>JAQQZY010000013.1:20280260-20295420 GCA_030068375.1 Ostorhinchus rueppellii | reverse complement strand
CTGAGTAAAATTAAGAGTAACCCCTGTTAATTTACTCCAACACTGAAAAATTAACACTGGCACATTTGCTGTGTGGAATGCTATGTAAAGCAAGCGCCTCTCATTCCGCACCCAAGGTGTGACATTTTGATGACGTATTGCATGAGCTTCTCCTACACCAGAGGAATTTAAAAATGAACATGGGCTGTGTACAGTAAACAAACATATCGGCACAACCAGACAGATGTCAAACTGGGGAGACACTAAGCATGAGCTGTTGTCACTTCAGGCAGAGGACTCTATCCATGCTAACACTTATGGAACGGTGATCTCTGCAGGGGTTTGCTAAGAACCTATGGTCCAAGTATTTCCAATGCGCAAGTTTTATGTCACGCTTAGACGCTGTGCCATGTCACCACCCCTTTGATTCCAGAACGCAGGTCTGTGTTAAAGTCCAGCCTGTCTCACCTCTGCCTTTGGCTTGGCTGTATAAATCAGTCAATAGTGGAGAAAGGTGGGATCTTACCTTTTTTCAGGATCTCTGTGTAAATGTGGCTATTGATTCCCCATAAAAAACAATGTAGATTGATAAATGACGGGGGATGGACATACTTGTTTTTATCATTCATTAATGATATATTTTGTCAAAAAAAGTCACTTTCTTCTAATTTTTAAATGTAAAAAATAAAAATAAAAAAGAAATAAGTGAAATTTAACACTTCAAGATTAGGAAGTATTACAAAAAATTGCACATTATATGTCACCTGCACAATTACACACAAAGACAGGGTCAGTTTTTGCAATTATACAATCACAACAGTCTGCAGTTTAAAAGTTCCAGGGTAAAATGTACAGTGAAGTTTTAGAAATTGTAAACTTGAGCATCAGTTTACCTCTCAGCAATTGTAAGTGAAGTGGCCTGAGAGGAGAAGTTCTTGAAAATCTACCCCATGGTACAAGGTTTTGACAAGATTTTGTGTGGTCACTGATATTTTCAGACTGATAATAATGGTCTACAAGTAAAATGCTTCCAGAATAAAAGTAGTGCAATCTCACCACATGTGAGTCACTGACAAAAAAAGTCACATCAAAAATGCTGGTTGGATAAAGTTTCCAAGATACGGTCTTTGGTCAAAATATGAAATTTGACAATTAATGAGTGAATGGGTTTTACTCAAACGGACAATTTGTCTCAGAGCAGCCAGATTTACTTCTGTCTGTACATGACAATACATGCAGATTTCAGGTTCTATCTAGTGGAAGATTGATCTGCTGTACAGTATAAATGTACATAAACCAACGTGTGCAGTTTATCATACACCTTGAAAACATAAAAAAAATCAGCATTTTTATCATTTATTTCCCAATTAATCTTATTAAATTACCTAACATTTAACATGTTTAACCTCTGAGGCAGATGATTTCTAAAGAAAAAAAAAATGCCGCGTAATTGTAATTATTGATCATATAAATGCTCTATTTTGTAAGTAACATGCCATAACCTGTAATCATGACATTTTGGCCTCATTTTTCTACGACTGCATAAAATGTTTTCAATTTCTTGCTGTTCATTCTTTTATACTGGGTCTCACATTTCAGTGTTAAAAAAACATCCAGCTCTAAATATATTAATGCATTTTATTTCAATAGGTCCTTTAGAAACCCGTTCACAAGGTGCTTCAAAAAAATTAAAAATACTGCATCTTTGTAATAGAAATGAAAATGTAAAGTAATAAGCATGAAGCACTGTTGACCGTCAGTTGGGACCTGACCTAACTGATATAAAACATAAACATGTGCTCTTTAAGACACATATTTTTATTATTTTATTATACTCACATATTTAAGACTCACATACACTGAGGTCACAGGGGCAAGTATGTGTGTTAAATATAATTGGCTCTGCAGTACAAGTATTGTTTCCCTGTGTGTTCTAAGCAATTATATTTAGACTCCACTTTCTTTTTTTATCAGGTGTTTGCGGGTTGCACTACTTCCAAATGCTGTCCCATCGTATCCATTCATGTAAAGATTTTCTCTGCGCAATATGTTTTGACAGCTTCTCCTAAAGCAGCAGTCATGAAAATAGCAAGTGATGGAGGCTGGTTCCTGTTTTTTTCTGTACCAGTCATTAAAATCTGTAATATTGAACCAGGCAGCGTGAATGTAAGATGTCATCTCTGAGCCCCCAATATGATTTATTTACCTTCAGATGTGTGTGCCCTTGAAACACAACCCGTCTCCAGCACACATGAAACATCAGCACGCAGAAGACAGAGACATTACAGTCTATTAAACCACCTCGCAGAACCACATCTGTGCTGCCTTTTGTTTTTCTCTCTGACTCACTCGCTCGCTCACTGACTCACACACTCGTACTCACATAGTCATCGCCCCCCTGAGCAAGGTCACTCTGCACTGCACTAATGACTGCAATCAATTATCCACTGCAACATAAAACCAGACCCAAACTCCCACATCTCTGAAGCCTCTGAGCTTTGTGCTCTGGCCTATAGGTATGAATTCATTGTAAAAGGAATACATAAAAAGACAGATGTTTGTAAAGATCTGAGATCACCCAAGCAGAACAACCATATCATACTAAAATATACTGTATGAAAGGTATAATAACCTGGCATTTTGATATCTGAAAACATCTCATATTAACTGGTGACATGGAGCTTTATTGGATTATAGGTTTATAGAATTTTCTATGGTGTTGTAGAATATTGCATATTTGGTGCTTTTCCTAAATTAGAGCCCATTAGTCAAGGCAACATGCTTTCTATTTTAATAGTTCTACATTTTAAAGATGCAGCGTGAGCTCCATGGCTGGGTTACCTGGAGCACTAAACCTCTTAAAATTAAATGAAGAAGAACCGTTTGAGCACATTCATTTCACCAAAAACATCTCTGTGTTCAGTACCTCATGTCCAATGTTGTATAAAGCACTGAAAAGTCACACTTAAGTAGAAGTACAGGTGCTCTACCATAAAATGACATGGTAGAAGTTCAAGTCACCAACTGCAATGCTACTCAAGTTTAAGTTTTTAAGTGTCTAGTATTTACTGTATTTAAGTATATCGAATAATCTACAATTAAATGTACTCATGTAATGAAAGCCAAAATACAAGTAATTATTAACAAAAAGTTAATAACAACCAAAGGCAGTCAGAATTTTGAATATTATAAAATTTATCCAGGATTTTAAAACATGGTAAAGTGACATACAACCTGTCAAAAGATTGAAAATGATGTCTATGTCACACACTTCAAAAACAAGGTTTTAAAAACCTAAACGGGAGTAGGCTACCACTGTTATTATAAATGACAGAATTTTGAGGAGGGGAAAAAGAGAAAACAATGAAGCTTATGTAGCGCATCAAAACAGGGAGCTTACATTACACTATGTAAACAAGGCATCCACAGTCTAAACCATTGATGTAATACCAACCAAATTTTTGGGATAGCTTCATTCAACTCTCCCTCTCATCAACAGATTATTGACAGGTTGAGTATGGACCACCATTTGTCCAATCACAAATCACGTTCCTGACTTTGTTGCAGTCACCGGTAATCTCAGTAAAAATACCAAATTTCCTTTAATTATTTTTTGTATCAAGTGATGATACTGTGCATTAAAAAAAAGTATCAGAATAGAAGTATGCAATTGAGCTAAGAAATGTTTTGAAGTAAAAGTGAAAATAAAAACATACTCAGTAAAGTATAGTCTCCCAAAACAATCTTGAGTATATTAGTGAAGTATTATTTCTTCATTACTGTACAACACTGCTCATGTCAATATTTATTAAACTGCATTTAATTATTTTTTATGTGAACATGTTCATTTCCTGGTTGTGGAAGTGAAAATGAGCTACACAAGCTTTTTCCAAGTATATGACCTGAGTCTGTGCTCTCATTGGAGGAAGGAAAGAATCAGATCTCCAAACCTGTAGCCAATCAGAATGATTTTTTTCTGTCTCATTATGTGTTTTTCACTTGACTTCCCATTGGCCTTCAGTGAGATACAGACATGTTCAGAACTAAAACATATGATAAGCCTGTCCCAAACATCACAAGTAATAAATGTTAGTCCTGTTCAGCCCATTATTCTCCAGTATAGAGTAGTAGGCTACATGGTGATATAGGGCTGTTATCAGAGTAGCTGGTCTGTGATCAAGACATCAGGATGCAAGGCTACTGCCTGGGAAATGAGATACAGTCACTTTTCACAATCCCTTGGCAAAGCAAAAAAAAAAAAAAAATCACTAAACCGTAACCTGACTTCAGTCATCTTAATTATGTGTAATGTTTTGGCTTTAGGCGGTCAACATAAGTGAGTTGTATAATTATAACTTCGATAATTTATGCAAATCAGATGATATCAAAGCTGAAATCACAAATATCTAAACAGGAACTGGTCATTTTCTGCTGCATCTCTGCATCTGCTGACTCTGTTGTATTACTCTGTGTTTGTACAGTAGCTCAGGATGGACAAACTCCTGGGAAGGGGACAATCAGGCAAAAACTACTCATTTGGTCTCTATCTACAATGTCAAAACTAAATGCCACTCAATCCTACAAACTAGACCATAATTCTAGCTTACTGACATTCTCTAAACTCATGGCAGTTTTACCGAAGTGCAAAATAGCACGTTACGGAAAGGTGGAAAGTGGGGGAAAAAAACAAAACACTTGCTTTGAAACATAGAGGATTTTCTCAAACCCATGTCTAGCCTTATAGTATAAATCTAACAAATGGACAAAAATATTGGGATATGTTGAATTCAGGTGTTTCTTTTCTTGCAGAGGTATGAGCTACAAAACAACAATAACAAATGTCATAATATAGTTTTATATTGTGATAAATATCATTGCATTGCATTGGTTAGTTTGGTATAATTTGTTATCTTTGCTACTTTGTACTTTCTTCATATGTCACTTATAAATAAATAAATATATATAATATAGAGTGAGTGAGTAAGTAAGTAAGTAAGTATATGGACAAAGATATTGAGGCGCATCATGGCTACAGTTGTAAGATTTCCTGTTCATGCTGATTTGAGATAAAAACATCAATATTAATGATATGCAAAATTATATTTATCACAATATAAAACTATATTGTGACAATTGTCATTATTGTTTTGTATCCCAGACCAGGTAGAAAAGAAACACTTGAATTCAAAGTGTCCCGATACTTTGATCCATTTTTGTATGACTTAAGCAATTGTACTGCGGATATTGTAATGAGGATAGCGAAATGATTAATGACTAAATTTGACAAAATTTCATTGGCTGTCATTTCATCTCTCAAAATGTTGTAATCATGTTAAAATTCACGTCATATTAAGAATGCTAAGAATTGCAGCACCATATAAAGGTATTTTAAAATCCATCTTCTGTTCCACATACAGATGGTTATAATGTGAAGCCTTGCATCAGAGTGAAGCGTAATGGAGCAGCCAACAGTGCAATACAGCTCTGTTTGACGCTCCTAAATTGACTACCCACAAAGGGGGTGGGGGTGGGGGGTTATTACATACAAAACACTTGTGTTGCGCATTTAATGTTAGCACAGCAGAGAGACTACATTCGTCCTTTTATGAAATTCCTCTCTCTTTCTCTTCCACTACGCTGTCATGACAACCAGCTTAGAGTAGCAGATCATTAGCTCTAATCCTGCCGAATGAGTGTTAATAATAACTATAATTACAACAAGTTAATTATTTTTCTCTCACTTTTTTACTCCTTAATGTCTACTTTTACTGCCACGAATAATTTTTCTATGCTGTTTTTCTGCTGACATGTTTTAGTGCCCTTTTATAATGAGATCAGTCTTTATTCATGGTTCATATAACAGTAAACCTGAAGGAATCATGATTATTAGGCTCTACTGGTTGCAGTAGTACAGTGCAAATTGAATTTGAAAGCTTCAACTAAGCAGAAGGATCAGGAAAAAAAATGGCTTGGATCATCCATGTTCTGATAATACGTGGTTCTTAATGCTGTAGTTTCTGTTAACCACAAATTAACAATAACAATTAACTAAGCTGCAAGAACCGTTTTACAGAAATTTAACACTGGTGGGGATTCAGCTTTAGAGACAACTTAAAAGAAGAATAATTGGCAGCTTTCTAGTTAAACATTAGAAATAACAGGAAAAAAAAACAAACATACAGTACAGACACCAACTAGCAGTATGTAAAGTTAATCACAGTCCAAAAGATAAAATACTCTTACAAGGTCAGGCCTGGCCCTGTTTATGTGGGGGGCTCTAAGCAAGGGAAGTTGGGGGCATTTCACTCTGAATTACAACACTAATTTATGTCAAAAGCTCACCAAATATACATACCAATGTGTTATATTTGAACACAATGACAGTAAAACAAACAAAGACTGTAATAAATATTGACTAACTTTGGTCCAAGAGGCTGGGGTTTATATCCTGGCCAAGGTGTTCCAAGTTTCTGATGCACTCACCGCCTTTCAGAAAAATGCCATGACGGGCTGGTGCACTGCAGCTGGTGAAGTGGCAGGAGGTAGACACATCTAAGATGACTCATCTTAAAAGGGTTAAAATCTCAGTTGTTATCTTAGTCTTGGACCCATACAACAGTGGAGTGGCCTGGAGAGTTAGAGGAATAGGAAAGCGTCTTCAGTTTCAGTTTCACTTCGCACACTAACCCCCCCCCAGACAATCAAGGGCCGCTACCACCCTGTTTTCACATAAGGTATTTACTGGAGTGACTAAAATGCATTTGTCATAACATAGTGTTTATTGAATATAAACAGCTGAAAGCAGTATTGACAATGACTCAGGATGTTATGGTGGCACTGCGTTAGATTGCAGCCAAACACTCCACCAAGTTGCAGTGAAGCATTTGTTGTCATTATGTGTTCATGGAAAAATGTATTTCACATTATCTTGAAAGAGTTGTTTCTTTTCTCCTTCAACATTTTTCTTCTTACATTTATCGACGCTTGATGGGTGTAGTCATTTCGACATTGTGCAACTAGTTGCTCCAACAAACTGACTAATTGCTTCATTACAATTACCATTTTCACTGTTTGCTAGATCATCAACAAGTCAAATGACATGATACATAAGTTTCATACATATTGCATACTAGATAGATAGACAGACAGACAGACAGACAGACAGACAAATACAACTTAGTGTATTATAAAAGCTAAGTGACCACTGTGTGTGCGTGTGTCTCAGGAATCACACAAAATCCTGAAAGAGCTGACTGCTGCAGTTTGGCATACATATGAATTTTTGGTCAAAGAAGACACTGGGTAAAACAGTAAGTTGATAGGGCCAATATTTTGGGAGATATTAGTAATTTAGGAATATGGTAGCCTTACAATCACGTTGCTAAGCCCAGAACACTTTGGCAGTGACTGCGGTACAGCATGCACAAATACACAACAGCATAAAAACTACCACATCTAGAACCTGTGGATCCGCATGGATCTACACAGTAATCTATCTATACTGTCCTCCGTTGTGTTCTCTCAGCACTTCCATCATTTGATGCCAATGTGTGTTGCTTTGTGAGTGACACAAAACACATGTTGACTCCAGTGTCTGTTGAAATCTGACTGGAATTGCTTTTGAGAACATATCAAAATGGATCTGATTTGCAATAATTGGATTTCATGTCTGTTAGTTCATGTCCAGGCTTTCAAAAATCAATCTGGATACAATCTGGATGTGCCAAAAAAAAGTGGATTTGGGCTGGCAGTCTCAATAAGGCCTTGAAGTAGTAGTTTGTTCTCCTTAGGGACACACATTGTAATGCAGGCCTGAAGGGATTACAGTGAATTCACTGGACAGAACATGAGGGAGTACAAGATTCTTTGCTAGACTTTGGAAAAAAACTTTTATATTACAAAATCAGGCCAGTCCTTCACAGACAAACCGCCAAACCAGCAAATAAATAGAAAATTTGAAGATTTTTAATAGAGGATTAATGCGTAAAATGTAACTCATACATCACATGAAGTAAACACTGTTGACTGACACTCAACATATCTAAGGCCAAAATCAATATTATATTATATTATGTTATGAATAGATTGTGTGTAGAAGGTCTTATATGAACCTCTCAATTTTGTCTTTGCTCTCGATCCTTTCTACCTTATCTACTATTAAAAATATGTGGGGTTTATTAGCACCATCTCATTCTTCATTTGACAAGGGTTTGGGGGTCCTCCTGCAGGAAATATTGAACATTAAACACATTCAAACCCCCTTAAATTTTTCACGGTTTCTTATATTGCAGTCATTTTTCGTCATTTCCTCATTCCCCATACAGACAGCACCCCCTTTTGACAGAAAAAAATGAATTGTAGACATTTTTGCATTTATTAAAAAATAGAAAGTGAACTATCACAGTCACAAGTTTTTAGACCCTTTGCACAGTATTGTGTAGAAACACTTTTTTTTTGTTTGTTTTTTAGCTAATACAGCCATGAGTCAAGAAGGTTACCTGGATTTGGGGTTCCTCTGCCATTCCTCCTTGCAGATCCTCTCCAGTTTTTTTCAGGTCTCTCCAGAGATTCTCAATTTGGTTTAAGTCAGGGTTCTGGCTGGTTGGTAGACAAAACACAAATGAGTGAAAAAATTAATATAAAGAGAAAAATAAGAAATTTAGCATTTATATCAATATTTGTAGCAGTTTTACAGTAGTTATTCAAAGTAAAATGCCTCCTCCTGGTCATGTCTTTATTGGGATTGGTTGGGACTTGAATGCAATCAAAGCATGTGCTTGAAGGTATTATTCTGCATAACATCAATTTTCCTCGTATATTAAGGTTTCATAGTGTATTAAACAGGGCACAACAGTGACCTGTTTCTGAGCCCTAGGAAAAAGATAGATATTAGCTTTGTCTATACATGATATATATAGAAAAAAACAATGGGGATAAGACAAAATCTGGGATGAGCTATTATTTGAGACTATGGTGAAGCCCATATATCCATTACCTGCTGGATTCAGTCTTTTACAAAAATCCATACGCAACATAAAGCGGATCAGCTTATTTGAAGTAAAACTTGTCTTGAGCATGTGTTCAGCAAAACAGCATGACATGAAACAACAGTTTTTCAATTTGCACCAATGGTGCCTGGAGAAATAATTTTTTGGTGGCATAGTATGCAAGTCAGTTTTCGGATGCACTATAACCACATATCACAATTAGGATATGGCAAAGCACATATTTTAAAATATTAATTTAAATTAAAATAAAAATGCATGCTATGTGTTTTCAGTCATGTATTTTTTTCAATGTAAATTTCACCTTTCTATCCTTCAAACATCCACAGTTTTCTATGACTCTGTTTTCAAAATCAGGCATGTCCCTGACCAGTTTTTTTTTTTTTTTTTTTTTCCACTGACCAATGTATTTAGACTGAGGGTGACGGTAATGCAGGTAGATCACATGACATTAAAAAACAGTTATTAACAACAAATTAAAGGACGTTGTTCTTATTGCCAGGATTCAAACCCTGGTCTGCTGCATGGAGATTTGTAGTTTTAACCAGCAAACTGTCCAGCCATTGTAATGTATCTCAGTAGTATTACCGACTGAGCATGCATTTCTAAGGACTATCTTGGTTCTTTTTAGGAAAGGACATTTACTCCTGTGGCTGGTGCTTGGGTGCAACTTTTTGTGCCCTCAGGTTCTGCTATCTCTTGTATTAGTCGTAAGTTATTTGTAACGAGGGTCTATTATGGTAAATGGAGAGCCTTCGCACAGATTTCTGCAGCGCCAAATAGGAAATATATCTTATCAAGTGATTGCTCACATCATTGAAAATATTCTTAAACTACATTTCAATGCAGATTACACTACTCATGTATAGCTTGTATATTTAAATAATGTTTTTGTAAAATTATTTTATGTGATTCCTATCGTCTTCTTCTTCACAGGAGACAGGTGCCTTCTATTGACAAGCCAGTTTCCACTAATAGTTGAACTTCCTTTTCAGGATTTCATGAGGTGCATCACCAAAGAAGGAGATCAGTTTCTCAGGCCTGGAGAAAAATGAGTGCACAGTATTTTGTAGGTTAATGAAACAACCAATTACCCTTTGCTGTGGGCAAACAGGATGAGGAGGATGAAAAGCAGTGAGGTCGAAGGATGGGGATGAATATGATGATTTAGTGGTGTTGTCGAAGAGTGGCAATGGAAGAGTAGGTGGAGATTGAGTGGCTTTAGGGAGACTGATTGCAGCAAGAGCTGTCAATAAGTTAGAGGATATTGGAGAGTATAGAAATACACCCAACCCCAAAAGAATGACAGAAACATGAAGAATGAACAAGGTAGTACAGGGAAACTTGAAATGAGAAGTCACACAGACAAAAACAATAAAAAACCAGAAGGACACGAACAGGAGAAAGAAAGACGAAGAGGGAGGTAGTGAGACATATAAAGATGAATCAAGCAGCCACTGAAGTAGAGAGGGAGAGTGTGATTGAGAGGATGAGAAGGAGGAGGTGTGGAAAAGCAGCCATGATGAGATGGATTCTACTGGACCGTGAGATTGATGACTCTGCTTCAGAGAGAAGGAGAGATGGAGTGAGAAAGAGGAAAAAGATAGAAACTGGGGAAGAATAAGAGAAAAGTCCTGATGAAAAGAATCATCGCATCCCACAAGACATGGCAAATCTCACTCCTGATATAAGAATGGGATGCTTTTATCTCAGCCCCTCTATCTTAAAACAGCCCACAAGCATCTCTGCACATTCCAGCATGTGCAATATCTATGATAGGATCAGTCCCATTTTTTTCCCATTCATCATAAGTTATGCATGATAAATACTATTTCACTTGTCTGTGTGTTGAAGAGTAAAAACAGAGCTGGTGCTACATCAAAAGAGATTATGTCTGCAGCAAATAAACATCTGTTTGTAAGGAAAGATTAGATTAAATTTGGCTTTCAGATAGCAAAAATCCGTTGAATTGGGCATCCATCACTGCCTTAGAAACACAACAAACACACTGCAAACTGCAAAGTGCCATTTAAATACTGGAGGCAATCCTGTTTGACTATAATAATGAATAGGTTTTATCATATTCCATAGTTAGAGCTTAAATGTATCCCCTTATGATCTGTCACTGTGTCCAATTAAAGCTGTGATTCTAAAAGTTGCTGAAAATTTCTACAGCTAACAGTCCAGCTCATTACACAGCAAAGTGTGTTAAGTCTACATAGCAAGTTCAGTTTGACATTGAGGTGCAGAGGAAGTGGGGGATGAGACAAGAAATGGTGGGAGCGGCTCAGTAAGAATGATATGGAGAATGAGTGGATGTGGATATTAATCTTTTCCCATGAGAACATTTCACTTTCACCTTCTCTGACTTGATTTGAGTCTTCCTCACCATTCCTTCCCTCCTCCTCCTCAGCCTTCTAGAGTGGGGTTGATTTGCCCGCCTGTGTCTGGTCCAAGGGGGATAAGAGGGAGATAAACAGCGTTTGCAAACAGAAAGTGGCTGGAGCTGAGGCAGCACAGGCCCTATCAATGGAGAGAGTTTCTAGGGGTATTCACTTTCTTCAGACCACAGAGCTCTTATCAGAGGCTCTGATTGAACGATACAGTAACTGGATGCGGCAGAGTCAGGCCAGCAGACTGATAGGATGGGCTGTAATGAATGAGGAATAAAGAATATTATTAAATATGTCTCACGCCATGGTGCGAAAAATGCCTCTTTTTTTTTCACAAAAAAATATGCTGCGTTAGAAGTAACACCTCCAGTCAGCGTGCTTATCTGACTTCTACATTTCATTATGTGGTTTTGATTTATGTTGCCCCTGACTGTTTTTCTCATCTTTTTTTAGATCCTGTCAAAAGGAGCTGAACACATTCCTGAGAGATGCGATGGGACACAGTGAAGCTGAAGTCATGATAAGAAGTCTCAGCAGTGCTCCTTTTCAATCACAACACCAACAGTAGACAATAGAGGACTCCATTATCTATAATTAATGTCAACTGTGTTGCGGAGGCAGCCTCAAGCTGCGCCGCCAGATCTAGGACAACCCATGGAGGCGTGGCCTCAACGTTTCTGCCGCCACTGGTAAAGCCAGCCGAGTGACCAGCGATGCCTTCAAAGGTTTCCTGCTTATACTTGCTGACAGTGGTTTGCTGGGCCAGCGCTCTGTGGTACCTGAGTGTGTCCCGCCCCTCCAACTCATATGTGGGCCAGCTGACGATCCCCATGCGTAAGGTCCCCAAGGTGCACAAGAATGCCACCTTTAGCAACATCCGCACACGCTCACTCAATCCTCACGACTTTGGCTACCTCATCAACGAGGCAAAGAAATGCGAGGCGGAGCCCCCCTTCCTGGTTATCTTGATCAGCACCACCCACAAGGAGTTTGATGCTCGTCAGGCCATCAGAGAGACATGGGGTGATGAGAGCACGTTTTCAGATGTTCGCGTGGTTACATTGTTTTTGCTGGGCCGCAGTACAGACCCCGTTCTTAACCAGATGGTGGAGCAAGAAAGTCAGATCTTTCATGACATTGTAGTTGAGGATTTTATTGATTCCTACCACAACCTGACACTAAAGACACTGATGGGCATGCGCTGGGTGGCCACCTTCTGTTCTAAGGCTCAATATGTCCTAAAGACAGACAGTGACATATTTGTCAACATGGAGAACCTCATCTACAGCCTCCTGAAGCCCACCACCAAACCCAGGAGGAGGTATTTCACTGGCTATGTCATCAACGGCGGGCCAATCAGGGACATGCGCAGCAAGTGGTACATGCCAAGGGATCTGTACCCAGAGAGCAAGTACCCACCCTTCTGCTCTGGCACTGGGTACGTCTTCTCAGCAGACGTAGCTGAGCTCATATACAAGACCTCCTTACACACCAGGCTGCTTCACCTGGAGGACGTGTACGTTGGTGTGTGCCTCCGTAAGCTAGGCATCCACCCTTTCCAAAACAGTGGTTTCAACCACTGGAAGATGGCCTACAGCCTTTGCCGCTACCGTCGAGTCGTCACAGTCCACCAGATCTCCCCTGAGGAAATGCATCGGATCTGGAATGACATGACAAGCAAGAAACACCTTAAATGTTAGCAGGACTGTTAAGAGCAGCAGCATAGTCATGAGGAATGACTGTCCTCTTATTGCCTGCTTTCCTGTCACAGGCATTGGCAAATACTGTACAGCACGTAGCACTGAGCTGAAGGAACAGTATTGACAAACTATCCAGGGGTTTGTCCAGGCACTGATTGGTTTGCCTGGAGCCTCTTTAGCGCAAGGCCAAAGCAAACACCTCTGTAATTCCTTGTCCTCTATCACTCCAAGGTGTTCATGGGTGCTGCAGCTCTCACAGACTCACAAATTAGGCACAAAGATGAATTTGAAACTAATTTGTTAAATATTCTGGTGGTTGACAGTCATCACCAGCAGCACCAGGCATATTTTTACAGATAGTTACAAGACAGGAAACATAAAGGCTCATGTTAAACCACACTTTTATACAAGAGACAAACCTTCTCTAATTAATAAAACTGCAGATTAAATAAATGTCAACACAGACATTTGCCCTTTTGGGTTGATTACAAGCTCTAATTATGAATGTTCCTCATGTATTTTTTCAGTTGTACTTTCTGAACAAGGTTGTTTCTGTTGGATGTACTGTCTGGCACTGCAGCAGCTGTTGTCATTGTGAGGACCATGGTGAGTTTGTAATTGTTATGACTCATTTTAATAGACTGAAGCCTGTGTGTCATGTTGCTCTAATTGTAGGACAGCAGCAAATTATGAGTTGTAATGACTCTATAAGCTGTAATATATTCTTTTCAGAATCAGACATATTTTCTTACAGCAGATCCAGAACAGATCTTTGTATTGTGAATACAAGAAAATCCTTTTCTGTCTAAAAAAAAAAAAAGAAAGAAAGAAAACAAGCACTGCAACAAGATATCAGATGGTGTGAAGATTTGAGCTGCTTGCATTCAAGTGAATGTTACTTCTGTTAATGTGTAATGTGCAGTTATTTGTCTCAGGCAGTGCTGTGAGCAGGCTGCAGACTATTATATTTTCTATTACTTGAACATTAAAAGAACAGATGTGCTGTAAAAGCAGTAGTGAAAGAGTGTACTAGAGGCAAATATTACATTTTTGAGTGCTTTCTTCTTTTCAATTAATTGAGATTAAATAAAGCGCTTTTATAACACTTGATTTTTGTCTTTATTGAAGAAAACAATAGAAAGGCATTTTTGCACCACTGGATGAAATGCACCCCCTTTAACTTAATACACCCACTTGCATAGGAGGAAACAAAATTACGCTGTGAAGTCTGCAACTGTTTCAAAAACATCAGCCGAAGGAATGAAAGCATCTCATTAGGGCGGCTGTTCATCGCAGCAGCTGTGCTCAGTTTGAAGCGCGGTCCCAACTCTCAACACGTCACTGACAGACACATGCTGAGAGCCTCTGAAATCTCCGAAAACAACACAGCCGTGCAGGTTTTCTTTTTCTTTACTTTTCTTTTTTTTTTTTTTTTTTGCAGGTGTTTCAGAGAGGCAAACTGACTGTAAACAATGTGTAGTTAAATCAAGCAGAGCATCTGTATAACTGGCAGTTGAATATAACAATAGCTTTAAACATAAAACCTGAACAAGAAGAATTACAGAGCAAAATGTGTTTTATGTTAAAATAAAGTGCACAAATTAGCTTTGTCTGAAAGTTGCCTAAGGTCATACACTTTGTGTCTTTTCCATCAAACTATTTTTTGCATAGATGTACATTGTTAACTTCATAACATAACTGCCTAAGTCATACACTATATGGACAAAAGTATTGGGACGTGGAATTCAGGTGTTTTTTTTCTAACTGGGGTCTGGGCTACAAAACAATAATGACAAAGGTCATACTATAGTTTTATATTGTGATAAATGTCAGATTAATTATTAATATTGATGTTTACATGTCCAATCAGCGTAAACAGGACATTTTATGGACTGAAGCCATTATGTGTCCCAATATTTTTGTCTATATAAATTATAAACATCAATATTTCATTAAAGTAATCTAGAAATTTAGAGTTCAAACATTTTAAATCATAGTCATCGATTAAAAAAAAAATTACAAATAATAAATGGCGAGAGAAATTGAGTTAAAACCATCTCTGAGGCATTTTGGAAAGATAATT
>JAQQZY010000013.1:20249915-20260022 GCA_030068375.1 Ostorhinchus rueppellii | reverse complement strand
CTTCCAAACAATACATAAAATATGGTAAAACCAATGTACAATACAACATCCTCAAGGTATTTGTATCCAAATAATATCTTACTTTGTTCAAAATAAAGAGACTTTTAGCCACTTTGGCTTTTACATAGCTTTTACATGGCTTTTATTTTTGTGGTAGTTCCCAAATTGACCTTTCCTCAATATTTAACCTTTCCTAAGTGGTTTATCACTATTTATTATAATATTGTCCTCTGGAAATTTGCATTTTTCACTGAAAATCATTTATTTTCATATATTTATGTAATTTGGATGGTCATGAAAACTCACAGGTAAATTCACAGGTTATTATCACAATAGAGAAAAATGAAGAAAACTGACTTTTTCAGCAAATCTATCATTGATCAATGGCAGTGGATGGAGACACTTGATTTATGTTCAGTTAAAGTCCATAGTTTGTCATACAGGTGTCCCTGAACTACTCACGTTTCCCATTCACACCTGTGCCTTTCTTTTCTTTCTGACTTTGTAGCAGTTTTTACAACCATGTATTCAGTGGCATTAGAATTAAAACTGTAGAATTGGGATAAAGTAATGCTTCAACTTAATTTAATTTAATTTAGCACCAATTTTGAAATTAAAATGTTACACCACTTTAACATCTGAAAGAACATTTCGAGAGGCAATGTTTGGTTTGTCTGCTCTGTTTTTTGTGTATATGCTGAATGGAATATGAACAAGAATGTTGTCAATTAATGGGCAGTTTTGGCAGAATTCACTGTTGATAATGGCTGTTTTTCTTTTTTTTTTGCCTTCTCAACTGAAAATATGACTAACAGAGAAAGCTAACCTCAGTTTCATTTTGTTTCACTAAAAATTCCAGTTTTAACCAAGCTTAAGTAGAAGCAAGTCTTTGTTGGGGCAGATCGAGTGAATTGATTAAGCTCCCCACTGAGAGGTAAGGGATGGATTCATCCAGCTGAGTTTTATGATTTTGTTGAATTTCTCACACGATAAAAGTTCAGTGACCAAGCTGTTCCGGAGATGATCAAGAAGAATCGAACAGCTGCCAAACGAGGCTTAAAAGTCTGCCAAGAGGCTCTGTATAGCTCGTTGTCTCGTTTCTGTTTTTATCTTTTACTGGCTACAATGTACCAACACATTTCTCTCAAAGCAGGAGCTCTTCTAATGAGCCATAACTCTTTTTTTTTTTTTTTCTGTAGCAGACAATGAAGCATTCTATCAAGGAATTAACTTTGAATATTTGTATTGACCAGACTCTTTTCAGTTTTCCATGGAAGTAATGGAATTGGATTGACTAAACAGATATTGGGTTTAAAACAGACCTGTTTGTTTTTAGAATAGAATAGAATAGAATAGAATAGAATAGAATAGAATAGAATAGAATAGAATAGAATAGAATAGCCTTTATTGTCATTGTGTATGCAATGAAATTAGGAGTGCTACTCCAGTTAGTGCAACATTATTAACAAAACACCAGTGCTGGAGAAATAAAAAGAAAAAAAAATAGAGCAAATATAAAATTACTAAAACTATAAAATAAGAAAATAGAATATGGAATTTACAATTTTACAAAGTAACATAACAATAGACCTCAGCAGAATAAAAAATTGACAAAATTTGAATAGATGCAAATTTACAGCATTAACGGTATGTTACTGTATATGTATGAACCAAGTCTATATAAAAAATTGTGAATTTGGGTGCTTCTTTGAAACTGAGGTCATTTTGGTTTCTGGCACTATGGCAGCTTTTTTAGACTCAATAATATAAATTCAGATATGTTTCCCCCAGGATGTACCTTATGATGACCTCAGATAAATGTAAAAAAAAATAAATAAAAATATACATACATATATATATGTATACTCTTTCTCTGAGCCATCCTAAAATTAAAGAATTTTTAACAAAATATTGGGGCCAAAAATAGGACCGGAAACGCTATCTAGGTGTCAGTGTATTTGATCTGGAAAACATGGCTTGAAATGGTCTTCGTATAGACCACTATAATTAGGGATGGGAATCAATAAGAATTTAAAGATTCTGATTCCATTATCAATTCTGCTTATCGATCCGATTCCGTATCGATTCTCATTGGGTGAGGGAATGAAAGAGTAAAAACAGGTATATTTGTTTTACCAGTTTTTTTTATATTTCCATCTCTACAGAAAAAATATAACATACAGTATGAACAAATAATAAGAACAGATGAAGCAGGGCCCGGTTTCGGGGGGGAGGTCGTACAGTATAGTACTGTATTGCCACATTTGTATAACGTTAACCAGTTTGACTCGACCCATCTCCCGTTGTTGTGCACTTCATTTCCTTTCCCCTGCTTTCGGAAACTTGTATTTGAGGGGATACAATGTTTGTTGCCCGTACTGGAACCGGAACTGGCCCTGGATGGCGTCCTGCCACTAGGTAAGCTGCTAAGTGCTAAGTAGTGAATCAAACGTATTAATCACACGCTGTGTGGACAAATGTTTGAGCATATTGGAGGGATTCCACCCTTCAGAAGAAATGGAAGCTTTGACAGTGTCCCAAGTGGACCTGGTGTCATCTTTTTAGACCGTTTCTGTCTCAACACTTGTTGGCTACGTTCTGACCAAAAGAATGCAGTGTACGTGTGACGTCATCACCATGTGCAACGAAGGCGCTGTCATGTCTGTGTCTTAGTCTGTTTCGTGTTTTTGTCTTGACACTTCCTGTTTTATTTTGTTAAGTTAGGAGGAGTAAAGGAGGAGGCTCCTGTGTCATGTTTGCATCTTTACTTCCTGTTTCCCCGTGTTTCCCGCTTCTGTGATTACTCACACCTGTTCCCTGTTGTCTCCACCTGTGAGTAATTGTTTCCCCTCCCTCCTTGTGTATATAAGTCCTATGTCTCCCTTGTTTAGTCGCCAGTTTGTAATTTACCCTAGTGTAATGGCCTACTGGCTTTGTCTTATCTATTGCCTTTCCGTACCTTGATCTGTTTTGCCTTTGACCACCGAGCCTTGCCTAAGCCCTAGTGACCTGTTGCCTGTTTTTGGACCATCAAACCTGCTCCCTCCTTATTGTACACCTTCACTCTCTGGGTGGAGCTCCTGGACCTTGGTCCCTATTTCTGAACGGTATCTCTACTTGCTTAAGTCCTCTCAGTTTGTTTGCTTTGCCTTCTCTGCCTGCTCGTTTTTGACCACTGATTGTCTCCAGATTAGATTTCTGCGCTGCCCAATGTGTAGCTCTCCTGACCCCTGGCTTGTCTACTGACCACTGGCTCTGGAACTCCCCACAGAAATATTCAATCATTTTTTATTTCTTGTGTTTATTAATAAACTGTTATTTCTTGAACCCTATTCCTGTGTTGAACTCTGCATTTGAGTCTCAGTTCAGAGTCAGACCTTGACAGGTGGAATCAATAAGCAGAATCGTTAAGCAGGCAGGCAAACGATTCCAAGGACTTGAACTAGGAACCGGTTCTCAAAAAGGACCAGTTCTTGATTCCCATCCCTAACTATAATTAAAGACACTGTGTTAAATTTGACGATATTATTGTTTTTTTCTAATGCAGACATGCAGGTTTTTCATGAATCAGCAGTCTCATTCCAGGTTTCGCAGGCAACCAATTGTGTCCACTGGTGTTACATGTGGAACCTGATCATTTAACCACATTTAAATTATGAGTGGTTTTGCAACAGCTGTCAATTTTTTTTGAAAGTCTGCGGTGCGTAATTGGTTCAATTCCCAAAATGTACCTGTGAAAGAATAAAAAGATATTCAAAAACATAGTAGCATGTAATTTCTGTGTCCTTTGACTGTTACATGCAGACTTTTGCATAAAAATAGTAAGGAAAAAATGTGTTTTATCTAAAAAAAAAAAAAGTTTCTCTTTTATCTTAGTAAATATTTATTTTAAAATAGGCCCAAAACGCTACCAAACTTGCTTCATAACATTAGTCTACATCTTGTTTGAATTTTTAGCCCCTCTGTCCTGTTTTTAGGGACTAGTTTCATAGAAGCACCAATTTATATTTGGATAAATATTGCATTTTTATGTCAGAACAGAGGATTATTGCGTGACTTGTAGGATTTAAAAAAAAAAAAGTGAGCCAGGTCTATGCTTTTTAACACCACTTTAACTGTTATTACAGCTCATCTGAGATTAAATTTCACTATTTAGGTACAACAGAATAGGGTTTTTAGCTTTGTTTCTCCACTGTTTTGATTCATTTCTACCAAATGTATTAGAAAAGTGTTGAGATAGTCATACAACATTCATGCAGTTTATTACTTTTTGATGGCACTGCTTCTTTTCAGTAGCTTATTACTTTCAAATGATGGCCATGGATTTGCAGACTATCCAACACAGGATGTTTGGCCAAGTAGAATATTGTAGTAGCTGTAATTGTACATCAAGGCCAAGATCTGGAGTAGCAAACAATAAATATTTAATAATAAAATAAACATTTAATTACTTTTGTATGCATATTATGTTGAGAATTGAGTCTTTCTGAAGCATCTACTGTTCCATACCATTTTAATTACTGATTTATTTCCGTATCTGACAGAAAACAGAGATCAGCTATGGCTCATCCTCCACCTGTCCAGCCATATGCCTTTAGATAGCATCAATACCTGTGGTTCTGTAAAGGTTTCAATGTGGATTTTGGAAGTCGAAAATGGAATCAGCAAAATTTAAATGTCCAAAATTTCACAAAAAATAGTTTTTTACTCATATTAGGTGGATTTTGGTTTTTCATAAAAGAGTACATGAGCATAATTCTGACCTAGAGCAAAAATATTTGATCATAATGATTTGTGATTGATCATTTGTTTGATCAGCTGTTTGCTGTGTGTTTGAAGACATTCCAGTAATGTGGGAAAACATGTCTTTTTTAACAGATGTCTTATTTAACAAGTAACAAGACTGAATTTTTCTTCTGTCTCATCCATGACAAAAAACCCCCAAAACATTACAGCCATTTTCATATCCAAAGCAAAAACACAAGCCCGATTTCTTCTACTGCTCATGACAGCTATCTGTAGGGAAGGCTAGAGTGCCTCCTACTGACAATACACATGATTTACATTTTTGGTTTTTGCGACTTCAAGTTGGTTACTAATTTGCTTCACATTTTATGGCAACAAAATCATTCTCACTGGTTCCTCCTATTTATTTCAGCACACAGCCTTGTTAGTCACATTGCCAACATTTGACAGTTCCTTTCTGTTCTTGACTGTTGTTTATTGTGCTACTACAACAATCCTGCCGGTGAAGGTTCTCAATCCTGCCCTCACCCTGTTTGCAATTTCTGCTTTTTTAGTATTAAGTATTTTCTTCCCTTGGTTTTATTTGTCTTGTTCTCTGACAAAAGACTAGATGCCAACCTGTTTCTGGAGAAAAATAAAAAGTAGTGAAATCACACTGTCTACAGTACCTCTGGTAGGGACATGACAAAGTCATGAAGCTGGGCTTTCTTAGCAGCGGAGATGACCTCATTCATGCTGATTTCCCGTGAGTTGTCACCGTACTTGATGTTCTCTGCAATGCTGCAGTCAAACAAGACAGGCTCCTGGGACACGATGCCAATCTTGGATCGCAGGAAGGGCACATTGACACGACTTGACTCGTGGCCATCAATCAGCTGCAGGAAGCAATTGATTTTACCATTAGAAGTCAGCATTATTAGAATGGAAAGACTGGAAATACAATCCACTTAATGAGCTATCATACTACAATCTATTCTGTAATTTCTTCCTTAACTATGTAAAGGTGATACTGCCCTTTTTAATCTCAGACAGAGAAGCAGGACGGTGCTTTTCCAAACCATTCCCAACTCAATTAAAGCCATTTGAATCTTGGCAGTGATCCTTCACTGGCACAAAGGCAAACCTCCATCCTCGATGAAGTGCTCTTTTTTTCTTTTTTGGAATAAAGGACAGTCAGCATAAATGTCTCACTGATGAATGAATTGAAGTCCGAAATACTTCAATCGCCAAGTACACTGAATGTCCAGCAATTATTCTCTGACACTGACAAACGGCAGGTTTCCCTTTATAATGTCTAGTGACACTTGTACTCAAGTACAGATGGATCTTGTGACATTAATTTGACATCGGAGATACCTCACCTTAAATTGGCTTTTAGCACCAGCAAGATAGAAAATCAATAGGTAAATATGGGCAGCTTTTGATTGACCAGATTTCAACTAAATAAAAAGTATAATGAGCAATGTATGCAAAACAGAATTAGGGGTAAAATCAACTTTGTTTTCTTTTTCAACCAATCCACAGAGGTTTTAACATTACAGTTTCAGATATGATGAAGATAAATATATCCAAACATTCCTCATGAAAAACAAATACATTCAATAAAACCTGAGCTAATCAGTTACAATACAACTAATCAGTTTCTCAAAGTAAAAAATAAAGCCCACACTTCTGTAAAAAAATAAATAAATAAATATCAAAGACTAAATAAATATTAAAAAAAAAAACTGTTTGCTGGTTTTAACAATTGCACTGATGAATGAATACTTTTCCTATAAAAAATTAATAAAATAGCTTCCTCCTGGAAAATTTGTCAAAAGAGAAATGGTCTTAAACAAATTTTTCATGAAAATAAGAAATCTATTTTCTTAAAATGAGATTAGTTTTCTAGCTCATGTCTCAGTTTAGCTTAGTTATGACTTAGACTTAGATCCAAACGGTAAAAAGTCAGAATAATGGTCTGCTTAATATCCCATCAGGGGACTATGCATTGTGAGGTCACATGGTGGAGCAGTGGCTAGCACTCGTGCCCCACAGCAAAAAGGTCCTGGGTTCGATGCCAACACCAGTTGATGGTGAGACCTTTCTGTGTGGAGTTTACATGTTCTCCCCGTGTCTGCGTGGGTTCTCTTTGGGTATTCCAGCTTCCTCCCACCATCCAAAAACATGCACTGATAGGTTAATCTAAATTGCCCATAGGTGTGAATGTGAGAGTGATTGTTTGTCTCTATATGTCAGCCCTGTGATGAACTGGCTTCACCCTTAAGTAGCTGGGATAGGCTCCAAGCAACCCCTGTGACCCTAGTGAGGATAAAGCGGGCCAAGAAGATGGATGGAATATGCATTGTTCACTTAAATGTTGGCTTTTTGTAATTAGAATAGGGATAGAATTGTTGTAGATTTTAAAAAATCTAGGAAAGATAACATCACTTACTTCCCAGGTTTTCTGCTTATTTTACAAACATGTCATTAGTCTCATAGCATAATTGCTATGCAAACTCATACACTGTATGGACAAAAGTATTGGGACACGTTGAATTCAGGTGTTTCTTTTCTAACAGGGGACACAACCAACAGTCATGGCCAAAAGTTTTGAGAATGACACAAATATTACATTTCCACAAAATCTGTTGCTTCAAGTGTTTTTGTCAGATGTTTCTATGGTATAATGAATTACAATTCAAAGCATTTCATAAGCATCAAAAGCTTTTATTGAGAATTACACTGAATTCATGTAATCAGTCAGTATTTGCAGTGTTTACCCTTTTTTTTCAAGACCACTGCAATTCTCCCTGGCATGCTGTCAATCAGCTTCTGGACCAAATCCTGACTGATGGCAGTCCATTCTTGCATAATCAATGCTTAGAGTTTGTCAGAATTTGTGGGTTTTTGATTGTCCACCTGCCTTTTGAGGATTGATCACAAGTTCTCAATGGGATTAAGATCTGGGGAGTTTTCTGGCCAAGGGCCCAAAATCTTAATGTTTTGTTCCCAGAGCCATTTTGTTATGACTTTTGCTTTATGGCAAGGTGCTCCATCATGCTGGAGAAGGCATTCTTCATCACCAAACTGCCTTTGGATGGTTGGGAGAAGTTGCTCTCGGAGGTCGTTCTGGTACCATTCTTTATTCATGGCTGTGTTTTTAGGCAAGATTGTGAGAGAGCCCACTCCCCTGACCAAAAAGCAACCTCACACATGAATGGTCTCAGGATGCTTCACTGTTGGCATGAGACAGGACTGATGGTAGCGCTCACCTCGTCTTCTCCAAACAAGCCTTTTTTCCAGATGCCCCAAACAATCGGAAAGGGGATTCATCAGAGAAAATGACTTTCCCCCAGTCCTCAGTCCCCAGTCCCTGTACCTTCTGCAGAATATCAGTCTGTCCCTGATGTTTTTACTGGAGAGAAGTGGCTTCTTTGCTGCCCTCCTTGACACCAGGCCTTCCTTCAAAAATCTTCACCTCACTGTGTGTGTAGATGCACTCACACCTGCCTGCTGCCATTCCTGAGCAAGCTCTGCACTGGTGGTGTCCCGATCCCTCAGCTGAAACACCTTCAGGCGATGGTCCTGGCGCTTGCTGGACTTTCTTGGGCGCCCTGGAGCCTGTCCGGCAACAATTGACCCTCTCTCCTTGAAGTTCTTGATAATTCGATTGACAGTTGACTGAGGTGCAATCTTACTCGCTGCTATAAACTTCCCTGTTAGGCCCTTTTTGTGCAATGCAATCATGGCTGCACGTGTTTCCTTGCAGGTAACCATGGTTAACAGATGAGGAATAATGGTGTCATGCACCATCTTCCTTTTAAAGTGTCTCGTAAGTCAATCAGATTGATTTCCAGCCTTGTCCTCATCAACACCCACACCTGAGTTAATGTGTGTGACACCTGTGTGTCATTGAAATTATGTTTGCTGGTCCTTTTTTGGCAGGGCTGAAATGCAGTGGAAATGTGTTTTTGGTGATAAAGTTCATTTTCAAGGCAAAGAGGGACTTTGCAATTAATTGCAGTTGAGCTGATCACTCCTCATAACATTCTGGAGTATATGAAAATTGCCATTATAAAATCTGAAACAGCAGACTTTGTGAAAATGTAATATTTATGTCATTCCCAAAACTTTTGGCCATGACTGTAGTTAGCTAAACTGCTCTAGATGCACTCTAACCCTGTGTTTCCACCAGAAGCATTGAATGCGAATTCATTCCCGTGACAAATGAAATCACGCTGCGCTAGACGCTCGAGTTTTGTCACTGGTACAAATATGCAAAAAACACTCGCTCCAAGAGCCCGCCAATCATTTCGCTGTTGACCATGGCTCCGACTACCACCATCAATGCTCTTTACTTGGCATGGAGAAGTCAGCTTCGGCTACGGGCGAGGCGCCGGCATCGCTTCTGGATGCATGCTACCCTAGAGAGGCGGTATGAGCTTGGTGAGTTCCACTGTCTCCAGCAGGAGCTGCGCCTGGACGACGGCCAGTTCCAGCATTACTTCAGGCTGAGTGTTGCCCAGTTTGAAGACCTGCTAGCTAGGGTTGGTGCCAGGATCTCCTGCCAGGATATCAACTACTGGCGCTCCATCGTCAGCATGTCCGTGACGACCTCCACGCTGATAGGCTGTCTTGGCGCGTCAACAAGCGAATTCACTTGAAAAGTTCAATTATTTCAAGTTGAGCGGCGAGCGATGAGTGATTTTTTGCTGGAAACACTTGCCACTCACTGCTTCATCGCTCGCCGCTCAAGATGAAGTGTCAATCGCATAATCACATTGACTTTGTATGTAATCTCATCGCGCGAAAAATTTGCGTCGCATCTGGTTGAAATACAGGGAAAGGCTTCTTATTTTTTCCTGTATATTTAATAATTTCATGTATATTTTAAACTTTAGCCACAGGGAATAAACAGGTTTTTCTTGTAAATGAACAACTTCAATCTCAATTTGAAGTTGTTTTTTTTTTCTGTCATGACCGTCTCCTGCACTAAAGATCGTTCTTTGTTTCTTTGTTTGTTTCTTTGTTTGTTTGTTTCTTTCTTTCTTTCTTTCTTTCTTTCTTTCTTTCTTTCTTTCTTTTACTTAAAATTATAATTGCCTAAATCATACACTATATGGGCAAAAGTATGTCGACATGCTGAATTCAGGTTTTTCTTTGCTAACAGGGATCTGGGATACAAAACGACAGTGACGACTGTCATAATGTTGTTTTATATCGTGATAAATGTCATTGGATTGGTTTAAATTGTTATCTTTGCTTCCAAAATGCATCAGAGTTGGTTTTTACTTATTGTTTCTCCATCCATCCATCCATCCATCCATCCATCCATCTTCATCCGCTTATCCGGGGCCGGGTCGCGGGGGCAACAGTCTA
>JAQQZY010000013.1:20179866-20191220 GCA_030068375.1 Ostorhinchus rueppellii | reverse complement strand
TGTTTGAGCTTCACCAAAATCTAATCAATTGGTCCTTGTATCATTCCCAAGCTATCCTGAAAATTTCATCGAAATCCATCCATCCATAACTTTTTGAGTTATTTTGTACACAGACAGACAGACATACTACAAACAGATTAACGCCAGCAAAGGAATGATACAAGGACCAATCGATTAGATTTTGGTGAAGATCAAAGACTACCTTGGCGGAGGTCTGCGCGGTCCGAGTGCTTTTCTAGTTTAGTTATATATTGGAATACACATTATATTGATTATAAATATTGATGTTTATATTTAAAATCAGCATGAACAGGACACCTTAAAGCTATAACTATGATACGTCCTTACAATTTTGTTAATATGGTTTATAATAGGGATGCAACATTACACGTTATCCATGGTTCACTACTTACAGCAGTTCTTGAGTCACGGTTCACGGTTTGGTACAGTTTGGAGAGAGAGGCCAGCTAGAGTCTGGCTGTGCACTGAAACATATCTGAGAGTTGATGGAGAGCCTTAAGGCTCATTTATGTTCTCCTTTATGTATGGAAATAGGTTCTTGAGTTTCTAACATTGTCATGCATCACAGCCTTCATACTTCCACGCCCCCTGTAAGTTAGAATGAGCGTTTCTCGATCAATCCACCAGAGGGCATTATTCTTAATTACCATACTGGCTGAATACCATGAAGAAGAGTAAAGTTTTTTGAGAAGAAGAAAGTCAATAATAATAAACATAGAGAATGTGTATTATCACGAGAGAATTCACTTCCGGAGGGTAGCGGAAATGTGCAAATAATGTTTTCAACCGTCATTAAAAATTTAAGAAAAAGAAGACGAGGAAGAAGATAAAAAAAATATGGCGACAAGAGAGGAGGTTTTTATTAATGTGGATACTAATATTGAGAGTGGTAGTTGGAAGTAGAAGGGCTGTATTCTCCGCATCCGGCCCGCTCATGCTGGGGTCCGCTAGCTACGGCCGGGCTCACTCTCAGTATGTAATGTTCTAGCTCCAACTCCAACTAATGACAGCAGAATTCCGTAAGTCAGTCGTTTTGCAAAGCTCTAATATAAACGCAACGTTGTCCGTCAATGTCGTTTGAAAATTACAAATGAGCCATACCATGATACATGCTTGTACCGAACTGTGAGGGGTGTACCGTTGCACCCCAAGTTTATAAAGATTTATATTTCCTTAAAGTTTATTGGGAGATTTTTCTTCCTAAGTGAAATGTGAAGAAAATAGATGATTAGTTGTGGAAGAAAAGTATTATTTGCAGTCAGAGCACAGAAATTATTTTAGAAATTTTGAGGTTGACCATTGAAAATAAAATGATAGCCATGAATATAAAAAAAAAAAATAAATGTTGAGAGAAATTATGTAAAAACCATCATTGAGGCATTTTGGACGCAAATAAAACAATTTAAACCAAACAAACCAATGCACTGATATTTATCCCATTATTAAACTACATTTGTCATTAGTGTTTTGTATCCTAGACCCTTGCTAAAAATGAAACACTTGAATTCAACATGTCCTAATACTTCTGTCCATAAAGTGAATAGTGTTATGAGGCTAACAAAATATATTTATTTCATTTATTTTTATTTATCACCATAAGGATGAGGACAACTTTAAAAGCACTTTACTCCCCTTTTACAGGGTCCTGAAGGGACTGTTGGACCAAGAGGAAACCGTGGACTTCAGGTAAGAGAGCCTCTGCTTTTTGATAATAGATCTTTCACAGGTCTGTATTTTTTTTCCATCTTGTGTTTTTGTCTTATGTTTTCTTATTTTTCATCATTGACAACTGCTTCCTCTTGTTTTGTTTTCATATGATTTCACCTTCTATGATGTGCTCATTTTTTAAAAATTTTGTCTTGTTTCATTCGTTTTTATCATTTATTTTCATTTTGTTTTTTGTCCTTTTTTACAGTTCCAGATTTTAAGTTTTCTTGTTTCTTTGTTTTCATCATATTTTGTCTCATTTTTTTCATTGTGTTCTGTCTTTTGTAGGTTTTGTCTCGTTTTGTGTTTTATATTTTTTTTCCTGTTCAATCTTCTGTTTGTCATCTTATGTTCTCCTGCTGTTTCACCTTTTTTTTTGATGTTTTCATTTTATTTTATCTCTCATGTCATACTTTATTTTATCTTTCATGTTTTTTGTGCCACATTTTGTTCATTTTTTGTTTTGTTGATCTTTTTCTGTTTTTATTTTGACATATTTCCATTTTATTTTTCTTTCATCTTATTTCTTTATATTTTCATTATATTTTGTCTGTCATTTTATATTTAAAAAAATGTCTTGTCTTTTACATTGTTTTTGTTTTGTTTCCCCTTTTACAGCATTTTTTCCATCTTTTTAATATTTTCATCTGGTTTCATATTTCTCTTTCAAGTATCTTGTTCCATTGTTTTAGATTATCATTTAGCTTCTTCTCTTAGTGTTCGCTTTAATCTTGTTTTGTTTTTTATGATGTTTTTGTCTTGTTTTATCTTTTTATGCTTTTGTCTCATTTTAAAATGTTTTTATAAACAATTTAAAACCATGTGATTATTTCATCTATATTGACTGATGTGGAACATATTTGGACCTTACCTTATTTACCTTTCATAGACATTATCTAATGCAGTGATTCTCAACTGGTGACAGCACTTCCTCTTTTACTTCCTGGTCCTCTCTTGCTCAGTCTGGCCTTTTAAGTCTATGTTTGCTTGTGTGTGTATGTGTGTGTGTGTATGTGGGGGGGGGGGGGGGGGGGTACTGATTTTTAAATTTAAAATTTATATATAAAACACTTTGTCCTTACTACGTGAAAAGTGCTATATAAATAAAGATTGATTGATTGATTGACTGATGGTGCATCATGACCCAAAAGTGGGTCGCAAATCTGTTTTCAGTGGGTTGCGGGCATTTGTTTGGACAAAAAATAATGTTCAGAAACCAGTCCTGTGCTTTTTTTTACCCTCCTCCCAAAGGGGAGGCAAGGGGAATTGTTTTTGGTTTGGTTTGTTTCTTTGTTTGTTTGATTGTTAACACTCTAGCAGCAAAACTATTGGTTGAAGTCATACCAAATTGGGTTTATAGATTGCCAGTGACCCAGAATGGATCTGATTACGGTACATTTTGGGAACAGTAGGTCAAAGGTAAAAATTGTTATGGATATAAAAAAATAAATAAACGAGTGCTCAGTGAGCGCAAACCTCCGCCAAGGTTATGACTTCATGACGTCAAAACCACGAGAGATATTGACGTCATGATGTACCACATGATAGCAGGTGTGACCCTCTGTCATCCCACAAAGGCACAACTCAATCGGTTGAATATTGACAGAGATATCATTTTTTAAAATTGTGCACAATGATGAGAGATAGGGATTTTCCGGATTTTCAAAAAAATCCTGGATCCAGAGATTTATCCAGATCATAACCAAAAGTTAATGGGAACATCCTTGGGTGATTCTCTATCACTGGTGAAAATTTCAAGAAAATCTGTCCTGTTGTTTTTCTGTAAAGTTGCTAAAATACAGACACACACAGACAAACTAAGAAATATACGCCGGCAAAAACATAACCTCCTTGGCGGAGGTAATAAAAATCCCCATTTACTTATAATGGGCAAAATTTCAAATGTCTGTAAAAACAGAACTATTAGATGAATTCATACCAATAGACATGGTTAAATTTTAGGAAAAGTAGGTCAGAGTTAACATTTTTTATGAATTTTTAAATTATTTTTTCTTCTCCCATTTATTGTAATGAGTGAAATTTCAAAAGTGTATAAAAACATCAATTTTGTCTCAATCTACTTCAGACTTGGCACATATATAGAAGAAATTGATATGTTGACATCACCATATGCATAGACATAATGACATCAGCTGAATTGATGCCAAAGAGAGCTACAATATGTGTGAGGGTAGGGGTTTGTTGTGCCTGGCATCACTTGTTTTATATGGAGCCGAGCATCGTCTATTTGCACTCCCCAACCATAGGTGGCGGTAATCCGCTGTAATGCTAATTTACACGAGTCATTTCACAACATATAAGAAGATGCATAAGTTTCTATTCAAATCATGGCAAAACTCGGGTATAAAAATGACTACATCAGATATGTTTTTATCTGCACTGAGGACAAAAACCTCAGAGTGTTAAATTCTTGAATAAGTGACTGAATGCATTTTTAACTCTTAACTGAGTGCACTTTTTATTTTTGGCTAAAATGTACCTAATTTAGTCTGAAAGAGAGCATTTCAATATTTAGCATCGTCATCTGCTGGTCATTTTAGTTTATCATTAAATCTATCTTATGTGTTGGAATACTATGATATATGGTATTATCTCAGGATCAAACCATGCCATCTTTTTATTGACCCTTTAAACTCTAAGCTTAAAGTGGTCCACCTTGACTTTTTTTTTTTTTTATTCTGACTAATTAAAAGGTTAGAAGATATGCTGTGAATGAGTCCATTTGCCCAAAATCTAACAATCATTTTCAATTTACTGCATGTTATGATATTGCTGAAATGGCTTCTCCAGCTTCTTGTACAGGTGTGAGTGAAATTACCAAAAGGACCCAATAAAACATATAAAGCACTAGAAAACCTAGGAACCATTGGATTTTTTTCCAGTTGCACAAACAATGGAAGAGTTACAGCCATCCAAACTGCACATCTGCAGGGTGTGTTGGTGATGACATGTCAGGTTTTAGAGGTAAATTAATTTGAGAAGTTTAACTGTTATCAATGTGGGTCGTGGTTTGTCATTGAGTTGTGATAGTGGGTCCCGAAGCCAGACCAGTTGAGCAGCACTGATCTAATGTATCTGCCTGAGCCTTAATGATAAAAACTATACCTCTCCTTTGCAGTCTTTTAAATAAAACAATGTTTATTCACATCTTAGGGTTTGCCTGGTCCACATGGTGATATCGGCCCTGAAGGTCCAATGGGGAAAAAAGTAAGTATTTCTCAGCTTTGACTATGACTGCTTGATATGTGAAAAGCCTCTGGGAAGCACTGGAACAGAAAAAGCAAAGAAGAAAAAAGTAAATTGAACCCTCTAGTGCAGCCTGTATGCTTGAGTGAATTCACTTTGTGCCAAAAAACCAGCCCCTCACCTTCAAAGGTGACCCAGAGTCGCAAAACCAGATGCATACCTGGAAAACACTGGGGGTTTTGGATGGTTGGATGCATAAAATGTTTTTTTTTTTTTTTACTGTATTTAGTCTGGTTCAAGTTAAATCCCTTTCATGGTTGTATCTAAGTGCAGAGGGGTCAGTGGATTCATCAGCACAAAGGAAGAAATGACCTTGGTATATGAAGGGGTGAAAAATGAAAAATGAAATGTGCTGCTGTGAAAGTCAAATATACAGTACGTGTGACATATAGAGGTGTTGGCTTTTTCTTGCGCTAAGATTACGCTCACGTAGTTGACATTTAAAATGTATTTAGATTAGATCGATATATCACAGACATAAATAACAATACAAATATCAAGTAGCCTCACAATCTGATACACTGACAGGATGGCCGAACATTCACACACTTCCACATATCACAGTTTATGAGTTATGATCCATCACCACTGGAACGTTGGACACCCCATAAAGCACCTCATCTGTTATTACCTTGTCAGCTTATTTGTCTGTTCCTGCTTTTTACTCTCATGTTATAGCTGCCAATTCCGCCATGAGCCCACACTCCCCGTGAGTGTTCGCGCCTTAATTATTTTGGAAGAATGTTCATGTTGATCGTTGAGCTGTCATCCTACATCACCTGAGCGGCAGACTAATGTCTGGCTTTAGACATTGTCCTGACTTGTATGAAAGGGCAGGCAGAGGAAAGTTAAAAAAAAATGCACCTCTGAACATTTCCACACCCTCTTTACACCTCTTGTGTGCCCTCCTGAGTGTGATTTACAGCTCCGGAGTGACTAATGGTGTTCTTTACCAATAAAGTCTCGACTGAAAGAATTTTCCTGAACTGCTGAAGTATAGGGTAAAACCCCTTTTTAAAATAACAGAATACTAGAGGAGAGAATGTGTTGCGTAAATGGAACAAGCTTGATCAGAGTTTCATCATGTAAAAATGATGTAGACCTTAGATTAAATTTTCTACCTCTACTTTATATCTTTATTTTATCAGTATATTACTGCACACATTTGTTGTTTATTCTGCTACATACATCTGACAGCATTAAGTCATTTTCCAATTACAACTGACTGCAGCAAAATGTAATATGTATGAATGCTTTCATGCTTCACATTTTGTTGAAACTACTTAAATATATTTACTTAAGGTTTGAATACAATTTTAAAATGTAGTAAACTGGAGGATAAACTGTTCCTTTTATGGGTTGACTGAAGGCTAAATAAACTCTTTAAAACCCTTGTAAATTTGCAGGAAAATGCATGGTTGCAAAGCTGAAAACAGGCCCATTCTTCTTGTACAAAGTTGATCTTATAAAATATGATGAACTAGTGTAAACAGTTTATGTAGTAGTTAAAATGAACACAACTTTAAATGTGTATGGGAGCAAATTTTAACAAACATGAATTTATACTTTATTTCATATTAGTGGTAATATCACTATATTACTGCAAGTATTAGTTGTTTATTGTGCTACATGCATCTGACAGCATTAGATTATTTTCCAATTACAAGTGAGTGCAGCAAAATGTAATATATATGTATACTTTACATTTCAGGCTTTACATTTTGATGAAAATACTTAACTACCTTTACTTAAGATTTGAATACAGCTTTAATTGTGTTGACTTGAAAGATTAAGTGTTCCTCTGTGGAATGACTAAATATGTCATCCTTCTTAAGCTAAATAAACTCTTTAAAACCCTCTTAGATTAGCAGGAAAGCTGTAAACAGGCCCATTTTTCTTGTAAAAGGTTGACTTTGAGAGACACATGTTCCTGCAGACATGATGAAGATCTTGTAAAATATGATAAATTGGTGTAAACAATTCATCAAGTAGTTGAAATGAATGCAACTTTAAATGTGTATGGGAGCAAATTGCAACATAAACATGAATTCATATTTTACTACATCAGTTGTTCTGCTACATCATGCCTGCTGCAAAATACACAGAACAATGAATTTACTACTTTCCATGCTTTACAATTTGATGAAAATACCTTTACTTAAGGTTTGGATACAGCTTTAATTTGTGGTAAATTGAAGCATTAATTATTCCCTTATGGGTTGACTTTAAATATCTCCTCGCTTAAGCTAAATAAACTCTGAAAAACCCTCTTACATTAGCAGGAAAATGCATGGTTGCAAAGTTGAAAACAGGTCTGTTTTTCTTGTACAAAGTTGATGTTGAGAGACACGCATTGCCGCAGACATGATGATCTTGTAAAATATGATAAATTGTTGTAAATAGTTTATGAAGTAGTTGAAATGAATGCAACCTTAGATGTGTATGGCTGTAAGATGTAACATAAACATGAATTTACTGCACAATAATGAGTTTTAGTTGATGCTGCTAACTTACATGTAAGTACGGTTTAAATTGTATTCTAGTGGGTATTTTCACAGTGTGGTGTGGATATTTTACCTCCTTCACTGCTATGTGTGTGGCTGGTCGTGGATCTATCTGTTGGTATGTATGTATGTACTTACATGTCTGTCTCTGTCTGATTTTTATAGGGTGAACGGGGACTTCCTGGGCCACCTGGAATTCAGGGTGAAACAGGGATTGGCCTACAGGGACCCAAGGTAAAGTCTGTCAACTCATTTGTTTTGGAAAATAAATAATGATAGTGTAATTTCCACCCTGTGTCTGACCTGTTTGTGCACATGTCTACGTAGGGTAATGTTGGTCTCCAGGGGCAACTAGGGCCTCCGGGTCCACCAGGACTGGGTGAGCCTGGACCACCGGTGGGTACAAGTCAATTCAAGTATATGTTTACTACATATGCAAATATATACATACATGGAAAAGATACTCTGTTTTATGGGAGCCCGTATAAAACTAATTCTTAGAATACACAGTAATTATAATAAAATAGACATACTGAGTAGGGGTTAAGAAAAAACAGATCAATAAACAATAGATTTACAACACTACACTGTACAATAATACACTGAATGTCTTAAAAGTCAGTACAATATTCTGTTCTTACAATAAATGTCTTAAAAGTCAGTACAATATTCTGTTCTTACAATAACAATGTAATATTTATTCAGTATTTATTCAAATGGACAATTTTTATAGACTTTCACAGATATACATACTGTTAATATTGTAAATATTGTCATGTCTATTTTACTTTAGTCTACTTTTAGTTCTATTCCTACTTTTACTTACTTTACTTTTACTATTTTCTTATTTTCTGACACATTCATACTCCTTCATTCATTGAACACACAATGATAGTCAAGGCTATTCTATTCTATTCTGTTCTATTCTATTCTATAGACATTTACACACAATGACAGAACTACACTGATGATTGTTGAATGAACATTTGATATCATCACTTTTATTAAGGGACCTCAAGGGCCACAGGGAGTACAAGGAGAAAGGGGCCCATCAGGAGAAGGTCTCCCCGGACCAAAGGTGAGTTAGTGTTTGAACTGTACATCCTTAATGTCTCAGAATTTAAAGCTTTCTCAAGAGACTTATGCACAGAAGCAAGTTGAAAGCTTTGAACTCCCATGATCCTTTTTTCATTCACTCACCTCAGGTTCACCCATTCACCTATTCACTGACCTGCATGGCTCCATAAATTTACATGTAGCACTGCAGCGTGGCTCTGGTTATTTTATTCTGAGCAAGTGGTCATTGATCATCCCTAACAGAGGACAAAACATGAGCAGAAAAGGTAGAGATAATGTGTGAGAATATACAGGTCACCTAGAGACATGGGACAGCGGGAAATGCAATAAACACTGAAGGATGTTTTTTTGTGTGTCTGTGTTGACTCGAGAAGACACAGACACACATACAACACAAAAAATAGATACTCATGCAGTCACTTTTTAACACACATGTTCTTTCCTTTTGTTGTAACTTGATTCATTATTAAAGGAGTTGTATGTAAGAGTTATGTTCCAAGTAATCATAAAATGGCCCTGAATGTCACCAGACATTTAGGAATCATGTTCATTTCAGATACTGATATAATTGACAGTAGTAGTCCAGCCAGAATATTCGGGTTTGAAAAGCTAAGTTGCACCCCTCAAGTAATGTTTATGTTGTCATTTTGTGTTTTGGCTCATCACCTATCTCCCAATCATGAAGTCAGTAGCATTTTGGCATCCAGGTTTCCAGTTCCAACTGAGCTGCAACTAGGAACATTTCTGATCACATATGTCTGATAGTACTAAACCTCAAAGGCCTCTTATGATTCCTAAATAACTTGTGATAAAGTAAGAAACAAAACAAGGGTATTTATAGGAGATGCTTTTGAAAGATGGAGACGGCTGAAAGCAGAGAAGAAATTGAAGACCACGGCCTGGGCCTGGTGCAGAGGTGGCCACTATTTATACCAGTTTAGGACTTTTGCCATGGTAGCTCCTTGTAGTAGACACTCATGCTGGATCTGGCAACCCCTAGTCTGGAGGAAGGGGGAGGGGATACCATACTCTATAGTATTTTGAATGTGATTGTTGTACCAGTTTTGGCCACAAACCTACATATGACTCCTTTAGTGCTGTGTGTAGACAAAATACAACAGGAGATTAGATTTCATCTAATATAATCTAACTTCATTCCTTATCAATGCTGTCTATCCACAAAATACAATATTATGATGAGAGGGTTACAATTCAGAATGTTGCAATCAAGAAGGAAAAAGGGAAGTGCCTCAAATGTGACGCCAATTTAAAAGTAGCAAAAACTGTAATAACATTAACGTCCACTTGGAGCTGGCTCCAAAAGACCCATACACCCCTGTAACTGCTGGTTATTGAGTGTGTCCATGCTTCGGACTGATGCCCACAACAAGTTTATTCTTCACAGAAGATAGTGCGATGGTACACCGTGAAAACTAAATACAAACAGAAAATTAGACAAGGTTGTACTTAAATGCCACTCTTATACAACAATAGTTTTCTATGAACATAAATTAAAATCATTATTACCGTGTTCGCCTGGATAACCAACAGAAAAAAGGGACAAGATGTAATGTGCTCTGTTTAGACCCGTCAGATCTGTCTTTTCCTCCCACCTTGTCTTTCACTTCCATGTTGAGGGTCACATGACAACACATGAACTTTGACCAGGATGAACTTACTGTAGTGCAAAATACTTATTCGACTTAACAAACAACTTTACTTACAAAAAATCTGATATTTCAATACTGATGTGCAAAATAAACTTAATCCAAAAAATCTAAAATATAATTATCAAATCAATAAACTACTGAGTTGCCATAGCAACTTGAAGACCTGAAACTGTCTTTTACAACCCCCATGTTAAAATGTTCAACTTGACCGTAGAAATTAACATACATATTAAAAAAAAAAAGCAATTTTTTCTTCCTGGCAAGCAGCTCTAGTGTTGCTGTTTTTAAGGAGCGGCACTAACAAGGCTTTAAGAGGATCATATCATGAAGTTTGTCAGTGATCAGTTCAAGCATTTAGCATTAATTCACATTCAGTTACTGTAAATGGAATGCCAGCTAGCTTTCTAACTAACTTATATAGCTATATAAGGCTACGTTCACGCAGTAGGTCTTAATGCACAATTCAGATTTTATTGTGAAATCTGATTTTTTTTTCTCTGTTCGTTCATATTACAAAAATAATGTGACTTCTATCAGTTTTGAGTATGAACTGAATGCGACACTGAAGTGACCCGCGTGCGCAGAAGAGGTCCTGACGTCATGCGGGACCATGCAGCGTGCACTGTGTTTAAGGAAGTAAATATGGAGGGTTCCTGTGTGTGTGGCACTGATAAAGTTTGTCTAAAACTGAAGTCAGCACCAGTCAAATAATTTTAAGTTGAAGGTTAAAAAAGAGCAGAGCCAGGTTTATTACTGTGGCTGCTACATCTGAACAATGGAGTATTTGAATGTGGAGTCGTAGTCGGGAGTGGTGGGATAGTGACGTTAGCCGCTTCACTGACACAGACTGTGTTTTCAGAATTTTCCAATGACAAGAAAAACATTTCAATCTATCTGTGACTGCCTCTCTGTAACACTCTCATGATAAGACTCTCCAGCAATATCAATGACGTAAAGGTCAGATAAATGTGACCTGGCCGTTCAGATTGTCGTCGCATTGCACAATATCTGATACGTATCGGATTTAGTTCCACATATGAAAGTGGCCTGGGTCGGATTTAAAAAAATCGGATATGTACTGTTCAGACTGTCTTTAAAAGGTCAGATA
>JAQQZY010000013.1:20165291-20179766 GCA_030068375.1 Ostorhinchus rueppellii | reverse complement strand
AGCGCTCAAATTTCGTTGTACAATGTACAAGGACAATAAAGGCAATTCTATTCTATTCTATTCTATTCTATTCTATTATGAATCACAGACAAAAACACAGTTATTAACCCTTTGACCCATGAGACTTTTCTCTATGAAACGTGCTGCTTGGAATTTGTGTCTCTAGAAGTGTCATAAAAGTAGTCGTGAGTATGTGCTTGTACTCTTTCTTATTTCTTCAGTTGTTTTGCTTTACTGTGTCTTTTAGGGTGAAAAAAGGGTGCAATAATAGAAAAAACAAAGAGGAACTGAAATTTTACATGTTTTTACTAAATAAGGCACTCAGAATGTACATCAATAAGAGATTTAGGATGTTGAACATGAATTGTGAACTGGAACACACTGAACAAGAACAAGTATTTGAATTTTGGCCCATTAGTTTTTGTTTTTTTCTAAATCAGTCCAGCTGCTTTTTGGGACCTGGTTGAACTCCAAAAAGCAGTTACATGGTCAAAATTCAGTAAAAACACAGTAAAAAAAAAAAGAAAGAAACAAAAATCACCACAACACTACAACCAGCAATATAAACCAAAACAAAAAAACAAACATCTAAAACAGTGTAAAAAAAAAAAAAAAAAAAAGTCCAAACCATCTATTTTTATAGTGAGTTGGTTCCATTCGCTGCTCTGTGTTTTGCCCCCCATTCCACAGGCGGTGGTGAGGGGTGCACTGAGCATGCTCAGATGTCTATGGAAAGCACAAGGTCGATCTATCAGCAGATTTTGAATTTTTTTTTTATTGAGCAAACTGTTGAATTTTTATGAATATTTAAAATAAATCATACATTCAGAGCGCTCACCATAAAAGTAATTATGCACGTCAGCACCATGTCAGATGATGCTTATGAGGAAGACTGGAGTCAGTCGAAACTGTCCAGTAGGTAACATCTAAAAACTTTACCTTTACCTAATCCTAATATGGGTACTTGTTTCCATAAAACCAACACACCAACAGTAATATGTGTATGATTGTGATATATTGAGCTACTGTAAGTTCTGTAAACATATTTCCATGTATTTGCAACCCAAACAATTAATTACATTTGTAAACTTGTAGCAGTTTATTAAGATTTCTTCTGTAACTAATTGGAAGCATTTATAAAGATTTTAGAACAGGAGTGATTTGTTTGGTTCTTGTTCTGGTTCAGGCTCGAGCAGCATTTTCTGAATGAGCTACAGCTGTTTGAATGCATTTTATTTATTTATTTATTTTGAAGTCCAGTTAGAAAGACCTCAAAGCATGAAAGTGTGGATGAGGTTTTCATGGTTAAGGAAATGCATTGCAGTTTTTAAAATAGGATCATATTTAACAAATTTTCTGCTTCTCTAGATAAGTGACAGATGAAAATAGTAAGGAAAAGCTCCAACACGCTGTATGAAACTTTAATTGGATTTCTGCTGAAATAAAACATCTTTGGAGCCTTGATATGTTTTTATTTCTATTTTTTTTTTTAAACTTTTTTTTCTGGTTTAGCTTTTCCTCACTAAAATGTTATTATAGCCAGATTTTCCTAGTTTAAAGAATATACCACCATAACACATGTAGAAAAAGCTTATAACAAAGACAGCTGCATTTAGATGACAGATAAATTGATATATATATAGTAGAGAGAGAGAGAGAGAAAATGTTGCTCTGAAAATTAACAACTCATCAAACCTTTAACAGTTTCTGAAATCATACCTTTAAGTTTTCACATGCAAAACCAGACTAAAAACCCCCTTGTCTTTTTGATGACCCCAGGCAGCTAAATAGGCCGTGATTTAACTGATGGAATGTCTTTCAGTAACGGGAAATACCTTCACTTTTTGGCTATTTTACAGCAGCAACAGGGCAGCATTACATCAGACTACAGTTTTAGCAAAAATTCAAGTGAATTTTTGACTTCCCCATCTCCCTGGATCTTTATCTAATTTATCATTTGTCAACGTTTCCCTCTGAGATGGTGACGGTGAGTTTCCACCACGAACAGGATGAGGTATAGCTCAAACCATTGGGCCTCGAGGGTACACGTTTTGACCGCGGACTCACAGATGGTGTTCTTGTTCCAAGGCAGCGTTCTTCTTCTGACAAGCCTCGACAAGATCCAGATTCACAAGTGCTCGGTGGCAATATTTGCGTTTTTCCACATCATTAGCACCTCAGATTGTGTGCCAAAAATAGAGATCAAAGACTCATTTGATGATAAATCTAATCCAAATCGCTGAAATGCAAATGTGGTCGTACTGTTTTACTCAGTGTCCTTCTGCAGCGGCCACTGTATTTATGTTGTCCTTGAATGACTTTGTGAGAGGGAAAATATCTCAAGGGGAAAAAATGACTTCTCAGCAGAGTCATGTACACCCAGACATTATGCTGCACTCTTCTCATTGTGCTTACTGTCAACTTGGATTACTGCTCTAATCCCTCTCTCTATTACTACTCCTACTTTTTCTGTTTTAAAATACTCAAATATCCCCTGTGGACACACTGGAAGTAAAATACCTCTATTCATTTTATCCATTATGGTTTTTTCCTGCAAAAAAAAGGAGGAAAATCAATACATTCTTGAAAAAAGTTAAAAGCATCCCAGCACTGTAAGGTTTGTAGAAACCATCAGTATGCACATTTCAAGTCGCCTCAGGCCAAAGAACCACTACTACCGGTCCACTTTTTACTGCTTTTTTATCACAGCCAGTTTTCACTTTCTTTGTGTGTTACATGTGTCATTTGGAGGAATACTGTGGAAAACTCCCACATAAAACTTTTATTGAGCAGCGTTTTCAGGGAGGCACAAGATTGTGAAAAAGACAACCTCTGCAGATACAGCAGTTTATAGACAGGACAGCAAGACAAGAAGAAAAATGTCTGATTTCTGCTCTATATACTGCAGAATTTAGTTGATTTTAAATGTCCAAGGCTCAGATATAATGGAATAAAACTGATTCTTGAAAACAGTTTTATTAGTGGGATTCTTATTGAATATCCAGGTTTTCACTGACTGACAACTTGTACTTAAAACCAAAATTAACATTTTTTCCCACAAAAATAAGGCATAGGAAAAATAAAGTGCTGTCACTTTATAGTTTATGATTTATTATATGCTTCTTAAACAATTTAAATCTAACTTCCTTTGTAAAATAATACAATTGTTATGCAGTGTTTATTTTAGCATAACTTCTGGTGGATAAAATAATGACACAGTTGAATGTCATTACAGTCTTATGCCATAGGAATTAAGAGAATAAGTAGCAGCGAGGTGCACTGAAGCCAATGTTATTGCTTTATTGATCATTAATAAGTGTGACCACCTCTATAAAAGCAGATGTTGTTGCAGTTTACTGGTCTGGGGATTCAGACCAAGAAAAAGACATCAGCAATGAGCTTAAATACCCAACCGTTGCTGCCCATCAGTCTGGGAAGGGTTTGAAGTTCCCCTCTAAACCAGTTAATCTTTCTACAGTGCGAGATAATTCACAAGTTGAAAATATTCGCAACAGTTGGTAATGTTCTCAGGAGTGGATGTCCCTGCAATTTATTTCAACTTTAGACCATACAATGCTCTGAGAAATTGCAAAACAGTCAAATTTCAGGCTCTACATGCATCATTTAACACATTAAATGAAGAAAGAATGAAGGTTGAACAACACAGGTGTCAAATTTACAGGCTGTGGGCCAAAACCAGCCCGGCAAACAGTCCAGTCCGGCCCCCAGATTCATTTGTGAAGTTGAAAACTTACACTGAAGACATTAACAATCATTTTAGTTCAAGTTTCACATTTAACCCAATTCAATCTCAAGTGGGTCAGTCATTACTATCATACTAACCTATGAAAACTAACAACTGAAAGTTTTCTTTTTCTTTTTTACTGTAAAAAAAATAGGTAACATTACATCAAAATATTCACATTTACAAACTATCAAAAAATGTGAATAACATGAACAAATATTAACAACCTGAAGTGCCTGAAGTGAAGTAAATGCAATTTTCCCGATATTCAGCCTCTTACCAAGTGCTTTGTGTCTTTGTAGATCCACTGTGATGTGTAAGTTGTAAAGCACATGTGTAAATGAGAAGCTAAAGCATAAAATTTGCACTTATTTATCCAAGAAAAATTGAAAAACTGACATTATTTACATATTATCTTCTTATTTTACTGGTCTGGCCCAGTTTAGATCATGTTGGACTGAATGTGGAACCTGAACTACAATGAGTTTGACAGCCCTCCTGTAGGAGTTTGGCTTATTCAGTCTTGTTTAGAAGTGTCATCTGTCTAAAAAGACCATTGCAGCCTGGATTAGACTTGCTAAGTGGCTCCTTCGCTCCTTTCTGTTGGACAGATAATAACAAAGACAAAACTGAGATGTTTACCATAATGCACAGTACCGGATTTGGTGACAGCATAACACCAACACCTCCTCGTACCTGTCAGGCACAGAGGGGGAGGGGTGATGGTTTGAGCTTGTTTTATAGCTACAGGATCTGGACACCTTGCATCCATTTAATCAACCAGGAACTCCTCTGTGCACCAGTTTATTACAGAGTCAAATATGAGGCCATCTGTCTGACAGCTAAAGCTTGCGGAAATTGGGTCATGCAGCAAATCTACAACAGAATGGTAGGAGAAGAAAAGCATCAAGGTATTGCAACGGTTCAGTCAAAGTCCGGACTACAATCCTGTTGAATTGCAAGGATCTGTGTAATATTTTTTAGAATTATTTTGTGGAGGTGGCATGAGACTTTGTGGGCAGTAGAAAAATATGGTGTAAAGGGGCAGGAGTATGTAAGCTGCGCTTCATCCAGCTCCATTTTGAATATGTTTTGGGTTTGGTTTCTTTGTTGTTATTTGTTGTTTTTAGTTTTAAATGTGGACATTCAAAATAAAAGTAAACCAAACCAAATGCTATTAACTGATAGCTGTGCATAAATGAACAGTGTGGGGAGTAACGCGTTACAAAACTAATGCATTACAGTAAAGGATTACTTTTAGCTATAATGCAGTAGTACATGGCATTACTAATCAACTTTCAGTAATATTTTACTCGGTACATATTCAGTAGCGCTTGTGTTACAACACACTTTTCACCCATAATTTAATTGCTCAAATGAAAAACAAACAAACAACAAGACCATGAGACCTGAAGGAATCAAAATTGTGGCAGGAAAGTTCTATTTCCTGTTGCTGTTCAGCCAATGGGTGAAGATAGTAAAAGACAGTACACCGGCCACATGGACGTATGCTCATTACTAACCCTAACCCTGTTTTCAAGAAGCTAGTTGACATGATCCCTGTCATCAGCAATGACAAGCAAGCTAACGTTTCTAGACTAGTTAGAATTCTTCATCAATTGAAGAGTTATCTACTGGTGTCCTTGGTTCCATGCCCCCCTGTTTGAACATGTAAAATGTTGAAAAAAATGCAAGCATTTCTGCTGGGATTTGAACATTGTAGACTGTAGCGTTACTTAAGACAGCTATCTGTTCACATGTACTTTGGGGTGCAAATGTATGCGACCCAAGGCTTTCCTTTCTCTTGTAGCTATTGGGGGCATGCGTCATTGACATGAGTTCATATGTAGTGCAGAAGTAATGCAGGAGTCACATTACAATTCTCAGACAGTAATATTCTAAGGTAAGGAATTACTTTTAAATAGCAGTAACAAGTAATCTGTATTGTATTCCAGTTTGGAAGTAACTTGCACAACACTGTAAATGACAGCCCTCAAATGTCAATCACCAAGAAGAAAATGCAAAGCAGGGGTGGGGAATCCTGTTCCTTGAGGGCTGATATCCTGGATGTTTTAGATGCATCCCTCTTCTTCTTCTTCTTCTTGTTGAGTTTATATGGCAGTGGCCAATAAAATTTGCGCATTACCGCCATCACCCGACTCGGAATTGAATCACTGATCCCAATCAGCTCGAAAACAAAACAAAACAAAACAAAAAAAAAAAAAACAAAAAACAAAAAAAAAAAGATGCATCCCTCTTCCAACACACCTGATTCAAATGATGAGCCTATCATCAATCTAATGACTATCAGGTGTGCTGGAAGAGGGAAACATCTAAAACATGCAGGATACTGGCCCTCAAGGACAAGGACTCCCTACCCCTGGTTTAGGAAGTTAAGCCTCCAAAGTCTACAAACTATTCTTAACAGTTAGAAGAAAATCATACTGCATTTCATTTATTTTCAAAGTTCTTCTTGGTAAACTTCTATTGTGGTTCCTTCACACTGCGAATGGTTACTTCAGGTTATTGCTGCTAAAGATGGTTCTACAACCTGTTGCACAATGGGAGTAATTAATTTTTTTTGTGCACTGCGTCTCTATTTAACTGTAATTTAAAATTATGAAATAAATAATGACACAGTGGAATCTTGCGTGTATTTTTCTCATTTAAAATGAGATGTAAATCATTTTAAAGCCCGATAAGGAGCAGGTGTTGTGTAAAGCCAATCTTGAATTCAGAAGGCGCACATTAATTTTCACATAACTGCATAACATAAAACTACACAAGAGTAAATGGGTCAATTTATGTTGTTCTCATGATTAAAGTGATTTATTTGCAGTGTTTCTGTGCATAACTAGGAACAGCTTCAGGTGATAAATGTATATACATGCTTCACTCAAGTAGATACAGACACAGTGGTACAGATGCTTCTGTAAAAACACACCAAAAGATTTCATTTAGATTTTTTTTACTCAAGAAAAAGTGAAGAAGTTCTGCTTGTTTTCCACAGTCTAGTGTCGCTTTCTTATGCATTTGGTCTTTTTTACGTCATTTTCATATTGTTATATAGAGGGATCATCTTTTCTATGCGTTATTGTGTTAACTGCAAGGAAAACTTGAGGAGAAGAAAGTATAGGGAGTTCAACCTCCAAAGTTTGCAAACTATTCTTAACAATGAGAAGAAAATAGTACTGCATTTAATATATTTTCAAAGTACTTCTTGGTAAACCACTATTGTGGTTGCTTGCATATCTTGTGGTTGATTTGTTTTAGTTCGTAAAACTTGCAAATACAGAGATTACATCCTTCAAATTCTTAGCTCCACATAAGTGGAATAATAGTAGATAAAATAGAATAATAGGCTTCTGAGGTTGGACAAACTGTTCTCATGGCTGTCTTGTTTCTTTGGCTAATTGTAGTGTGGTTTAGTGTACTGTCTGTGAGAAATATGAAGAATTTTTTTTTTTTTTAGCTGTCCATTGCTTTTGTATGTTTTTGGTTTCATACAGGCTGCTTTCAAAAGAAAGAGAGACTGAAGTTCTCTCATCGGGCTATCCATGTCTAAGTAAAGGTTGAATTAAAACATTTTTGAGTGAGAAGCCAGATTTAAGACTTGAAATAAGTCACGGTTGCACTGAAGTTCGTTGTGTTGGTTTCTGTGGTTACAGTCTGAAAAAACAATTATTTGACACTTGGAGCCAGGGCTGTCTGACACTAAAATGTCTCTCTTTGTGGAAAACAGTGCTGCCCTTCACCTCAACCTCTCTGGAACGCATGTAGACATAAACATAAACACGAATTTTAATGCAATGTTTTTTCTTCTTTTTCACACACACCTCAATCATAAAACCTCTGTTAAAAATGTGATTTATGGGAATATGTGGAAATAACCAAGTTGCATTTATCTGCTTTTGCTGTTTGCCACCTCAGAAAGAGTTTTTTTTGTTTGTTTGTTTGTTTTTTTAGTTACTAAATGCAACCATTTCTGTGTTGGTCTTCACAGGGTGAGCGAGGCTTGGAGGGGCCACGGGGGCCCCGAGGACAGCCGGGCACCGGAATCAAAGGAGACAAGGTAGAGTTGTAAATAAGACGCCTTTCTGAAAAGCTTTCACGCAGGCATGGAGAAAAAGGCACAGGGCTGTTGCGGTGAAGGCCAAGAGTTGACAGATTGACTGGTGAACACATTCAGCTGGTGTAATAGAGGAGGTCACAATTTACAGGCAGTGAATCAAGGTCAAAGCTTGGATGGTGTAGGAGGAGTGAGTTCAAGACTCTAGGCTGATGAATGTGGGAAAATGAACACAGATCTGTGCTGCGCGAACATAAAATCACACATTCTTTTTACTTTTTAGCTTTTTTTTCCAACACACTTGTCACAATCTCTGAATTCCGTGTGTGACTACAAGATTAATGCTGCTTCGAGTTGTTTTCAAGCTAATTCATCATTTTAATGTAGTTGAATCACTTTGAAAACCAAGGGTATTATATGCTGTGTATTGACTTTATACTGACAGTTTAATTGCAGGGTTGTGGTATAGTTTATCACAGATGCAAACCAGAGCCTTCAGGGTTTATTGTGCATTAACATAATGAATTAATGATGTATAATTCTGGATTTCATAGATTAAAGACTGTGAATGTAAATGTACATGCCTTTTTTATTTGTCATGCACTGACAAATAAAACAAACACTCATTTACAAGTTGGTGTTACATGATACTTTTCCTGTTACACATTCAGGATAAGATAAGACACACTTACTCGCTGCTGCAGGGAATATTGGCTGAGGCTGTAATGCTACTTGTGGTTGCTATAGTATAAATATCAACAGTGTCATTGCAATATAAGGCAATCGGACACAACAGCAGTCTATCAAAGAGTGATCATAAAATATGTACAACAAAGAAGAAATGGATGTGTAATATATTACACATGCCTCAGGATAAAAAATATATATATTTTATTCTGAGGCTATGAAATATAACACGTGCAAATGATTTGAATGTTTCAGCTACTTGTCATAACTGGACTGTAAATCCAGTTTTCTGGTGCAACATCCATTGTTTCATTTTTATCTTGGTATTTAATTTATTTTAGTCCCTGGTCTTGTTTTAGCCTCTTCATTTGCCTTATATTTTAATTGCTTAGTTTATTCTTAATGTATTTCATTGTGTTTTTGTTTTACTGGAATACCTCTTGTGCCTTTTATCACCGTTGTTTTGTCCCAGCTCTATTAGTTGTTGAATTATGTTTTTTTTATTGTTTTTATCGCTGTTGTTTCTTGACTTTAAATGAGGCCTTCCCTTCAGTATATTCCAAGACTAAATAAACATTGACTGAGTGAATGAATAATCATGAAACCCAGAGGATTAGACAGAACCTAAGTGTGGCTTGAGCTGGGTATTTATTGAGTAGTGTTAGAGACGAAGGGAGAATCAAGCTTAAACTGTTGTTTTTCTACCTGAAGGTAATAATTATAATACCTAATCTGCATGTGGAATATGTGATTCTTGCTTCAGGGTTTTGTTTGTGTGTCCGACAACAGCTTTCTCATTGATGCGATGTGGTTGGCGTTCTCTCTTTTGTTCATTTTTGTTGCAATATTTTTCCCTATTTTCAATTTTAACCCATAAAGACCCAAACAGTCACTGATGACCAAAAGCATCTATTGATCTAAAATGTTTAATAACTTCTGAAGCACTAAACCTATCAGTACATTCAATTAATTAAGGTAAAATGCAGCTTGTCATCTTTTCATAGTCATTCCGTTCCGAGTCTTATGACAGTGGATGGACACAACTGGTTTATGTTGCGCTATTAATATCTTTGCTGAAAAAGTCACTTTTTGATATAATAAACCTCAATTTTAATCTGAGCTTTTATGAACATCTACATGATCAGTGAATTAGATATGGGAAAATACCTGATTTACACTGGAAAAACTGCAATATAAAGAGGATAATATTACAATAAAAAGTCATAAATCACTTAAGAAAGGTTACATATAGGGGAAAACGTATTTGGGAACTGGCACAAAAGTAGCACCGGGTCTTTATGGGTTAATTTTCACTGTGGTGTGAGAGTGTCTTATTGTATCTCATGATGCGTTCTGTTACAGCATTGTGGAATATTAATATGGTCTCATTTCCCAAACCTAATAGTCTGAGCATGTGAAGAAAGGGAAGTCTCTGAGCCAGGGGTGTCAAACTCATTTTAGGTCAGGGGCCACAAGGAGCCCAATATGTTCTCAAGTGGGGTGGACCGGTAAAATAATAAGAGAGAAAAAAATTCAATCATATTATGAAAATGTTTATATCTATAAAGTTACCTTAAAAGTCTGAATAAAATGAAAAACCTGAAAAGTCTCAAGAAAAATCAGCACAATTTAACAATATTATGCCTCAGTTTATCATTTACACATGCGCATTACAACTTATAGATCACAGCGGATCTACAAATACACAAAACATTTAGTCAGGCAGAATATTGGTAAAATTGTTCACATTTATTGTTAAAGGATAGCTCGTAAATGTAAATATTTTCATGTAATTTTCCTTTTTTACACTAAAACAAAGAGAAAATTTGCAATTTTTCTCATTTATAGGTTATTATAATATTTTACTGGTCTAATCCACTTGAGATCATATTGCTCTTTATGTGGAACCTGAAGTAAAATGATTTTGACACCATTGATTGTTAATATCTTCAGTGTAATTTTTGCACTTCACAAACTCTTCCCATGGGCCAGATTGGATCCTTTGGCGGGTCGGTTTCAGCCCACAGGCCACATGTTTGACACCTGTGCTCTGAGACAACTGAGGAGACAGATGTTCAACATGAACATGCCATTTTAATTTATTAACCATATGAAAAGCCTGTTCAGTTTTGCTGTCACTGACGGAGGGGTCGTGGACTCTTACCCGTCTGAGGTCGAGTATCATTCCTTTGTTTTTCATTGAAAATGGCCTCTGTCAACACACATCATTCTTAGTATGATTAAATCATTGGAGAATTTCATGTTGTAATAATTTGGCTGAATTAAACTATTTGATGATAAAATGATTTACATGCACGTCATTTGATATCTGGGCAAGCAGGTGTGGTTGGATTTGCAAATGAAACGCATGCACATGCCTTCCAGACCGCTATGCTCTACTAATGAGCTGTATCACTGATGACAGTATCCTCCGTACTTATAAACAAACTGAACTGAGTCCAAATGACAGGTTGACCCAAAGTAAATTTTTGAAGACAGATATAAAAAAACAATAATCTGGAGAAAGAAAAGGGTTGATTAATCAGCCTCTTCCTTCCTACTTAAGAAAAAAAAAGAAAAGAGACACTGCCAGGGAAGGAAATCTATTTGATTTTAATAGAAACAGGTCAACTGCTGCACTGCACATCAAGCTCAGAGTAATTTATGAATGAATCTAAAAAAAAAAGTCTAATTGGGTTTTTCAAATATTATTATTCTTCAAAGTCAGAATAATAATTCCAGTTGAAGCCTATTGTTACCTATCAGCCGCTGTTGAAACCAAGTTTTTCTGATATTGGTAACAAGTGAAATATCCTATGAGCTCTGATTTAATAGATTTTAATCTTCATTCCACACATAAAACCACATCAGTTTTCACGTTTACTATGATTCCTAAACAAGTACAGATGTTAAAGCAGTGACTCAAAGTCAGATACAGTGATACTCTGTCATTATCTAACCACTTACATGAAATAATCTGTGTTTGTATTTTACCCTTTTAGGGAGATTTTGGTCCTCCTGGTCTTCCAGGGCCCGTTGGCCTCGCTGGTGCAGGAATACAGGGTGAGAAGGTATGCACTTGGAAAACTTAAGTCTTCCTACTGTTAAACAGTAACTAACATAACGGGTTCACAAATGATCTCTTAACTACTCTTTCTCAATTTAATCAGTGTTTTTTTTTTTTTAAAGAAACTTTTTCTGCATCTGTTCAACTTTGCAGGGCATAGAGGGGCCGAGGGGCCCACCCGGAAGCAGAGGCCCCCAAGGAGAGGGCTTCCCTGGACCAAAGGTTGGTACATACAGTGGCAGTGTTCTTTAGTGTGATGATGATAAGAGAATACTGCAGGGATTTCAAGTTTTATACACAGTGTTTTACCTCAATAAAATGGAATGGGAAAACCAATGAAACAAAACCCTGTTGGATTTTGGATTATTGCTGACAGTAAGCTTTGCAGAAAAAAACTCAGGATACTTTTGTGCTTTTGTTCAACACGAAAATCTTCACCAATGAAAACAGCCCTCATGAATTTTGAAATGTAGAAGAAATCACCCAAAAATGCAGAAATTTCTACAGTCACAGGGTTTCTAGATCCCCATCCAGGGGTGTCGTAAAGTGATGACAATTCTAAGGGAAAATTTAAGGGTAATTTTTTTCTGTACAAAGCCTGCTACAAAAATGCTTCACAAGGCACCGTAAATACATTAGTTTTTGGCAAAAAAAAGGGGGGGGGGGGGGATAAAAATACAGTCAGCCTCTGCCCTCTGCCCCCGTCCTTATTTTAAGATATTGTTTGGTCCCGGTGCTAGTGCTTCTAGCTCATCGTAGTGAATATACTTCCATCCAAAATATGTATTTGTATTCCGTTGTTACAAAAAATGTTCAATATATCCCTAAAAATAATATTAAAATGTTAAAGATGGGTTGTACTTTTCTCATCAATCTTGCGCAAAATCATAAAATCTAAGTGGAATATTCATTCGTGCCTGCACAGTGTTATATTTTTAGGATTTGCAGTATTAAGGGGCCCAAAGTGATGTTTTTGTTCACCCCCAAATCCCTGGCTCCATCATTATATTTACAACATGTGAGCTGATTTAATGTGATTGCCTCTTCTTCCAAAAACCTTTCCTATTACCATGACCTGTTCCATTTATTGAATAGTTTGCAAGAACACAACACAATTAAGCTGCAAAGGTGGATTAGTGAGTTGATGAGTTTCCATGTTCTGCATGACTTTTTCTGACATTCTCTGTAGTCTCATTTGAAGCAAAGACCTTATTTAATTCTCAAGTGGAATGTTACTTAGGTGGTACATCAGAAATGAAAGTCTCCTCAACTTGAGTTCACCTCAACTCTTCAGAACATTGAAAAAAACCCACTGGCATCAAGACAAGAGAATCGGGAAGTTCAAAATGCTGACTCACTTCAGATTATTAGACACATTTCTCCAGTACTCATATCAAATCAAAGCCATGAAAGCTCACAGATGTGCGTTACCCAAAGCTAAATCCTGTGGAATTCATTAACAGTAGATTTTAATAAGACCAAGAAAATACTGTTAAAGTTCTTTCGATGCTCTGATGTTCTCTCACACAGGGAGACCAAGGGCTGCCTGGAGAAGTCGGTGCCCCGGGAGAAAGAGGTGCTGGAGATCCTGGAGCTAAGGTGGGTCAAAGTCTGTGGATACAACCTCATCACAAACTACAAACTTTTTGCAGTGTGATACAGATCAGTAAATCTGTTCCCAGGGGGAACCAGGAGCACCAGGGATGTCTGGTTTGCCCGGCCTGCCAGGGGAAGACGGAGCTCCTGGACAGAAGGTTGTCTGACTCATTACAAAGCCCTAAAAGTAGTCCAAAGTCATTTCAGTCACTCATTAGAAGTGTTTGCATGTGTCTGTGCTCTTTAGGGTGAGCCAGGTGCGACAGGTCTAAGGGGGCTAGAGGGGGCACCTGGAATTGGAACCCAAGGGGAAAAGGTAAAAAAATACTTCTGACAGTGATAAATTAGCTGAGATGTATGCACATAAATAAGTAATTCCACTGCAATCAGCTTTAAACCGTAATCCCAATGTGATCTTTAAGGGCGACCAAGGCCAGAGGGGAATAAGAGGGTTGACTGGTCCACCAGGCATTGCTGGGCCCTCAGGACCAAAGGTGAAGAACCATATTGTCGTCATTAGCTAGTAAGGAGCATATATGGTGATGAATTATGACCACATTGTGTGTTAATGCTATATTCATCAGGGAGAACCTGGAACACAGGGCAGACTGGGTTTACCTGGACCACCAGGCCGCTTTGTTGCTGGACCCAAGGTAATGACGACTTTTATGTTCTTGTGCATGAAAAAAAATAATAGCAATTTAGATTTGGTTCTCAATGAAACACAAACAAAAATAGCTCTAAGAGAACAAAGCCAAATATTATTTAATAAAAGAAACCTAGCATCTATTAAGCAAAAGTCTAGCAGTTTTTGTAATGAGATAAAAAGATTAGCCATTGAAAATATAAATAAATAGAACAAATAGGGGGATAAAAAGCTGAAATGTAAGCAGGTTGTGCTTATGAAAACTTTGAGAACACAGTTATTTTACATGTGTTTCCTGACCAAAAAAGAAGTCCCACGCTCTAATATTTCATTGAACAAGCATTCGATTTTTATTTCCAGCCAGAGTTTCTCAATGGGGTTCTGGTCGAGGTCTGTGGTGGCTGATCCACATGTTAGAATAATAATTAATCCTCCCTGGCATGCTCTTATTTTCAATATGAAAACATCTAATGTTGATGTTTTTCACTCACATTTTTTACTCAAAAATAATGGTTCATCCCTAATTTTGCAAGTTTTCATTCATAAACTGGGCAGGTTTTAACCCCAATTTAGTTTGTAGGAGCCATGAATTAAGTTACATGTTTGTCGGCGTATGATAGTTTAAATATTTGGGGTTTATTATCTTTTAGGATGTTGTTTATTGT
>JAQQZY010000013.1:20147983-20165191 GCA_030068375.1 Ostorhinchus rueppellii | reverse complement strand
TTATTATTATTATTATTATTATTATTATTATTATTATTATTATTATTATTATTATTATTATTATTATTTATTTTTAAAGGAATTTTTTGTTCTCAAATTCCTAATGTTTCAGCAATTTATGCCACAGTTGAAAATAAAAGAAAACCACTTTAATTTGTCATGTGCTGTCATATTTTGATCTATTTTTATGACAAGTACTTCTAGTTGGGTATATTATATTAGGTAAAAATCACCCAGTGATAGTGATGGTGTTACTTTTTATAGTGAAAGGGTTCTAGGGTTAAGAACCAGTTTGTTTCTTGTTTTGGCCATTCCCTCCCTGACACCTTTTGTTGAAAGAATAAATATTTGAATCTTTTTGGACTGAATAGTAGTTGTACAACCCTTTGTTTTAGAAGCAGGAAGAAGGAGAGGAACCTCTTTACAGTATGTTGTGCTCTGGTTCCCCTAGCCTGGAGCATAACAGTATGTGCACATGTAAAAGAACAAAATAAATCAGGTCATCATGCAGGAAGACATCAGAGTATTGGGGAGAAATCTGTGTTAATCCGATTTCTCTTCATAAGATTACTTCTGTTATCTTATAAAACATATCAGATCATTTTGTTTACACGGTCACTTGAATATGATAACTCCAGAAATTGGAAATTGGATAATGATCGAAGTATTGTTGTACATGTAAACAGGCTCAGTAACAGGAAGTTTGATTCTACTATCACTACTTACATACTCTGAAAGAAATTCGATAATGGACTCGAGTATCCAACCAGATGATCGAATTTCTTAAGTGCATGCATATTGGTTGCTTCCAACTTTATCTCATAGTTCTATAATTTTCATACATCCCGACCAAAATGTGAAGTATTTTAAGTTGAGTACAAGTAATTCTCTTCAGGGCCAAGTTTTGCGGTTAACTCTCTGCTATCATTAATACAGTGTTATTTTGGAATCATTCATTCACTTCGACTTGACCTACAGCTCATATTAACCCTGCAGAAGACCAGCTGCAGCAGACATCTGTTTGTGTTAACAGTTCAAATATATAACCATCATATTTAGAATATTCATTAACAGCACCATTACAGACTGATAGTAGATAGTGCCAGACTGCGCACCAGTGCAGCCAGGTCTCACTGTCTTTCCAACATTAAGGCTTCAAAAATCCTCCTCCCTTCTCTTCCCCAAAGGAACTCTTTTGAGAGCTAAGACACTGTGTGAATAACTTATGTTTGGTGCAATTTTAACGGAGAGAAATTCCTTGGAAAACATTAGAATTCTGAACATTTACTAAGAATTCACCAGCTACTGTACAATGAAAACCCAAATAAATACTTAATACTCAGTCTGTGATCACTATGAGAATGCAATGGGTTGGTACAATATAAGACTAGAGAAGCACTCGGAGAGTGTAGACCTCCGCCAAGGCAGTGTTTGTACTTTCACCCATTAGATGGCGCTGAATGAACGGATAACCACCAAAATCTAATCATCTCTAGGATACCCCATTTATGACAATCTGTGAAAATTTCATGAAAATCCGTCCATAACTTTTTAAGTTATCTTGCTAACAGACAAACAGCCAAACAAACAGACAAACCAACACAGATGAAAACATAACCTCCTTGGCGGAGGTAATAAGATAAGATAAGATAAGATAAGATAAGATAAGATAAGATAAGATAAGATAAGATAAGATAAGATAAGATAAGCAATTATTTATCCCACCATGGGAAGTTTCACAGTTAACAGCAGCAACATACAACAAGCAAGTGCAGAAAAAGACAAATAGAAAAACCACAAATCAGTGGAAAAATGAAATCTAAAAAGGAAAAATAGGTATCTTGGTAGTTATATACATATTTATATGAATATAGAATTGGAATTAAAGTGAAATCTTATTATCATCATTATTATTACATTATTATACATGTACAGCTGGACTATAGAAACTATATCTTACCTCGGGGTCCTTACATCATTGTAAATTGATCACTGTGTGTTTGTTGTTTCCACATTCTGAGACAGTGCTGTGTTGTAAAATTTACCAGTCCTCGTGGGCTCTTAAAAGGCCTGGTTTGTGCCTACTTTTTCTGTTCACAAGCAGTGTGTCTATGAAGAAAATACATTCACAGTGATTCCTCCTGCACTATATGTTTTTATATTCATAATGACTTGATAACGAGGAAGGAAATTGAGGAAATTACACTATATTTACAGTAAATCAATTATTTCTTTGTGGGTTGCACCTGCTTATTATATCTGCAGTGAATGTGAGATAGAAAAGTGGCAGTTACCCTCAAGGTGACAATTGAGTTTAAAAGCCGACTCTATTTATATGAGGAATATCAGAGGCTAAAATTACACTAGGGTTGAATAGACTTGGTTCACTGTTATACTGTCTGAGTGAGGCTACTTACCCACACCTGCTGTCGTGACATGTGACAATAATGTACAGACACAAATACAGCTCCTTTTAAAGATTAAAAAGCCCACACTTGCTGTTCAACAGGGACATCTATGGAAATTCCCTCTTTAGTTTTCTGGAACAAAAGTTAACCTTGAGGGTTCGGTTTCCAGTAATATAAAAAAAGATAGTACAGTTTATTTTTATGTATGAGGAAGTAATAAAAAAAAGTCACTCAATTCTTACAAGATTAGAAAATTATTTAAATCTCACCTAAACTGTAAACTGTGTATTTCTTTCTTTGTTTTTTCTTTCTTTCTATCTTTTTTTTTTCTACAAAAATGAAGCCAAAATGGAGAAGCAGCATAAAAAAGAAAAAGAGGGAAAACATAAGTACCCATCATGGTTGAATAGATTGTAGAACCACCTTCAGCAGAAATGATCTGAAACAGTCTTTTTCTGTTTGACTTTATCACACACAATGATGTGGAGGAATTTTCACTTCTCTTTACAATTTTGCTTCACATCACTGATGTTGAAGGGCATTCATTTATGTACAAGTCACTACAGGCCCCTTCAAAGCATTTCAGTTGGGTTGAGGTCTGGACTTGAACAGGGTCATTGAAACACCTGATTCCTTTCTGTTTCAGTCATTTGCTATTATTGCTTCAGATCATAGATGGATAAGATAGAATAAAAGTGATATCATGTGTACAAAAAAAAAAGTGAAAGGAGAGAAGTGGTCTAAAATCTGGACAATCAAACACTCAGGCACAACAATGAACTGTAATGTGCAAAGTAAAATGGATTTTTTCTCAGTAAGACAGAGGTACACACATCAATCAATGAAGTGTTAATTGTCCGGTTGCATGACCCAGTTTCAGCCATTGTCTTAGCTGTCAGACAGATGACTTCACATTTCACTACAATTCTCTGGTGCACAGAGGAATTCTTGGTTGATTTAATGACTCTAAGTATCAAGATCCTGTGGCTATAAAACATGCCTAAACTATCACCCCTCCGCCACTGTACAACAGGTGGTGTAAGGTCAGTGTTGGTGTTCAAGTTGATGTGCTTTGTTCAGTTTTCACTATATGAGGTATTTCCTCTTTGGTCCTGTCTGTACAAATGACATTGTTACCTCTGCCAAGTAGGTTATGTTTTTGCCGGCGTTTATTTGTTTGCTTGTCTGTGTGTGTGTGTGTGTGTGTGTGTGTGTGTGTGTGTGTGTGTGTGTGTCTGTCTGTCTGTCTGTTTGTTAGCAACTTTACAGAAACACTACTGAACGGATTTGAATGTTGAATGTTTCTATAACTGATGTCATTCTGGTGGTATAAAGATTAAGAAATGGATGTGGAGTTAAGTGAAGACTAATTTAATTAAATTTAAATTTAATTTATTTCAAATTAAGACAAATGTCTTAAATAGTTCCCACTCACAATTTTTTTTCTTATTTTCTCACATTGTCTGGAAATGGCCTTTGAACCTTTCCAAGATTGATGGGCAGCAACAATTGCTGCTCTAAGCTCATTGCTGATGCCTTATGCCTCTGTCACAAAGGCCATTACGAATGGCTATGAACACGGTGTGAACAATTTATGGGCCATTTCACACGACCTTCTCAAGGTGGGCTTATAAGAATGGAGAGTTCATAGACCGTTCCTAAGTTCATAGCCAGGTGGATGATCTTGTGCAAGATTGTCTACAAAGATGCTACGAAATGTCCTTATTTAGAGGACCCCGATGAATGTCTTAGGAACAACCTAAGAACAATGCATGGCATTTGTGGATCAGGTGGCCATTCCAGAACCCCATGTTCCTGCAGTGGCTGCAAGTAGGGCACAAGGACACATTATGTTGTTCTTAGAGGTCCCTTGTGCTGTTCGCACCAACAGACATGTTGATGATAGGCAGTCATACGTCAATCATGCAATATTCATGGTGTTCTTATAGGGAGTCAAATACAAATTTTCAAGACGGACTGAATGATTGGATTCAAACTGTATCCATGGCCACACCTGCCAACATCTCTGTCTTCTCTGCATCTTCTTTGGGACATTCTAAAATACTTAATTAATGTAAAAAACTTATCATAGCTTATTGTCTGACATTGATCAATCATCACCAAATTATGTGTGGACATCTCTAAGCCTCCAACACCCCCGCGACCCTCTCCAAGATAAAGTGGTTAAGACAATGAATGAATGAATGAATAAATGACAAAAAAAAGAATACTCTAAGATTAAACTAGGTTTTGTTTTGGTTTTTTGCACCAATGGAGAGGAAAAGGATTAACGTGGACAGCATCCATAATTCTGGTTTTTTTTTTTTTGGTTTTTTTTTGTTATTTTTGGTGTAGTTTTTGTTAAATAATAATGGTATGCTAATAATTATAGTTATACACACATGACAAAAGAAAAGCATTACAGTAACAAATTATTTTTTGCTGTAAAAGCGCTTGCGTTACAACACACTTCTCGCCCATAATTTAATTGAAATGAATGAAAAACTGAATGATGAATAATGGAAATAAAAAACAAAACAAACTAACAAACAAAAAAAAAAAACAGCAAGGCCGTGAGACCTTAAGGAATAAAAATATGACAGAAAAGTTCTATTTTGCTGTTGGTATTCAGCCACTGTGTGAAGATGGCAGAAGACAGTACATTGGCCACATGGATGTATGTTCATTACTAACCCTAGCCCTGCTTTCAAGAGGCTAATTAGCATGATCCCTGTGATCAGCAATGACAAGGTAAGTGTTGTAATGTGAATGTTCTACTGTTTTTGTTCAGGCAGCTAGATTAGGCCACCTGGGGTCCTTGGGGTCAAGTAAATAGATAGCAGATATGCTGCCAGTAGCTTTTGTAACGAGGATGCCACAAGTTGAATAAACACAAAGCCTGTGAAATAGTAGTAGTGTCACTTTACTACAGTAAGCTAGTGTTTCTATGAGTAGTTAGGATTCTTTATCAATTACAGATTTATCTCCCAACGTCCTCGGCGCTGCACCCCCAGTTTGAACATATAAAATGTTGGGAAAAAAATGTATGTGTGCCTGCTGGGATTCAAACATCATAGAACCTTGCATGATATACATTCAGGGCGCAAATTTATGTGTTCCAAGGCTCTCCTATCAATTGTATTGGAGGGCGTGCCATTTATGACAAGAGTCTTAATGTAACTCAAGTAATACGAAATGTAAAAGCAGATTATGTAAAAGATTATATAAAAGCAGAAGTCCATGGGGCTTTACCTTCTTTTTCACATGTCTGTAAATCCCAGAAGTGACTGAATTCCCCTGAAACCTGATCAGTGTTAATAAACTGTCCCCACTTTAGCTTTATCAGTTCACACATGACACACCGGGAAGTTTTAGTACGCATGGTTGAAGAGGAAGCGTATTAGGCTGGGATTTCAACTGTAAATACGTTGGAGTTTCCCTAGGGGTGTGAAAAAATGAAGGGGAGGAGGAAGAGAAGGAGGGATGAGGAATGGATGTGGAAGCAGAGATGAGACGCTGAAGGCTTAGACTGATGAGGAGGACATTGAGACTGAGTAAAGTGAGTAAAAAAAAAAATCTCCTATTCACATTACATCTTGGAGTCAGGTCTGCTTGCAATTCAGAACAGTTTGTCTTATTTCACCAAAACCTAAAATATGATAATTTGAATGGGTACTCAGTTGAAAATCTGAGAGTACATGCAATGTGTAAATGACACCTTGCATGTCTCTTCACATCTATAATGAGAGCAGATTGCAGTGACAGTGTTACAGGAAGCTGCCATCAAGCTAGGATGCCATAGGCACTGTCATATCCTGAGAGGCTCTCAGAAACCAGACTGTTGACAAGGAAAGAAGAGGATTTTGTTTGCTTCTTTCCCACTGAGTTTACTTGTTTGTTTCGTTCCAAGTCTGCTCTACACCCCCCTCCCCCTCCTTTCCCTTTGTGTGTCCTTCCTTCCTTCCTTCCTTCCTTCCTTAAGTAGTAATTGCTACTGACAGTGATATGACAGTTGAGGGAAAAGGGAATGATGATTTGTTCATAGACAGTTTTTTTTTTTTTCATCATCCAGCAGTGTCATAAAATAAATATATATGGACTCACTGGAAATCAGGATTTGGAAAACCTAACTGAAACACTGACTTGTCCAATAGTTGGGAACTATTGCTAAATTTAAAAAGTGGTCAATAGAACATTTCAAATAATTTTTTTCAGTTGATCAATATGAAACAAACCACAGTCTGTAAGATTGTAAGTGAAGAGATCTTGACTTTAAAATCTCATAGTGTCATGAAATGTATTTTTTTGTCTTTTAGTTTTGATCCCAGTTTAGTTTTATAAGTGCATATATGGCTTAATTTATTTCCAGATGGGGTTTATAGAAGCTGAAAATGTGGCAGGGGTAGAGGTGTGATAGAGGATATGACAGAAAAGTCTGCACTACTGTCTGTCTTTATAATTTAGATAACAGGGGTCCAGCCTGCCAAAGGGTCCACTCCAGCCCATGGGATGAATTTGTGAAATGCAAAAGTTAAAGATATTAACAATTTATAGAGTCAAAATCATTTCAGTTCAGGTTCCACAGACAGAGGAATGTGATATCAAATGGATCAGACAAGTAAAATAATAACATCATAATAACTTCTAAATAATGACACTACAAATGTTTCTCTGTTTTAGAGTGAAAAAAAATTACATGAAAATGTCGATATTTACAAATGATCCCTTCACAAAGAACCAAGTATAATGTGACCTACAGTCTGCCTGTTACTATACGTTTTGTGTATTTGTTATTTGTTATTTTTTATTTAAACTATGATCAATAAATTGTAATGCACATTGTGTAAATGATTAAGTGAGATATAATATTGCAAAGTTTTTTTTAATATTAATAGAACATTATTTTTTTAAAATTCCTAAGATATTTCAAGTTGTTCAAGTTATTCAGATTTTTAAGGTAACTTTGAATGATAAAAATGATGAAAACATTATTTTAATGTAATTTATTTAATTTAATGTATTTTATCATATTGACTGTATGTGGCCCCTGAATTAAAATGAGTTCCACAGTCTTGATTAAGACCAAAATGAGAGAGAAAATGAAAATGAGGCATATTTTCGTCATATGAACATTAGCTTAAGAGTTCTAAATGTAAAGTGTCATGAGATAACTTTTGTTATGATGTGGTGTTATATAAATAAAAATTTGATAATTGCTTGATTGCTTGAGTGATTGATTGATTGATAGATTGATTGATTTGCTTGGAATTCAGTTTTATTTGAGTATCTGTTGCTGTCTTTGTAGCTGTGTCACTATTATTATTCTATGCTGTTTTAAATGTTCTCTTGTGTTTTGTTGTACACAACTTAAGCTAACTTTTAGCAAATGCTTTGCGGTAACACATAGATACAAAGCAAGTACACATATGGCCATTGTCTTGTCTTTTCCTTGTTTTGTTTTTTTTTTTACTTTTGTTTTTTTCCCCCAAAGGTTCTGCCATGGCCAATAAAAGTGACAACTGCACCAATGTGGATGAGCTGATGAAGCGCCATTACCTGCCTGTCTGCTACGGCATCATCTTTGTCGGGGGCCTTGTGGGCAACACAACCGGTTTATTCATCTACGTGACCAAACTGCGCCCGTGGCAGAGCAGCAGCATTATCATGGTGAACCTGGCACTGACCGACCTCCTCTACGTCCTCAGCATGCCTTTTTTTGTCTACTACTACAACAACGGAGATTCGTGGGCACTCGGCGAGTTCATGTGCCGCTTTGTGCGCTTTGGCTTTCATTTCAACCTATACGGGAGCATCCTTTTCCTCACGTGCATCGCTGTTTTCCGATATGTGGTTGTGATCCGGCCTCTGTGGGCGGTTCAGGTGCAGCAGAAGTGTTGGGGCATTGTTGCATGCACTGTTGTGTGGATTATCGCCGCTGCTGAAATCACACCCATGCTGATTGTGATTGACATGAAAGAGCAAGACAATCAGACCTACTGCCTGGACTTTGCTAGCACCATAGATGTCAACGAAGTGCGACTGTACAGCTGGTTGCTCACTCTGTTCGGATTCCTACTGCCCCTAGTGGTAGTGTTCATGTCTTACATTGGCATAGTGAGGCAGCTGGCCAATGGGCCCATCACAAGCAGCTCCTGTCGGAAGAGGGCACGTCGGGTGACTGTGCTGATCCTGGTGGTGTTTGTTGTGTGTTTCATGCCATATCACATCTTGCGTGCTTTGCGGATTGAAACACGCAACATGCCACACCTGTCCTGCATTGTGGAAGATATAGTGCATGCAGCGTATATCATCTCTAGGCCTGTGGCTGGATTTAACACATTTTTTAACTTGGCTCTGTACACACTTTCAGGTGATAAGTTCAGGAGCGCATTCATTAGCACGTTCTGCTGTAAGTGTTCACTGAATAAGAGCCGATCGCTGGTCAACCTGGCCATTATCAGCAAGACAGGCAGCGATGCACCTGCTGAGTGACTGTCCAACAGATTTCTTTCAGCTGTCATGCTTCTATAGTTTGTCTTGTTACAGAATTGTGTGCCAGTACTGTGTGTTTGTACATTGTTTCTCCATTTTATTTTGAGGTACATGTAGAGGGAGCATGAGAGCTCAAAGCATTGCAACCTTAACCCGTAAAGACCACCAACCAAAACCATCTACTGATCTAAACTGTTTAATGCCTGTTTATCCACTAATTCTATCAATACATGTAAATAATTAGTGCAAAATACAGTTTATCATCTTTTCATGGTCATCAGATATGACCCATTTGGACGTTCAGAGGTTCCGTAGTGAACGTGGAAACACCATCATCTTCTATAACAATGATTCACTAGTAAAACCCATGGAGTTTGCTCAGTGACAGTGGATGGACACACTTGGTTTATGTTCAGTTTATGCTATAGTTTGCTGAAAAAGCCACTTTTACTCTAGTTTTCTCTTTTTTTATGCACAGCTACATGATCAGTGAATTAAATATAGGAAAATACAAGGTTTACACTTTTAACATGCAAAATACAGAGGATGATAATACTGTAATAAATGGTGATAAATCACTTAAGAAAGGTTAAATAAAGAGAAAATTAATTTAGGAACTGCCACAAAAGTAACACCGGGTCTTTATGGGTTAAGAAAACACAAGCAAGCAGACAGATGGCTGCAAATATTCACAACACAAGTGAAATATTGGCTTGGCTATAAATGTGGAATCTCACAGTGCAAACAGGTGTTATCAGGTGAACACTAAAATCTCTCTTGGTGCAGTTGGATAGACCTATAAAGCAGTCAGACCAACTGAGCAAAGAAGAAAAAATTGCATAACAAGCAGCTTATGATGGAAACGAGGGGAAAAAACAGCAGGATTTGACAATAAACACCTTAAAACTCCTTTTCAAACCCTCCATTTTGAGACCTAAAAATACAGATATAAAAGCCCATTTGAATTTTAATATTACCTTCAATTTTTCCCTGGTGCTGCTCAAAGTGGTTTGTCCTTGTTTTGGGAAAATATTCTGCCCAGTTCATTTCAGGCTGATGTAATGGTTGATCCAAAAGTCAACTGCAATTCAGTGGCAGCCATTTTTTTAAGTGTCTTCTTATGAAACTGCCCCATGTCATATTTAACAGCTGGATGGAAATCTGTTAGAATGAGAGGTCAGCAGGATATAACATCTACCAGAAAAATGAAACATCAGCTCTCGGATTTATCCGATTTCTAGCACTTTACTGAAATGCACCACAAAACTTGATTCGTTGTTGATAAAAATGATGAACCTGGAAGGCTAATAATAGGTAAGAGGTTATATTAACATCAGATATCTGTGTCTGTGCAATAATAATGGAAAAATAAACCATTTTGATACATTATACTGGCTTCAGTAATGTCAAGGATCCTCCATCCAGGTTCATTATATCCTTATAATTTGCTTGTGTTGTATTTGCGGTGCATGTCACAAGCCTCATAGCATAATTGTTATGAAAAAAGTCAGATTTTTGGTCAAACTGTGATATCTACTTAAAATGATGCAATAATGTTAGGAGAGGAAAGTTACACAACTATCACAATTTGGCCAAAAATATATATTTTTTGCAATTAAAATTGCGATTAGACTAATGATATGTTGTGAAACTGACATTTTTAATCAGCCTTTTGTTGTCCTCTCTTAGCCACTATACAGATGTTTTAGTAGTTCAACTCATTCTTTAGTTTGCAGTCTTGAGTATTAACCTCTAAAGACCCAAACATCCATTAAGGATCATAATCATCTACTGATCTAAACTGTTTATTACCTGTTTATCCACTCATCCTATCAGTACATGTAAATAGTTGGTGTAAAGGCAGTTTGTCATCTTTTCATGGTCATCAGATATTTAGCCTTGTAACAGCCTTGTGGAAACACTATCATCCTCTACAACTCTGATTTACCAGTAAAATTTATGGAGTTTGATCAATGACAGTGGATGGAAATGTTTGGTTTATGTTCAGTTTATGATATTTTACTGAAAAAGTCTGATTTTCTTCAGTTTTCTCTGTTTTTTGATTCAATAACCTTCAATTTTAATCTGAGCTTTTATGAACATTTACATGATCAGAAAATTAAATTGATTTATAATGATAAAAGGCAAAATACAGAAGATAATATTATAATAAATTGTGATAAATCACTTAAGAAAGGTTAACTACAGAGAAAATGTCATGTGGGAACTGACACAAAAGTAGCATTGGGCCTTTATGGGTTAAGTATTTCCTAGGTATGTAGTCAATTTCTGAAAATTCATTCATTCATTTTCTATACCTCCTTTATCCTCACTAGGGTCACGGGGGTTGCATGGAGCCTATCCCAGCTACTTAAGGGCGAAACAAATTTGAGTGATGTAGACATTGGCCATTGCTTTTCATTGTAATGTGTAACTCAAACCTCAGTGAATGTGTCATTAGAAACTGAAAGAAAACTGTTTCTACAGCTGTTCTATCAATTCTGGGGGAAAAAAAGAAAGAGAAGAAAAAAACTGTTCAGAATTGTGTCTTCAAAGCTACGTGCTTTCAAAGATTGTTGTTCAAATAAAGCTCTAATTCTTTTTTTCCACCACATGGATGACAGGTACGTGCTGGAGACTTGTGGAAATTGAGAAGGCCCATATTTTGACACAATATATTACAATAGTTTTTAGAAAAGGGTTGAAATCCAAAGATGAAAAGAAAAAGAAGACTATCAGTCATCATGGTTTGCTGCTTTTGTCTCCCTGGCAGCATTTTTTAAAGCGATTTTTACAGCCCAACAACACCTCCTGCAACTACTGATCTGTGAAAGACTCTGAGGTTGTATCTAAGCACTTAGCTGAGCTCTGAACAGATGCATTCACCCTCCCCGTAAGCTAACAAGGCTGGCGGCTCATTCCTCATTCTGAAATTCAACGGTTTCTACTGCTTTCTGTACTGCTGTACCGAAGTGATGACAACAAAAAAAAGTGGGGGAGTTTCTGTTTCTTAAAGAGTAATACTACAAAATAATAAAAACCAAATATGCAAGAATGTTTCAAGAAATATTTGAACAGGTTTTTATCTGCTGAACACAAACAAGTTTTCCTTGTCAACAGATAAAGAGCACTGTTACATTATTTGTCTATCCCCGGCTGCAGGCTGCATTATCCCGGATGCCATATGTCATTGTGCTCTTTTGTCCTTCCCTGGTTCACAGTTGAAATCACATTTCGACATAATTGCCATAAAAATTCTGCAATAAAATGGAATAAATGTAACGTTCAACTTCCTATCTGACATGAACATAGTGAAATAAATCTAAACAGTGTGTTCCTTGTTGTCCAGCCACATTATCATAGACTTACATAATTCTAATCTTCGTCTCTTACATGCTGTGTGAGTCAAACAGAGGCAGATAGCCTATTTTAGCCTGCAGACATAGCCATTTTCTTTTCTGCCCCCTGACTGATCTCCTCATCCTCATATTCCTTCTTGTAAAAAAAAAAAATCTTTGCGTCGGGTGGTCAGAAAGTGCTTATTATAGCCACAAATTTTTATAAGCAAGAAATTAATATTTCAATATCCTTTCAATCATTGTGGCGTGTTACATTTCAAAGGCCTGTTATCTGTGGAAAAGTGTTGGAATACATTGTTTTGTTAGTGGATCGCAAATGGAACGTCAGTAGAGCTGAGTGCTGTACGTTTGTCAGATTATGGAGGGGAAAAAGAGCTCAGCAAGCTGTTGGGTTCCTTTTTTTTTCCTCTGCTGTGCTAGAGTCATGCTCAATTGAACTTTAAATGATCAATTTGGAAGCGAAGAGCCTGTGATCAATGGCCTAATGGTGGAAATACCAATGTTCTCTCTCTGTGATGTAAGAGCACCAAAACCAGCTCTGACAGCCTGTCCTTCAGTCCTGCAGCTCAACGCTTTACATCTTAGAAAGAAAAAAAGTCATGGCTGTGCGTCATTGTATCTGTATTTGTAAGGATATGGAAGAAGTTGGCACGTCATATGAAGATTTTAGACTTTTATAGTGAGAACATGCTGTGAAAAAGCAAAACACATGCATGTAGACATGCGCACCAGGGAGTCCATCAGGGACAAATTTACATCACTGGATGCTGCTTATTTTTATTGAACACATTTCCTGCAAGACATTGCCTTGTTTGTTTCAGTATATTGCAGCTTAATCAGTCAGAAAACACACTGCAGACTATTGCCAAGTTTGTGCTTTGATATTCTTATGAAGCCAAACACCACAGAATAACTACAATATAATTCACTGATCGACACGGTGCTATATCACAAACATTAAACAGATCCTTCAGGTCATATTGAAAATATACTAAAATTGGCCTCCGTTGTCCTCCATTTTTTCAGGTCTATTCATTTTAATTGAAATTTAAGGAACATTGTCACGGCTTTGAGAACATTCAAAGCATTTGCAAATGATTAAATAAATACATCTCACAACTGCAGTGCCAAAATAGCCATAAGAAAAAAAAAATACAAAATGTGTATGTTGCCATGACAAATACATCCATCATAAATATTAAGACACCATTCGGCAATCCAACAAAGCGCTATGAGGCTATGAGGGCAGCAGGTTTTGGCAGAATCACAGCAGGAGCAAGACAGGTGGAGACGGAGGGAAGAGAGTAAAGCACGATGAATCCAACCGCGATCAGTCAGTGCATTGGTGCATTTTAGTCCCTGTTACTGTGTTCTCACCACCGCACCACCTGGCTGCTGTAATCCTCTGTGGTGGCCACCTCCTCCATCCCCTTCCCTCCCTCCTCCTCCTCCTCCTCCTCCTCTTCCTTCCCCCCTCCTCCTAGTCTCCACAGCTGAGCCAGATAGGTCCTGTGCATCCGCTGCCTTTGCTGCCGCTCCCGCCGCCTCCTCATCCTCTCCTCCTGGTGCTGCTGCTGTCGGTTGTACTGATATCGCCGCAGAAAGAGCTCCTTGGCGTACTCATACAGCTCCACATCAAGAGCGTTCAGCCCCTCAATGCGCCATCGCACCTTCTCACTGATGCCCACACTGGCGGCGCGTGTGCTGTTGATCTGCGTAAAGGCCCGGATGAAGCGCAGGCCGAACGTCCTCTCAAACAGGTACTGCGTCTTGCGCTGAAACTCCGTCAGGCCGTAGAATGCCATGTTACGTAGGTTGGCCTTGGCACTGGCTAGTAACACGTGGCCACGCTCTAGCTCGCTCATGGACGACATGTTGTAGCAGCCCACCAGGCTGAGGTCGGCCAGCATGCGGACCTGCCGGTTGTTGGCCAGGTTGGAAGGGCAGTTCATGAAGTCCACCAGCGAAACGCCTGTCCAGTCTTCACCGCTGTAGCAGGCAGGGAGCTCATCCTGAGTGGGAGGGCGGCCATCACACATGTGGAGGGCAGTTTTCCATGTGGCGCCGCGCTGCACGTGCTTCCACTCGCTGAGGTAGCGTGACACAGGGTCACGTAGCATGGTGATGTAGTAAAAATTCCTGCAGATGAAAAGATACACCACATTAGACAGAGTATAAACAGAAAAGCTCCATCTACACATTTAGGCTATGTTTACACGTAGCTGGGTATTTTGGAAAACAGATATTTTCCCCTCTTTGTTTAAAAAAAAAAAACTTTTTCAGAAAAATCTTTGTTTGCATGATGATGTATATCTACATCATCAAGAGCATGCCAAGCCTATAGATGGCAGTGTGGTGAGACAATAAAGAATCATTAACCAATCAGAATCCTGAAAAGAATCACAACAAAAACGTTACTGCTGTCACTTTGCACGTGCACATGTGACGGACATTGTGACGTCTGTCTGAAATCTTAGTTTCCCACAAACGTGAAAATAAATATTTGCCAAAATCTCCACTTTGGACAGAGTATTTAGAAACTAGTATTTTTGGTGGGTGTGGCCATCATTGTTGTGTAACCAAGAGGTACAAACACAGAGACAAATCTCAGTTATGTCAGATATCCGGCTACGTGTAAACGTAGCCTTACATTCCCATCCTCCTCCAATTTAAAGCCGAGATACAATTTTACAATAGATTTTTGTGTTGTGTCTGAGCCTAGTCACCAGGATGAAATGTTGTCTTTGCACATTTCTGCAAAATGTAGAATGTCTCAGGGTAATTTGTCATTGAAGAATTACTACTTTTTCACAAAAAGGCAGACGCTGCTGGAGTTGAATGGTGAATATACAAATTGCAGAATTTCCCACCAGAGAGTGGAGTTTCCATCTTGTGAGTGGATGTGAGAAAGGAGGCTTTTGACTTTTTTTGTACTTATTCGAGTGTAAATATTATGCACTTTGACCGATGTTGTAACAATATTTAGAAAATGTATTTTAAAAAAGTAAAAAAACCCAAAAAAAACCAAAAAGAAGTGAAAGACACAGCTCCAAATGTATCTATTTACATTAAAAGAACTTGGACAAAAATGGTCCATTTGGGTTAATATTGTTGAATTTATGTCCAAATGAACTGTGTTTGGGTCTCATAATTGTAAACTCTATACCTCAGGTGTCAAACATACAGCCTGAGAGCCACAACCAGTCCGCCAAAGTGTAGGGGTAGAATGGGTAGGATGAATTTTTAAACATCCAGCCTAGTAGATCCACTGTGATCTGTAAATTGTAATGCACATGTGGGAATGAGAAGCTGAGGCAGGATATTGCAAAAAAAAAAAAAAAATTGCACTTCTTTTTCTTAATATATTTTCCAGGTAATTTAGATTTTTTAGGTAACTCTATAGATGTAAACATTTTCATAATGTAATTTTACATTTATTTTAGTTCATTTTACGGATCTGGCCTATTTGAGATCATGTTGGGCTGAATGTGGCCCCTAAATTAAAATAAGTTTGACAACCCTGTTTTACATGTTTTGACAAAAGCATATGTTACTTGGTAAACTGTCTAAAATGAGTATAAGTACAACGTGAGTTATCTTTATCATTATTTTTATCCCTTCACACTTTTTCTAGATTAAACCATACCTCACTATCTTATCTCTAAACCAAACTAAATGATACTGTCAGTACCTGTATTGAATTTATGTCTGTCCACGTTTGAAACCACATTAACCTCCTGAAATCAGACAGTTTTGGAAATAATGCAATCACTGTTTCTTTTTTGATTCTTTTTGATACATTTTGTTAGTCCTAATATTTTCATTTATTGTAATAGTTTTAATGTAGGTGTGCTATGATTCTTTTTTTAAGTACTATTTATATGATTTTCCAGATTTTATTTATATATTTTATCTGATTTTATCATTTCTTTTAATGTTTTCATTTCACATTATCCTTTTAACGGTTTATTCTTTATATTTGATTGCCTCCTCCTTGCTCTAATTATATTTTTATGATGTTTTATTTTAATTGTGGGTTGCTGGCTTTTTTTCTGCTATTTTTTTCAGTACATTTCAGCACAGACTCCACATTTTATTTCTTCATGTGAACTATTCTTGAAGAAGATACAGCTGTCAATTGAACGCAGATACTGAATTACAGCTGACTCTTCCTGATGACCTTTACGGCTGTTATGCCCTGGTTTTTATCACATTGCAACTCATACCAAGCACGCTGTATTTTTGATTTCAACTAATTCTCTGTGCGGAAGTAGTCTGGAAACGATAAAATATCTTTTTTTTTTTTGCATTTTTGAGATACACTGTTCTGGCAGCTATTGTAAATATAGAAATGTTCATACAAAACATATTTTTGTCACAGGAAAGTACATTTTATTCCACCAATGGCTTCCGTATTCCTATATATTGGATTGTTTTTAGTCATTGTAGCCTATTGTGATCTTGCATCACTATTAAAGACCCTAAAAGTTTGTGGAACTTACTTTTAGTTCCACACCCTGAGCCATGCCAAAATTAAGTCCCAGGAACTTGTCCCTGGAGTGGAATAGTTACTGCAGTAGTTCTTAGGTTCAGTGCACGTCCCAGTAATGTCAGGACAGCAGAAAGAGAAACTCATCTGTCTTATAGAGCAGGGGTGTAAAACTCATTTTAGTTCAGGGGCCACAAACAGCACAAACTGATCTTAAGTGGGCCGGACCAGTAAAATTATAGCATAATAACTAATATTAAATAATGAAAAAATTACTAATAAATAAAGACAACTTTTCCTGCTTTTCTTTTTCTTGTTTTCTATTGTTTATTCTTGTATTCTTTTTTTATCATGTCAAATGCCTAGATTGGAGCAATAATCAATTGACCTATCTATCTATCTATCTATCTATCTATCTATCTATCTATCTATCTATCTATCTATCTATCTATCTATCTAT
>JAQQZY010000013.1:20134671-20147883 GCA_030068375.1 Ostorhinchus rueppellii | reverse complement strand
ATCTATCTATCTATCTATCTATCTATCTATCTATCTATCTATCTATCTATCTATCTATCTATCTATCTATCTCAGAGATGGTTTTTGCTTCATTTCTCTCAACATTACATTTTTAAAGCCAGGAATCTAGGATTTTAAATGTTTGACCCCTACATTTCTAAAACATTTGTCATGCTCTGACTGTAAATAATAATTTTCTATCACAACTAACCATCTACTTTCTTCACAGCTCATTTAGGAAGAAAAATCTCCCATTAAACTTAAAGGAAATATTGATATTTAGAAACTATATGGACAAAAATATTGGGACACATCATGGCTACAGCCGTAAGACTGCTGCATTCATGCTGATTTAAGGCATAACCATCTATATATTTATGATATTTATCACAGTGTAAAACTATATTGTGAGATTTGACAACACCTAAATTTAACGTGTCCCAATACTTTTGTCCATATAGTGTATGACTTACGCAATTATGCTATGAAGCTAACAATATTAAATTATTCACTCATCCATTTATGTTCTAATTCTCATTCCCTTGGTTATACTGCGGGAGTTAATAAATAAATGGACGAATGGATAAGTAAATGAGTGTATGAATCATGTTAAACAAGCAGATCAGATGCTTAATTTAGAAGCTAATAGCTCTCAATATATTTGCAGAAAAGCAGCTGTATAGTCACAGGTTCCACTTTCAAAACCCGTGCATTTGCTGCTTTTTCTTGGGATTTTTGCCAGTATTCTCAACTTCTATGACGACCTTTGTCATCGCTCATTCAACTGTTGAAATGTATAACAAAGATGAGTCATTATATGAACCCTGGGAGACTGATAATCAGTGCATATAGTCTCTCATTTCAGCTTCGAAAACCTGAATATTTGGTGCCTTTTCCTATGCTGTTTTTTAATATTCAGAACTTAAATGAAGATCTCTGTCATCAGTCATTCAAATGATGGTGAATTTAAAGGAGTAAAGACTATATTTGGATGTGTAAATGGATAACAACAGTACAGTCATACAGTTATGGCTGCACTGTTGCTGGATCAATTAGTTCCAATGTGGTTCCAGTCTCTGGTTCTGATTCTAGTCTCAAAACATGAGCATTTGTTGCCTTTCCTGTGATTTTTAAAAATTCTATTATTATTATTATTTTTTTGAGTCCATCAAGAGTTACTTAAATGAGCATCTTTGTCATCATTCATTCAACTGTTGATTCATTTAATAACAAGGAACCGCTATTTAATCCCCGAGACACTGACAACAATACATTTGATGACTAGTTAATTACAACTTTTTTTTAACCTTTTGTACATCCAGAGTTTATTAAATGAATCAGCAGTTGAATGAATAATGATGAAGTTAATCTTTTAATGAAGAGGAGTCATTTTATGAATCCTTGGAAACTGATTACATTTACTGTAATTAATCAAGTGGCATAGCCATATGGTTCCCGAAAGTGTGAACATTTGCTGCTTTTTCCGCTTCCTGGGATTTTTTTTAATCAGTTTGACCCTTTACACATTGAGGATTTATCTAACAGATCAACAGTTTCATCAATAATGACCCAGATTGTTATTTAAGCTTGCAAGAGGAGCGGTGTTAGCTTTGTTGGCTTTACCTAGAGGCAGTGAGTCAAAGGTAACTGAATTGATTGAACTGTTGTGGTGCAGATTGTCCTTTGCTCCCAGGGGCTTCAGCTCACCAAACATGCTCTTATTGGCATGTAATGGAGGGTAGAGCTGTGGTGTTAACATTCACGCCATGCGTCAACAAAAGTCGCCTCAGTCACATTCAAGAAAAAAAAAACAAAAAACAGCAGACAGATTGTTTTCCTCATCTGAAGGTCTGTTTCAATTTCCGTTAATTACAGAAGCAATGCGGCTAAGCTTAAGGGAGTAAATCACTTAAGAAGGGCAGGGGCCTCTGAGGTGTGCTGCTTGCGTGCTGGAGCTAATATGCCTGGCTCTTGGTTCAGAGAGCAAATCTCCATATGTTACAGAGAGTGTTAACCCTTTAACCCCTTAGACATTATTTCAATGAAATGGGCTGCTTGGAATTTTAGTCTGTAGAAGTGTCATAAAAGCTGCTGGAGTTTGTGCTTGTGTTCCTTTTGTTCAGCAGTTTTGCTTTACTGTATGTTTTTGACATAAAAACAAAGTGGAATAACAGAAAAAGACAAAGGGAGGAATTGAAGTTTTACAGGTTTTTTTTTAATAAAATAAGATAATCAGAATGTACATCAATTTTGGCCCAGTAGTTGTTTTTTTTTTCTTCAAATCATTTCAGCTGCTTTTTGGCACCCTGTTGAACTCCAAAAAGCAGTTGCACGGTGAAAACTCAGTAAAAACGCAATAAAAAAATAAAGGAAAATCACCACAACAGTAAAAATAATTAAAAAAACAAGGAAAATGGTTAAAAAAAAACAAAAAACAAAAACAACCGTCTATTTTTATCGTGAGTGGGTCTCGCTCAGTGCTCTGTGTTTTGCCCCCTATTTATTTCACAGGCAGTGGGGGGTGCACTGAGCATGTGCAGATGTGTATGGAAAAAACAAGGTCTATTCTATCAGCACATTTTGAAATTTTTCTATTGAGCAAATGATTGAATTTTAATGACTATTTCAAACAAACCATATATTCACAACACTCACCAGACACGTCAGGACTTAAAGGGTTAAAGGCAGTTGACAAGGGCGGAGAGTGCCTTCAAGAATCCTTCCAATCCATTAGCTGTCCTGCGTGCCAGCCATCAGAGTTAATTTAACGCTTTTAAATAGTTTTGAAGAGGTGCCTTGGAGCCATATCAGCACTTTGAGTGAATCAACAACACTCCAGTCAACACTTGTCAAGTCTGTACAAAAGTCAGTGAAAACCAGCACTCATTAACATTGTCACTTTGTTGCGGCTGATTAGAGACACAGCTTTGTGAAATATATTTTGTGATAGCCTTACACAGCTAGTCCCTCTGAATCGAATCAGAATTTCTTTTAATTAACAATTATTCTGACAGGGAAACTGTTGATCGGTGACTCATGTTTCCACTCACAGTTAATGAGCAGAGAATTAACACATGAATGTTGACTTTCAGCTGAGTTTTTGTTTCTTTTTTTATTGTAGCTTATCTCTAGAGCTGGTCAATTATCCCAGCACTACACAGTGACCCCCGTAATATGATACATTGCTGAGCATATTGATAAGCGCTTGCTGATAATCTGATACTTCACTGACTCATGCGGTGAAACACTCTTCCTGCCTGGGCCTCTCCACAGGGAGGTCAAAGGTCACTGAAAGCTATGGAGCAGCACGCCTGAACCAATTAGTGATTCAATGCCTTGTTCAAGGACAAATTTCTGTATATTTATGTTAACAGCACTCACAGTGACTAGATGTGGGCATTGGCAAGAATCTATAAATTCAAAAAGTAACGTGATGCAGATTTGTGATTAAATACAGTGTTCTTGAGAGTTTTTACCATTTGTATCTACTTTTAGCAAAATAGGTGTAGTACAAAGAAAGCATACAATTTTATTTTATTTTTTTTGTTGTTATTTTAATGCCGTCATCACATTGGGATCTACTTTTGCATTTATTACAGCCTTTTTTTTAACATCTAGAGCTGCTTTATAGTCGCTGGGATGGTTCCAGACCCAAAGATCATATGATGACGTTAACAGGAAGAATCCCAACATATGATCTGAATCATAGTTTTCCCACCTTGCGTAAAATGTAGGCGAGCTATAAGATCATTGCCATATTGCCAATATGGGGATGACGTAGACACGAGTTGACATGTTCCTTTAGAATTAGGTGCAGTTTGCCATTAACCCATAAAGACCCTATGCTGCTACTTTGTAGCAGATCCCAAGTGATTCCCCCCCCCCTTTTTCTAACCTTTCTTAAGTGCTTTATTCCCATTTAGCATATCGTTATTCTCTGTATTTTGCATTTTTGGGTGAAAAGCACCTATCTTCCTGTATTTAATTTATTTGATTATGTAATTTTCCATAAAATCTCAAATTAAAGTTGAGGGTTATTATATCGGAAACAGAAAAAACTGAAGAAAAACGGAGTTCTTCAGTCAAATGCATCATTAAGTGAACATAAACCAAACATTTCCATCCACTGTCATTTATCAAATTCCATGGGTTTTACTGGTGAATCAGTGTTGTAGAAGATGACAGTGTTTCCATGTCCACTTACTGAGCCTCAGAACATCCAAATGGGTCATATCTGATGACCATGAAAAAATGAAAAACTGCATTTTACATTTTTTTTCATGGATTGATAGGATTAGTGGATGAACAAGTATTAAACATTTTAGATCAGTAGATGTATTTTGGTTACCGATGGATGTTTGGGTCTTTATGAGTTAATGACACAGACTGTGGTGGATGAATCTGTCCCATCAAACCTTTGCAATGATTCAAAAGCATTTTTACACTCACATATAACTCAGTCATCTGAGTCAATTAGACTTAGTGTACTTGGGAGTTCAGAAGCCAGATCTGCAGCTGACAGGTAGTATTTTGCAGAAAAGCAGTGAAACAACAGGAAAATTATGGCATACTGTAACCGAACACTTTAACGCAGATTCAAAGTGTTATAATAAACAGACTGAAATAACCTCAGTAGCTAAGCAACCTATATTAGCAACGCCTATGTGGAACACCTTCTGTAAAATACCGTATTTCATAATAAATAGACCATTTGAAACAGAGGCTTGCAGAGTTGAAAAGTTTTGACAGTGCTGTTCCTTTTTATGTTATTGATTTACTCATCCATAAGTCAGGCAGTTAAAACACAGTAAAAAGTGAGCCTCTAATTGGATTTCTACCTAAGTGTTGAGTTGGTTTTTAAGCACATTTTTAATCATTAAAAACAAACTTGAAAGGTGGAAAGGTTTGTGCATTGAAAACTGTGACTAAATGCAAGAGACATGAGTAAAACCTTATATATATGATTTATAGTTATTCTTATTGAACTGTCAGCTGAAACACACAATTCATTCATCCATGTTTTGTTGTTTAACTGGATTTTTCTAAACAAGTGGTTCTCCTAGATTTCGGAATTATTCTGCTTTTTGGTGAGTAATATAAAGAATCATTTCAATTTCATTTCACAAATAACCTCTAAACTTGAACAAAGCAATGATTTGACATTTATTTGGAGTGAAAATGTCTATTGTGACAGCCTGTTTGGCCATATTTCCCATGTGCAGACTTAAGTGGACACTAAAGATCCTTGAATCAAATCAAGAAACAAACATAAAACATAACATGCTGCGAACTTTTAATACTCCTTGGTAAGATTTTGTTGAAAGTTACTACTCTATAATTTAGATAAGATTGTCTTTGTTTAAAACTTATTAAAGACATATTTATACTCAAAAGTACTCAGATATTATAACAGCACAAGACAATTTGACTTTGAAAAAGTAGATCAAGGTCACACATTTTCAGACAACAAAACAATTACAATACCCCGCGATAAAGGGTAAAAAATCTGTTAAAGCTAAAGTTAACTGATAAACTAGATGAAACCACTGTCTTTATTTTATTTCTTTTGTTAATAGGGACAGTGGACATTGGGAAATATCCAATGTAAAAATATTGGATTATAGGCAAGTCCCAAAAAGCAGAGTTCTGGCGAGCGATCAATTCTGGGTCCAATTCCTGTGGTTCTGTGTCTCAGATCTTCAGTCAGGTCATATGCTACCTGTATCGAATGGGGAAAGTTTTAAACCATGATGATGAACCAGTTGTTAATGTTGACATTCCTGGATGGAGTACATGTTTGCTGATTTTCTGAAAAGTGGGATAAAATTTGCACGACATGTACATCCGAAATCACTGCAGATAAGCTATTAATTGGAATCCTATACAGTATTTCTAGAAACTGACATGTGATACAAAACATAAACCTGCAATAGTCAAGTGTATCTCTTTTCTTCCATCCCTAATTATGATTTTTCTGTGTATATTCCTCAGCAATGTCTTTCTGAATTGTGTGTCCTTCCTAAGCACTCACTTCTGTAGGTTTGTGTGCACAGCAGTTACATATACAGGTTTATTTATATATTTTTTCCTTCCACTGAAAGGTATCAGATTGGAGCCAAACACACCATGTGAGTCATAACTCATTCTATACATGTGAATTTGTCGGACAAGTTATGAGTCATAACTCAGCCACCGATATGTCGGGAGGTTCTCATTTCCGAAGGATAATGCCTACTTGATTTGCTGTCCACAGAAAGACTTAAAAAAAAAAAAAAAAAACCATGAGAACACCAGTAGGCGACTTTAATTGGTCTCAAAATAGGCGAACAATTAAATGAAGCCTTGCTGTCATTTTAAATTAAAAGCAGGGTTCTGCAGAGCTTATTTTGCTGTTGAAGCTTTATCGGACCTGAAAGATTCTTGTTCTGTCACTTCAGGACATGTCGCCCGGGTGTGATGGACTCTAATGCACATGATAACGGATGCACAGGGGATGAAACTAAGCATGTGTGTGCTTGTACAATGGTGGCCCGTCCTCAGCTTAATACAATATTTAATGTTTTATTCTGTTAGACAGGTCTGCCTTTCTATTTCATCTCTGATCTTATTATTCTTCCCCTTTTCATCCTGTACAGGGTCAAGAGAGGAAACAGCATTATAGTCGTTTTAGCAATACATATAATCCCCTTTGCTTTGCACAAAGAACCTGAAGTTCAGAGATAATGATTGATTACGGGGATGAATAGATTCCATCTATCCTTTCATGTATTTTTTAAAAGCACTTGATTGTTTTATTCTAGTACAAAAGGCAATCCAACTTAGCAGAATCACATGGATATAGAAGGATGACTCTCATCTTATACAAGTCACTTATAGCTCTGGGAGTGCAGGGATCAAACATCACAGGAACGAATGACGCCCACTCCTACCCTAAGGCTACATCCAGCAGGGTGTGAAGTAGCTTGCAGAGTGTCTTATCCCAGACCTCAGACCCTCATATATTCCTACATACTTCTCCTGAACTAACAGCGTCCACTGCTGCTACTGCTGCTGCTGCCTCATTTCCCTACTTTCTGTCCTGCGATGAAATGCATACATATATATTGGGTCTCCGGGGTGTGTGAAATGAGGTGAGGTGTGCCTAAAAATTCCTGAATGCCTTCTGAAACTATTACAAAAACATCCTCCTCTTGTTGTTTTTTTCGTGGTTCAAGGTTATCACATGTAATGTGTAACAGCTTCTTCCTGGATTCACCTCATTAGCGTACTTTATGAACAGAATAGGCGTCCTGTATGTCGGCCTGCTGGTCTACTCTGAATACAGCAGCACCATCTGTCCGCTTTTTAAGCACTTTATAGTCACCTTGAAGTCACCTCTTCTCCTACACACCCTGAAACCAGCGAAAACATCAACCACGACACCATGACAGGACCCAAACGACTGTGACTGTGGGTCATTTTCAACATATATAGCACTATATAAAATGTAAAGGTCAGAGACGTTTCTTTTTCACATGAATATAAGCCAAGAAAATAAGAGAAACATCACTAATTAGCTCCTTGGTTACAAGAGAAGTCGGCATAGCAACTGGCCTCAGTTTTGATAAAACACATTAGTGGCAGAGCTTTAACACATCTTTGTCAAATCAGAGCTGAATTTAGCTCTTGTTTAGAAGCCATTTCAACTAACTGGTGCTATTTAATTTGATCAAAATGCTGCACATATATAAGCAAACTCCTCTTTTCTGGAGTTTTAATTAACTTTCCTTGGTCTGTATGCTTTTCTCTGCTCTCTTAATGAGCTTTTTTATTTTTATGCCTTTTTGCTGTTCTTTTAATGAGTTTCTCTTAATTTTTTATGTATTTCTACTGCTTTTTTAATGAACTTTTCTTGATTTTGGACTTTTTTTGTTGGACTTTTACCCACCTTTTCAACATGTTTATACTAAATTGGACGACTCTTGTTCTTAACTTTTCTTATTCTCTCCCCCTTTTTGCTACATTTCCACCTTCATGGAAATGAAGGTGGAATTTATTTATATTAATGTTATTATATTAATTTAAGTGGCTTTTGGTGTGTGAATTCGCTTTCCACCCTGCCAGTGTCAGACCATTTTCCCTCTTAACATGCAATTGACTGAGTAATATGAAGCCAGTTCAAGTAGTTTTTGATAGGCACACTGCTGGTTCTGCTCACAGCATGGGGTGACAGCATTCGCATCACAGCGGGCAACAAAATTGCTGTAAGGCCAGACGTCAAACCTGTTTCAATTGCCGAGCTGCCCTGTTTATCCTCAGTGGCTGGCCTCACACTGAGCAGTCAGAGAGTGTAACCTTATTACTGACCTCATTATTTCAGATTAGAACCAAGAATACAGGCCGTACACATTGGAGATAGGCCCAAGTCTAATTAGCCCAGTTCATTGTGGACACATTTAAGATTCTGACTAGTTTAAGCTATTAATTTGGTGATTGCACCCTGTTTCTGATGACAGTTTAGACTTGAAAATATGCAAAAATATGCAAGAACAGGAGTTAGGAAAGCTATAGGATACAGGTGATCATGAAGAAAAACTGCAGTTTAAAACGTATTTACTACATCTCGTTAGCCTCATAGCATATGGACAAAAATATTGGGACACGTTGCATTCAGGTGTTTCTTTTCTAACAGGGGTGATAAATATCACATTGATTATTAATACTGAGGTTTATATCTAAATCAGCATGAACAGGACATCTTATAGCTGCAGCCATGATACGTCCCAGAATTTTTGTACATATAGTTTATAAACAGCAAATTTTAATCAAAGTTTAATGGGAGATTTTTCTTCTGAAGTGAAGTGTGAAGTAAGTAGATGATTAGTTGTGGAAGACAATTATTATTTACAATCAGAGCAGGAAAAATGTTGTAGAAATTTAGAAATACAACATTTAAAATCATAGGCAAGGATTAAAAAAAAAAGAATGTTTTGAGAAATTAAGTAATATTTATCCTAATGTAAAACTATGATATGAGATTTGTCATTATTGTTTGGTTGCCCAGTTCCCTGTTATAGAAAAGAAACACCTGAATTCAATGTGTCCCAATACTTTTGTCCATTTAGTCTAAGATTTTGTCAGTTATGCTATGAGGGTAATGTTATGTAAGCTTTGCTCCCAAACCATGTTCCTCTGAAATGTTATATGGAAATAAAAAATCTGGTTGCGAGTTTTTGACATTAATCTGCTTGCAGTTACACTGACTCAGTTTAAATCCTCATCTGAAGAGAGCTGTATGCAGAGATTTCAGTGCAGGATGTACATTATTGAGAAATTTGTAGCAGGAAGTCATTTTCAGATGTCTTATGTCCTAATGCTGCCCTTTCACTGTCAACACCGCTTTTCACTCCAATCCCAGTCTCTAAGCTCACACGTCAAGCTGCTGACAAACACACACTGTCGTTGAAAAAAGTGAATGTGACAGGTTTTCTGATAAATGATGTCAAATAATGTCAAGTGAAATCTTCGAAACGGTACGCAGGAGATCTGTGAAATGCGACATTAAAAGGAGAGATGATGAGGAGAGGAATACTGGTAAGTTGGATTCGGTACAGATCTATCTGTGAGCTGTTTAGAAGACAGTTTGCATTTCACTCAAGTGTGATTCGTCACTTCTTGTAGGTGGAAAAGCGTATATGCAGTACCTGACACTAGATTTTTATTTTTGGCAAATAGGGTGAAAGTACAGAGTGCTTTGGGAGATTTATTGCTGCAGCCTGATGTTGTGATGTAGGCATGAAAAATCTCTTAAAAGTTTAAGTCTTATGTCAATACCCGTTTTTCTTACACAACCACCATGAATCAGGCTCAGAAATGACATCAAATCACTAACAAAGTGTGATATTAGGTGGGCCTATGTTACGTTGATGTCTTACATCAGCCTGCATTTACAATTCGTTGCTTACATGACTTGGCATATGTGCGTTTATGCTTAGTCAGTCATGCCAAACTGATGAGAAGCAACCTTTAGGGCACATGGCTGACTGACAATATTAACCTTTTAACCCCTGATGTGTCTGTGGAGAGCGTTTTGAATGTATGATTTATTTTAAATATTCATAAAAATTCAACTCAATAGGAAACATTTTTAAACATGCTGATAGAATAAACCTTGTTCTTTTTGGAGACATTTGAGCATGCTCAGTGCACACCCCACCACCTGTGTAATGGGGGGAAAAACACATAGTATTGAGTGACACTGACTTGCTATAAAAATATAAGGTTTGGAAATTTTTTTACACTGTTTTCCTTGTCGGTTTTACCCTCGGCCACACTGACCACAGGGTATTGTCATCAGGTGGTCATCCATCCATCCATCTGTCCAAAAACTTTGCTTTGCACTGAAAAATAATCAGGCCATTGGAGGCAGTAGTGCTTCAGATAAGTCAGGCCAAGGGTTTTCAAGTGGGTGCATGTTGTGTTTTGTTTTTACTGTTGTTAGCAGTGATGTTGTGATTTAACCTGTTTTTGTCTTTAACCCTGTTTTCACTGAGTTTTGACCATGTAACTGCTTTTTGGAGTTCAACCAGGTGGAAAAAAAGAGCTGGACTGATTTAGAAAAAAAGAGCACAAAAAACAAAAACTACTGGGCCAAATTTCAAATCCTACTTGTTGTTCAGTGTGTTCCAGTTCACAGGTCATGTTCAACATCCTAAGTCTATTGAAGTACATTCTGAGCGCCTTATTTAGCCAAAATCAGACCGCACAAGATATTTTGGTATATATAGCTTCATATAGAATAACATAATAGTTATTTATTATTATTCTTATTAGTATACATTATTACTACTCTGGCATTTATATACTACTGTACTTCCAATTGGTGAAGATCACACCTAATAACAATATTTCTACAAGTACATGCCCCTCTTTTAAAATAATTTCTCTCTTGTCAGTGAAGTAAAATAACTCGTTTGTAGGTTTCAGATGGTGTCTTAATTGTGTAGCAGGTGAATCACTTTCAGAGAGTGACAAAAAACAATATGTAATGACCAAACAACATGTTTTGCCAATAGCTTCCTCAGGTTTTCTCTTGAATATGTGTGTGAGAAAAACTGAGTCAGGTGACTAATTATCAGCTTTTTCCCCCTCATTTTTTAGTGTGTTATGATTTTTTTTTTCAAAGGTGAGAATTGAATAAAAGATTATCCCAATAATAATAAGCAAAATTACATATATCTAAACACATACAGTATGAAGAAATAATGAACCATTACTGCGAAATAAACATTGGCAGAATGATGCAGGTCATAATGTCATTTACTCAACAAATCACTAATAAACAAAAAATGTCCATATAGAGACAATTTTATTGAAATAATATTACTGCTTTTTATCTTTTCAGCTCAATACCCAAAAAAGAAATTTAGTGTCTCCTCAGGACACAAATATTAAACCATTCATTATGCATTACTATAACATTCATTTTTACTGACTCCTCCACTGTCAAAACACTGCACAGAATATCTGAGAACAACAGAAGTACATTTTAAATATTCTAGTTGAATGAGTCTTCAGATCCTCTACTTAATAGAAATGAAAAATAGAAATATCACAATGTACATTCAAGATGCTGCTTTAGCAAAACCACACAGTTATTTCAAATCAATTGCAATTTGAAGTGTCAAAAGCTATTTTCAATTATAATAGAAATACTGTTTTCATGTTAGAGAATCTTAATGCTGTAATTTAGAGTAATTTTTTAAAAAATTTATTTGATTATTTTAGATTAGATTAGATTAGATTGGATTACAGTACATTTCATTAGGTACAACTTTATTGATCCTTTTGGCAGAGCCCTCAGGAAATTGAGGTTCTACTAGCAGCACAAACACTGAATGTGCACACAAGAAATATCACAAAAAATAGCAAAACAATAACTATAAAAAACTGCTGTGGAAAAATTGCAATTGCACTTTGGTGCAATCACAAAGCAGTAATAATATAGTAGCAGGATTTAGAATAAATAATTATAAATATTAAATAAACATCTTCTAATATTTTAACATAATATTATAATCCATTCATCCATCTTCTGAACCCGCTTTATCCTCACTAGGGTCACAGGGGTCGCTTGGAGCCGATACCAGCTACTTAGGGGCAAAGGCGGGGTACACCCTGGACAAGTCGCCAGTTCATCTCAGGGCTGACATATAGAGACAAACAATCAATGTCACATTCACACCTATGGGCAATTTAGATCAACTGATTAACAGTGTCCAAAGATATCAGTGCATGTCTTTGGATGGTGAGAGGAAGCCGGAGTATCTGGAGAGAACCCACGCAGATCATATGATGACGTTAAGAGTAAGAATTTCATTATATGATCTGAATCACAATTTTTTCACCTTGTGTAAAATGTAGGCGAGCCATGCGATCATTACCATATTCCGAATATGGGGATGATGTAGACACTAGTTGACATTTATTTTATTTTCCTTTAAGAGAGATAGAATTAGATAATTTACATGATAGAGTAGCACGTAATGCTGGACCAAAAATCATTTGCTTTGTATAAAACAGTACAAGGAGGTTTAAATTTAATAACCTTAATAACACAGTTTTGTGGTAAATGGCTCAGTGGACTGTGTTTCTTGTCACACTTGTCACCTGCACCAACACAGCTATTATCCTGGTATATTACACCTCGTTCTTCAAGGCAGAGACAAAATAAATTAAAAATTAATTAAAAAAGGTGAAAATCACTACATGTTTGGTTATGTTTAGACTGCAGAGACACCTTTAGTGACTCAGAACACACTTTGGAGAAAGTTACAATAACATCATTTCTGTGAGTTCTGGGCATACATTTTTCCCTTATTCTTAAAACTGTTTTACATTCATTTATTCATCTTCTATACCCGCTTTATCCTCACTAGGGTCACGGGGGTTGCATGGAGCCTATCCCAGCTACTTAAAGGTAGGGTGGCAGATGGTGGAAAAAACGGTTCCAACAATTCAACACAAGTGAGATTTTGAAAATATACTCTCCCTCCCTCCTTCTTCAGCCCACCCCTCGAATCCACGCCTTCACGATTCACGAATACATGAACGCGCACGCTGTCTTGAGCGGTCACTGACGTTCACGAGCATTCGAGAGAACTCACGTCGATTAGCCAACAAGCCAAACCACAGTAGCACACTAGCATACTGTAGTTTACAGAGTAAGGTAGC
>JAQQZY010000013.1:20115546-20126782 GCA_030068375.1 Ostorhinchus rueppellii | reverse complement strand
TCTATCTATCTATCTATCTATCTATCTATCTATCTATCTGTCTATCTGTCTATCTGTCTGTCTGTCTGTCTGTCTGTGTATTTTTTTTCACATACTTTTGCATTTCTGATTTTTGCCTTGATGTAGCTTTTATTTTGCAGGGTTTTTATAGTGTGTGTGTGATCAAATTTGATAATTTTCCCCAAGTCATTCATTTCACACTTGCTCTTCTATGATTTTCCATGTTTTTCATCAATGTAGGAAAGATTTTTTTTTTTTTTTTTTTTTTTAGTAATTGTGATTAAATGGGATCTGTATGTATCAATTATACAGAAAATATTTGTTATATCTGATGACCATGAAAAGATGACCAACTGTTTTGGACACCAGTCATTTAGATGCACTGATAGGATTGGTCAATCAGCAGGTTAAACAGTTCAGATCAGTAGATGATTTAGATTCCTGGTGGGTGTTTGGGTCTTTACATGTATCACTATTTTTATTCATTTCTACAAACATTAAATATGGGTCCAATCTCGTGTTTCACTGAGGTCAAGAAGCATGTTGGTTTTTATAATACTATACAGTGATTCAGAGAGATTCTACAGAAATTTTGAGCCTGTAACTAGTGAATTTGAGTGATTTTTGTCAGTTTATGACCTTATAACAGCTGTTTTAATGCATGTGTTTACTCTTTTAGCAAATGCGGCTCAGGTATTACATGGTAAAAGCAAGGAGACTGTTGTCACACCAACAAGGTGGCTGACAAAGTGCAACAATACACTGAAGTTAAACTTTTGAATTTCAGAATATTTCAATGAGTACCCTATAAAGGGTTAACCCATGTTAGTAGAGAAAAGTAGGACTATGCAGCTTTTTACCACTGATTATGTGACACCATCCACCGGTGTAGATCTTCTTGTACTTTGATCTGTCTTTTCCGCCGATGAAGGTGCATTCCATGCCCAGCATACTGAGTACAAACCCTAACATGCCCAGGGAAAGGGCTGCCATCAGCAGGCCTCGCACTATCTGGATATGTCCTGGAGTTGTGTAACATTTAGAAAACAACACGTCAGAGTACATCATGTGAGCGTTAAGATTGCACTGTTAATTACTTACACTATTTGAACAGAACCATAACCAGTACTGTTATACCTTACTCAAACCCACTGGTTTTCTCCACATTGTATATTGTATATTTTGAAAAATTTGATAGTCCACTATAATTCTATCTTACTTGTTTATTCTCTATCTTATGTTTATGTTATTTTATTTTTTTGCTGCATGCTTCTTATCTACTCATCAAACCATTGCAGCAAATCCCTGATCATGTGAACCCTGTTTACTTACATTACTTACTTGCATTTCCTTAAAATAAACATGATCCTGATTCTGATTACTGGCCTACAAAGCCAAAGCACAGGATCTGCCAAAATGCCAAACTGGGATAAACTGCTTTTTGTGTTTTTCTTTCACCAAACCTGAGCTTTAAATTACATTTCACTGTTAAGTGTATGATGTATTTGGTTAAAGTGAAGGGAATTTCAAACACTCTGTATCTTGACATTCAGGCAAAATTTGACAGCTTTATAAGCAATACTGTACTTTGCCTTTTCTTTACTACAGTACATGGCCATGCAGTAACACATTGCAGTAAGTGCAACGATTGAGCAAAAGTTTTTATATTAATTGAAGGAGCTTTTCCTACATTTTAAGTCAAGACATAGCACAATGGCAAAACCCAGTCTTTTATAAACATTTACATGGAAACTGACAAGAACTCTTGGAATTCTGACGTATTGTAGAGTTTTTGCAGTGTGCAAAACCTTTGCACACTGCAAATACTTGCTACTTTTCTTCATGGCGAAACTAAGAAAACCTGCAGTAAGCTCACTTACTGCAGTTTGCCTTGGTTTCACAGTACATTTTTACAGATACTGCAAAATAAAAATGTCATTATCTTTGGGAAATGTCGTAGGAGTACATCAACACTCTAAGAGATTGAACAGCAGATACTGTGCTTCTGATTGGTACAAAAAAAAAATCATTATTTGATGAAAAAATGCAAATACTGCATTTTGCATGGCAGATTAGCGCAACAGAATACACAACAAACACTTCACGTACCCTCTACAGACCAGAGCACTGGGTAGTCATAGCAGTTACTGACAGCAGTGGAGTCTGTGAAGCAGGATCTCCACAGGCTGGACCAGTACCAGGCCACTTTGATGATGGAGGAGCCCCCCATGCCTCCGATGGAAGTGATTTTCCAGCCCTCCATGGCCATAGTGCAGGCCACAAAAATCCAGCCCAGCACTGCCATCAGGAAACCCCAAATCTGGACTACACGGGTCTTCATCTCTCCGGACTACGTGTCTATGTTTTATAGCCACAAAAAATATCTCAGAACATAGGTTTTGTTTTCCCTTCTTTGAGGCACCTCATGTAAAATCCAAATGGAATTATTGTTCTCTTTCTTATCTACAGATAACCATAGAAGTCATGTTCATTCTGAGAAGAACACAGTTTTCATCGCAAATCACACAGAAGTGCTCTGTTTGTCAGTCACTACCTTCAGAATAAGAAACCTAATGGATTACAGGTACAAAATAGGGCTGTGTGGCCGTTTTTCTTGAATTACATATGTACATGAGGGTGAGAGATGACAATCTCTCCAGTTCCCATGGAACACAGCTGACAGTTAGCAAGTCTGAGTCTGGAGTGCTCACCTAAGCATGTAGCTCAAATTACCAAAACAACTGACCTCATGCCTCTGTTGGACTTTCACTGACTTAACCTCGTAAGCACAGGATCTATATTTAGTATACCTGTACAGAAGAAAAGCACACAATTGTATCTGCACTTTTAAACACTTTTTTTTCACCTATCAGTATCTGCTGTTCAATCTGTTAACATTTGAAAGGCCTCCAGTTAAATTTCCCAGAGGTACCCGCGACCCGGCCCCGGATAAGCGGATGAAGATGGATGGATGGATCTCTAAGACATTTTAGAAGCAACAATTTAAATCAAACTAACTAATGCAGTGCAATGATATTTATCCCAATATAAAACTATAATATTATGACATTTACCATTGTGGTTTCATAGACCCAGACTCCTGTTACAAAAGAAATACCTGAATTCAACATGTCCCAGTACTTTTGTTTACATAATAAATGACATTAGCAATTCTGCTATGAGGGCAATATCATCATAAATACTGACATCATGTAAATAAACTGGCTGTTGGAGCTTGAGTATTGTATTCAGAAGACACATATTCTTACTTGTTATACAATAATTTATAGAATATGTATAAATGACCTTTCCATGTTCATTCCTGTGAAATCAGTAAGAACGTGGCTGCTATGACCTCTGGATGGCTACACTTTGCCTCAGGCTTTTATGCTGGTTATTAGTCCTTTTTTCTGTGACCTCACTGTGCGAAGGGTCTCATTTTTACACCACAACGTCTTTGTCCCATTATAATTACTGTTAAATCTGGGTTAATGAGACTTACGGGGGGTGATGAATGTTCATTCTGAGGGGATGAAAGGGCTCTTTTTCTCTCGGATTATGACAGAAGTTATTGGCAGTGGTGGGGAGATATTAGAAAAGGTGGCTGCTGTGTAACCCTAATTTGATCAATTTTAACCCATACAGACCCAGTGTTACTTTTGTGGCTGTTCCCAAAGGAATTTTACTGTAGACTTAACCTTTCTTATGTGATTTATCACCGTTTATTATAACATTATCCTCTGTAATTTTTGCATTCTTTTCAGTGAAAATCTGGTATTTTTCTATATTCATTTCACTGATCGTGTAGATGTGCATTAAAGCTCAGAGTAAATTCAAAGGTTAGTATATCAGAAACAGAGAAAAATTACATTTTTTTGCAAAGATATCAATAACCGAATGTAAAAAGAAATATTTTCATCCACTGTCGTTGAACCAAATCCATGGGTTTTACTGGTGAATCAATGTTGTAGAAAATGACAGTATTTCCATGTTCGTTACGGAGCATCTCAACATTCAATATTCATCATATCTGATGACCATGAAAAGATGAAAAACCACATTTTTGAACAATTATTTACATGCATTGATAGGATTAATGGATCAACAGGATCAGTAAATGTTTTTGGTCAATGGTGGCTGTTTGGGTCTTTATGGGTTAATAGTGTAACCAAAAAAGTATGTCCAACAAGGGAATATATTGCTGCAAGTAAAAAGTTGAATAGATGTATGTTTTTCTCACTAAAACAGTTGAAAAAACTTGATTTTGTCTTTTTAATTTTGTGTCCTGAAGGCTGTCCAATTTTAAACGTGGATTACTACTGCGCTCTGGTGGTGTATTTTCATTAATGCACTCATTGGACCAGCTTCACATAAGTTCTGAATTGGTTAGCCAACACTTAATCACAGCAGAAAAGTTTATTTAGCAATGGAAGGATTCAAGATTTCTTCATCTACTCCTGGTCAGTGTTTCCAGGCTGTAGAAAATGTTGTCTTTGATTATAATCACAGGTGTTTTTCCACATTTTAAAGGTTTTAAACGTGGCTTTACTTTCACATAAACAGTGTGAAACAGGTGTTTCTTGTCTAACAGGGGTCTGGGCAACAAAACAATAAAGACAAATGTCATAATATAGTTCTATATTGCAATAAATATCATATTGATTATTAATATTGATGTTTTTATCTCAAATCAGCTTGAACGTGACATCTTAAAGCTGTGTCCATGTGTCCCAATGTTTTTATCCACATAGTTTGGAAACTTACATTTTTCCTTAAATTTTAATTGGAGATTTTTCTTCTTAAGTGAGATTTGAAGAAAGTAGATGGTTTGTTGAGGTAAAAAAAAAAAAAAAAATTGTATTTACAATCAGAGCACTAAAAGTATTTTAGAAATTTGGAGGTAGAAAATTTTAAATCATAGCCATGGATAAAAAATTTTAAAAAGTCAGTCTTGGAAGAAATGAAGTAAAAACCATATCTAAGGCATTTTGGAAGCAACAAGCCAATCAAGCCAATGATATTTATTGCAATATAAAACTGTATTATGACATTTCTCATTATTGTTTTGTAGCCCAGACCCCTTTTAGAAAAGAAACACCTGAATTCAATGTGTCCTAATACTTTTATCCACATAAGGTGTGACTTATGACAATTATGCAATGAGGCTTATGTTATGCTGCCTTTCATATTTGTAAAATCTGCATTATTTCAGTTTAGAAAATGTTGTAAGTTGCAGTATATTTTAAAAGTACACATTGGATTCAATACCAGTTGTACTTATTCCTATATGAAGAGCCCACATTAAAGAAGACAATACAACCTTTATATGGGAGTGTGTTCAGCGCAGGCCTGGACACCTGACACTTGTTTACGGAAACAAGGCACTGGAAAGTAGCACAGGGCAGCCGGTCTCTGCCAGCTGGTTCAAGTATCCAACCTCTGGGCCAACAGGGTTTGCGTAACATAGCCTGAGGTTCCTACTGATAATAATTCCTAGGTGGAGATGGATGGCTGATATGAAGGAAAACGTCCGGTTTGGGCCCTCAGATCTGCATAACCATCTCTGGGTCTCAGAGTGACCCAGTGACCCTTGGAGGTCAGATCAGTGGACCACAACAGAGGTCTCTTAGGGATCCAGTTGTTCTATTTTAGATACACTGAAGCATTTTATAGAGAAGAAAATGCAGAAAATGCATTACATGAAGGTAATGATAATAATATGTTGTCCAGTACATGTTGTACAAAATCCTGTTCTAATTTTGTGTTAACCCATAAAGACCCAGTGCTACTTGTATGGCAGTTCCTGAATGAATTTTTCTCTATTTCTACTTTGTTTATTACAATTTTTTGAATAATATTCTCACCTGTATTTTGCATTTTTGGTGTAAATCATGATCGTTACAGATCATATAATGAAAACAGAGTAATTTCAAAATTAACAAGTGGTGCCAGGCACAACAAACCCCGCCCCTCACACGCATTGTACTTCATTTTGGCATCAATCTAGCCAATGTCATCATTTCTATGCATGCACTGATGTCAGCATATCAATTGTCACTATATATGAGCCAAGTTTGAAATAAATTGAAACAAAATTGATGTATTTATAGACATTTGAAATTCCGCCCATTATAAGTAAATGGGAGAGGAAAAAATGTTTTAAAAATTCATAAAAATTGGAATTTTGACCTTCTTTTCCAAATATGTAATCAGATCTATTCTGTGCCAGTGGAAATCCATAAAAACTCAATTTGGTATGAGTATGACCAATAATTTTGTCGCTACAGACATTTGCAATTTTGCCAATGATAATTAAAAAAAAAAGTGTGTGTGTGTGTGTGGGGGGGGGGGGGGGTTGGGGGGACTCATTAAAAAAATTTAACTTTCACCTATTTTTTCCTAAATTTAATAAGATCTTTTCTGGGTCACTGGTAATCTCTAAACTCAATTTGGTATGAATTGAACCAATAGTTCTGCTGCTAGAGTGTTAAGAAACAAAGAAATAAACCAAAAACAAAACCCCTTACCTCCCCTTCAGCAGGGGGGATTATATCAAAATAGAGAAAAATGAGGAAAAAGTTCAATTTTCAGCAGAAAATAATTGCTAACTGAATGTGAAAACAAGTGTGTCCATCCACTGTCATTTATCCAACATGGATATTACTAGTGAACTCATGTTGTAGAAGATAACGATGTTTCCACATGAAGCCTCTGAACATCCAAATGGGTCACATCTGACGGCCATGAAAAGATGACAAACTGTACTTTGCACCAATTATTTACATGGATTGATAGGTTTAGTGGATAAACTGGAATTAATCAGTTTATATCTGAAGATGGTTTGTGTTTGCATGGTTTGCTGTTTGTGTCTCTGTAGGTTAATGGAGAGGTTCAATATTTATATTGTGTGTGTGTGTGTGTGTGTGTGTGTGTGTGTGTGTGTGTGTGTGTGTGTGTGTGTGTGTATTTATTTATTTTTTTCTGTTGTATTGATATTTAATTTTTACAATATCAATCAAGTTTTCGGATTCTGATCATAATGTGTTCAGGGTTTCAGCAGGAGCAAATGGGAACCAATCCACACCCCATTTTTATTTCCTTTTTCTGCCCAGTTCTTTGGTTCTAGCTTAATATTATGAAAGAGATTTTTGTGTGTGAGACAGGCAGAGTGTTGAAGGTGACCGGTGAGTTTTGAGTGGCATTTTGCGCCAAATCAAATTTCCTGCTCTAAAAGAAAAACAAGCGTATCATTTATTAATGGGTCACTGATAAAAATGGGCTGGAAGGCAATTATCTTTACTCAGTTTTTTTTTTTTAATATGTCATTTTTAAATAACTGTTTCACTCTCATCGCAGAGTACAAAAAAAACAACAAAATATGTAAACTGTTCATTTTTGTATAATTCAGGCACGGACACAGTGTACACTTTTGATCTGTTATATCATTTCTGGGGTCTACAAAACTATTTTGGTGCATTTTGCAATTAACCCAGTAGCAGCAGAGTTTAATTTCAGACGTAGGCGTTTCTTCCAAACTGCCTTGCTGCTTCTCTGCTTTCCTTGTGCAGGCTGCTGGCTGGTTTACTCTGCTTGTGGCGTGTTGTCACAAAGGATGCAGCTCCATTGTAGGAGTACTCTGTCCTGTAAAAAGCAGAAAAACGAAACATTTAGATCTACTTGAATATTATAAAGAAAATGTACTTAGCTTATGAAAATTAAAAGGACTCATTCTGTAGTAAATGATTCTCGTCTGTGTTTTACTACAATATCATACACTATGTATACACTATATGGACAAAAGTATTGGGAGGCATTGAATTCAGGCGTTTCTTTTCTAACAGGGTCTGGGATAAAAAATAAAAATTAAAAAAAAAAAACAATAAAGACAAATGTCATAACATAGTTTTATATTGTGATAAATATCATATTGACTATAAATATTGATGTTCCTATCTCAAATCAGCATGAACAGGACATCTTACAGCTGATTGAATACATTTGCATCTCAGTGCTATATTTGTTGCAGTAGATGGACGACATGGGGAGTGAAACCAATCCATAAACCAGGGTAAAGTGGTTAATAAACAAATGTTGATAGAATATGTCAACTAAATTAAAAGGGGACCTTTATTTCTCCAGCTTAATGCAACACTTCCCTATAGGCACCCTCAGTCAAGGTGACTTTCACTCAGAAAGGGTCCTCATTACTGAAGCGTAACAAAGGAAACATTCAGCCATCAATGGGCCCGTATCAAAAATAACAATCATACAGTTTATCTGGTAGGTTCAGCAATTATGTGACAAGATGCTGAAAGAGATTAGAGGTGATTTTTATTCGAATTGTCCTCATTGCAGTTAAAGTAATGATTCAAATTGCTCTAAACTGCATTAGGGAGTCATTGCACTTTAGAGTCAAATTAGATTTCCTCAGAGAAGTCTGCCCTTGTTGCCGATGACAGATAAAGGATCATATTCTTGCTCTGGAAAAAGTAAGCAACTTGCCTCAAACTGAAGCCATCAGACAGGGAGAGGCAGAAGACAAGTCCACCTAAAATACACAGCACAGAACCGGCCCAGCCAATGAAGAGAGCAGCTCCCAGCTCAAACCTAGAAGGTGAAATGCAATGTATGACCGACTGGGCACTTTTCACCATCCCTTCCTTAATCCTGTATACTCACTTCTGGGCAACAAAGAGGGGATCAAAGAAGTCAGTTGTGATCCGACGAGCATATATGGAGCATGCAGTCATGCAGCAGAGGCCTGTGGGAAAGAATGAAAGACATGGCTAGAAATGTGTTAAGAGTGAACTCCATCCCCAAGAATTCCAGACATGCAGCAGCAGTCCATTGTTTTTACCGCTTAGAATAAAGTGGAAGCCAGAGAGGACGGTGAGACGTGCTTTGGTGGTCTCGGAGCCCCCTATTTTGGTGCACTTCATTCCTACTAAGGCGAGGGAGGCACCAAAGAAACCCAGACACACAGCAGCGATCATCAGACCCCGACAAACCTGAATGTAGGCTTCGTGTTGGAGACAATGAACAGAGCTTTAAAGAAGACAAAAACAGCATCAATTTCAATGTAACTGAAATTGTCTGGTGCCATGCAAGGAGAAAACTGCCAATAGGGCAAGGTTTGTTTCACTAGATTTCCAGAAATCCAGATGCTGAAGCATTAACCAAAGTTCCCAAATTCATGCAAGTTCTACTGTTTCAAGTGAAAAGTTGTACAATACAAACACAGAAATATTACTGTTAAATCTACCTAAATATTAAATGAAAAGTTTGGTGTACTGTCCTTCATTTTTTACAATGAACCAAAGGGTTTTGAGTGACAAGACACAACACATCTTCAAGATATTGTACTAGTAGTACTTAGATCAAAGGCATTCTCTTTGTGTACTGTAAAAGGATTTGGTGAATGACCTCTGCAAGACTGTGTGACTTTCTCAGATTGCATCTTTCTGACATATTAGGAGGTCGTAGTGGTCCGGGTCCAGCCCAGGTCCTTTCCTGACATATGCCTCAGGTGGCCTTCAGTGACTTTAAGTGTGGTGGTTGTTTGTGGTCTGATGCCAGACCCACCAGAGGAAATATCAAGTTCCAAATGCTCTATTTTACAGTAGTAGTCATTCATCTCCCATTACAGGTGTTCACTTTTTGGCATTAGGGCTTTGGCCAGAACATAGAACTTTCTACAACATTCATGTTTCTATTTGTCTTTGACTCTAAAGAAACACATCAACAGTCATGACCCTAAACTCACCATCCAGAGCCAGCATTGAAGGAAAGTCCTTGCAGTTGGACACACCAGTGGAATCAGTCACACAGGTTTTCCACAGGTTGGACCAAAATGTAGCTGTGGTGATGACAGTCCCATCCACAGATGACACTTTCCAGTAGTCAGTGGGCAGGGTGGACGACACCAGGATCCACCCAGAGATGGTGAGGAGAAAGGCGACGATCTCTGTTGCCATGTTGCCCATGTTATCTGCTGCCTTCTCCTCTGGCCTGGAGGTCCAGACTGGGACGGAACGGAGGAATTTTCGAGGTGCTCACTGGCTCACTCTCTTTTTTTTTTTTTTTTATCTGAGATGTTCAAGGTCTGGAGAGGAGGCGGGAGGATCAGTCCAGGACAGGTACGTTAGTTTATGTTCCTTCCTCAACAGCTCAGTTTATGTCTGAGCATTAGTGTCTGACAAACCAATTCTCTTACAATCACTTGTTGAATTTTGTGTGCATGTGTGTGTGTGTGCGTGTTGAGGGGGGCTCATCACTCCACACAGTGTGCAGAGGGTCTGCAAGGGGATCTGTGGAAAACGGAAGCCTTTAATTGAAAGGATCTGAAAAGCCTTTGACAGAACAGGATCTTCAGATGAGGAACAGCAAAAGTAAAGCTAATGACTGAATTAAATGAATGAAAAATCTGATTTAGATTATCTAGATGTCAAACATTACATCACAGATGTACTACAAAAACAAAATGACAATGTATTGGTCTCAGTAAAAAAAACACACACACACAGACAAAAAAAACTTGTAGAGAGAATAACACTGTCAGTACAAAAATATGTAAATATTCATGGATAAATAATGGACATAATAAAATCTGTGATAGCAAAAAACTGTAATAGTTCGATGTTAAAATGTATTGCTGTGAATATGATCTTGGCTGATAATATACAATAATATACAGTGACAATAGTGAAAATACATTTAAACAGGTACACTGATCCCACTGTGCATGTGTGCCTCATACCAAAAGTAAGCAGTCTAATATTAACTGCTCTCAAATATAAGTTACACCACAGATCTTCACCTTTCACATAACACTATGACTCCATCTAGTGGCAAGTAAATGTTACTTATTTTATTGATTAATGTTGTGTTTTTTGCCCGATTGTTGAATTACTATCAGTTATTGTAAGCCAGCATATTTTTGTTTTTTGTTTTTGTTTAGTTTTTTCCTGGTTCTTGGTGGGTTTTAATGTTTTTATGGTTCGTTTCTGTGCTGGTGGTATTTGTTACACCTGGTTAAAAAAAAAATACAAGGAAAAAAAACTGGCAAAATGCTTGGCTGTTATAGTTGGACTCAAGAGAAAATGATTTACAGATAAACTTTCAATGGTGCTAACATGGTTGGTGGACAACACAGCAAATACCTCGGAGATATTTAAACCAAGGGCGCAGATAGGATTTAGAACTGGAGGGGGACCAAGCTGTAAATACTGTGTGTGTG
>JAQQZY010000013.1:20080037-20100853 GCA_030068375.1 Ostorhinchus rueppellii | reverse complement strand
TAGATAGATAGATAGATAGATAGATAGATAGATAGATAGATAGATAGATAGATAGATAGATAGATAGATAGATAAACAAACAGACACTTCTAATTTATTATGTATAGTGTGGATCAATAAAGTATATTATGAATAGAATAGAATAGATCTTTATTGTCACTGTCACCGGAACAATAAAAATCCACTCAGCCCCTCTTTTCTGTTTATCAGTGAAAACACTTAAAATCTTACAGAAAATACAGAAGAATGTCGGCACGTCCAAGAAGCTACAGGATGAAATATTAAATTTACATCTGCTACTAAAGTATGACTAAAACTAACGAAATATACAAAAGCTCACTCTTTACGACAGATGAGACATATGTACAACAAATCAGGGTATATTCAGGCAATATAGTTTATATACAAGGTAAGACTATCATCACATTACCTTGATTTACCTCAGCATATTGACAACCTTCCTCCAGAAACAGGAGGTTTTAGGAGGTCTCAAAATGCCCAGTCTTCTGTGCTTGGACACTTCCACCCAGAACAACACCATAATAACCCATTACTAATTGCACATCGGACATCTATAGACTTGAAGATTTGAGAAACTGATTCTAGCCTAAGTCTACCATATTACAAATTTGCAAACTATCCACTTGACCATAAAGCAGCTTTTGTAGATGGACACTGTGTTACTGATGTAGCTGAATAACTAAGTGGTGTTTGGGCTCATACTTCCGTAAACATAGCGTGAAATGTCTGAACTGAGACGTAAAACAGGCAATTGCACATTAGAAAGTACTAGTAAAAATAAATAAATAAATAATATAATGAGTGTGTGTATATATGTATATGTGTGTGTGTGTGTGTATGTATGTATATATATATATGGATCTGATCTATTTGCTCTGTTCAGACAGGTACTTTTTTTGTTAAATAGCAATACACTATTATATTTTTTTAATAAAAGTGGTAGAAATGCACATTATACTTTCAATTCAATGGCAGTTTTTTCACAGTCTGTATTTGTAGACCAGCCTTTTAACTGACTCATGGTTTTTATCACAGGGAATAGAATATAATAAATATGCTCTTCTTCTTTTCATGTTCTTGTTGAAGGGTCGAACTGGTATCAAAGGTGAAGCAGGTCTCACTGTGAGTGTCATTTCATTTGTCTTCTTTCTTTTACATAAATTACTGCTATTATTCGTCTGCTCATCCTGTGATGTTGTATTTATTTTCAGAGAGAGGACATCATTCGGATGATCAAAGAGATCTGTGGTAAAGTATCTTGTGATCGCTGTAATATTTATTTCATTTTCAGTATCGATTTAACTTCATATACTATGTTATAAGAGAAGATTTGGTTACTGAATTTTAGACGCTTGTCTTGTTTAATCTGTAAATCATCAGATCAGTTTCCAAAGATCAAACCTCGTCAAACTGACATTCAGGCATGAGCTCATGTATTGATGTGATCTGATTCCAGGATGTGGGATAAAATGTAAGGAGAGGCCTATGGAGCTGGTGTTCGTCATTGACAGCTCAGAGAGTGTGGGGCCAGAAAACTTTGAGATTATCAAGGACTTTGTAAACGCACTAGTGGATCGGGTCACGGTGGGCCGCAATGCCACGAGGATCGGCCTGGTGCTGTACAGTCTGGAGGTCAGGCTTGTGTTTAACCTGGCCCGCTACGTCACCAAACAGGACATTAAACAGGCCATCAGAAACATCCCATACATGGGAGAAGGCACCTACACTGGCACGGCCATCCGCAAAGCCACGCAGGACGCCTTCTACAGCTCCCGTCTGGGGGTCAGTAAAGTGGCCATTGTGATTACAGACGGCCAGACAGACAAACGAGAACCGGTGAAGCTGGACATAGCTGTACGAGAAGCACATGCGGCCAATATTGAGATGTTTGCTCTGGGGATTGTGAACACTTCAGACCCGACACAGACTGAGTTCCTGCGAGAGCTCAATCTGATTGCCTCTGATCCAGACAGCGAGCACATGTTCCTCATCGATGACTTCAACACCCTGCCAGGTAAGAGCAACTTATCTCTGTAATACCACACACACTGCCCACCATACTGTAGCGTTAGAAAATAAGGCTGCTGGATATAAATGAGTATTATAGACTTCTAGCATGTGTTATTCATACCAACTAACAGTGGTGGCTCATCAGTAGAGGGCGCTAGGTGACCCTGCCCCACATGAAGAAAACAATAGGAATTACATGAAATAATCTTTACAACAAACATGAATATTTAAATAAATGAACTATACATGATATGGTCATGAGTACTGTGTATAATCTGCATTCAAATGGAATTTAAGTGTTTTCGGTCATTTATTGAGCAGTCAAGTCATGTGTTTCATGTTTCGGGTACAACATTTTCCATGGCTATTTCTCAATATGTGTTCTTATCCGTTCATCCATTCTTATTTTCCCATGAAACATCATCTGTTGGGGCCCAAGTACTGTTTCATTGAAAATGTCACAGTTGATCACTTAAGTTTAAGTTTTACACTTTGTAAATTCATCTCACAGGGCAGCTTAGATCCTTTGGTGGGCCAGTTTTTGCCCATGGGCCATGTGTTTGACACCTGTGCTTCAGTAGGTAATCCTACTAATTTGTATATCAGCACTTGCATACAGTAGCTCAGTTGGTAACTGATTGATTTTTATTGATTGTATTGATTTTAATGCGATTCCTGGCTGGAGCAGTGTAATTTTTCCATTTTATTTAATCCATAGGCTCTCTTCTGTTTTTTTGGGTTTTTTTTTTTGGTATCTTATTTCCTGAAATTAAAATTTTGAAATAGTGGTACATGTGCTTTGACACATCCTAGTCATGATATATAGTTGTAGCGCATCTGAAAACTGACTTGCACCCCACCAAAAAGTTTTTTCACCAGCTGCCATGGCCAGCTATATAGGACCAAAGGACACACAGATGAAAATTTTTTAAAAAGAGCAAAGAATTTATCAAAATATCAAATAATTCAGTATTTGATGATATCAAAAATTTATTCAGGCAGTGTCTCTTAAATTACATTCATATGCAACTAGATTGTAATCCCAGTTGTGTGTTGTTGTTTTTTTAAACAAGCAGATCATTAGGAAACTTGGTTTCATATTTAAGTGTCCAAGTTGTATTTTTATTTTGATGCCCGCAGCTCACTCCTGTAGGTGTTTAGCTTCAGGGTGAGGAAAAGACTGAGGTTTGGTTTAAACATGAAACTTTGCAGGATTTTTTGTAAAAAAACAAGCCCTTGAATGTCTCCCTAAACCTAACCATAATAAGTTAAGTAATGGTGCTGTTATATTCATCTCTTGGCAGAATGAAATGTGTTGTCAGTTTACTGTAGATGCACATTTTTACCCACACTGCATTAATTAACAACATTAAATGATCAGACTCTGCTTTATTGTCATTCAAGCAATTGCAGTAGTAGTGTGATATATGAAATATTGTTATCCAGGTCTCTGTGTTTGTAGCACGAGATAAGATAAAAGGATAAAATATAAAATAAGATATATAAAAGCTAAATAGCTTAGAATAGAAATGACCATAAAATATGCAAAGAAATTAAAATTTAAAAAACTAATAAAATAGCTCCCTAAATAGGTACAAAATTGTACTGTATACATTAACAGTAGGATGAATTTAAGTGAGAGAACTGACTTTAGCAGCTGCATTATCTGTTGTTAAGGTGCATCAATGATGGATTTACTACCTACCAGCACCGTTGGCACCATATCCCCCTGTTTGAACATGTAAAATCTTGAAAATCATACAAAATTTCTTACCAGGATCCAAGCCTTAGTCTCCCGCAGTGTAGACCTTAGCATTACTTACTGAGCTATCTGTCAACATGTAGTCCAGAATGAAAATTTATGTGCCCCAAGGCTCTCCTATTTCTTGTAATGGAGGAAGGTCTACTGCGCTTTGTAATGTGTTATTATACAGTCGGATCTTTATAACTGCATGGCCTGAATATTAAATATCTTTGACATGCTGTAGAACACAGCCAGTGATTGAGTGAATTAAATAAAATTGTCAAACATGGGCCTATACCTCTACTGTATTGTGTTGTTAAATTTTTTAAATTATTTCGAATACAGTGGAATTTAATGCCATAAGTGAGACCAGCCTTATTAAGACAATTCTTTTCTTCTTTACTCTGGTTTGGAAAGTGGTTACATTAGTGAGGTTAAAGTGTATTCACTTTATTATTGTATAATAATTTTAAAAAATGCAGTTTTTGGTGATTTGAAACATTTCTAATATTAACAGTTTTTTTTTTGCTTCTGACCCCCCCGGCACCACACACACACACACACATACAATAATTTTGGGATCCACCACTGCACATGGCGGACAGTATATGGGGGTGGCTGGGGTGCCAATAAGGCGGTCTAATCATGACAAATTTATGGGGCCCAGCATTCCCAGGGGGCCCATTGAGCAGTGGAGTGGGCCCAGCTCCAATGTATACCAGAGCACAGAAGTCCTCCCTGCCATGGTCCTTTAACTGAAAGTTTGCAAAGTGTTAGGTACAGAAGAGCAAGAAGATCTGCACAATATTGGGAGACGTAGCAATTAGAAAAGTGTGTTAAGTTTCACTTTCGGTTTCTTTAGTAGTGTACCTTGTAGCAGAGGGCCTACAATGATTATGTTTCAGGGGACCCAAAATTGCCAGCAGCACCCCAGGGGCTGGAGTGGAGCACTTCAGTGATTACCACATATAATGAAAAGTATTGTTATTTTATTTATAGAGTACAAAGTACACACCACATAGTACCTCCTCATATTCCTGCTTTATAACATAAAAACGTTAAAATCAACACAACAAAGACTGCCTAGACCAAACCATAGTGTCAGAGGGGGGAAAATACAGGTTATTATATAAGTAGCTAATTCTGAACCAAAACAGTTTTAATTTAATTTAATGTAGTGGAATAATCCTGATTTTCAGTCACATCTTCCCTCTCTGTCAGTGGTTTTTGCTTTAGCTCAGCTTTGACCTAATGTAGAGTCATCTCTTAATACAACTGTGTAATTTAGTTGTTTAGCATTTCCAGCCTTTACAAGTTAAATCAGCACAGAGAAGCTGGAATTGAAGGGAAACATGCATTAGCAGTGGACCCAGGTTTAAAACCGGTGTACTTTATCTAACTGCTGTCAGCTCTCCTAGAAACCTCACTGCTGGTGCTCGGAAAACATTTAAAGAATGCACCATAATGACCATGCTGCTTGTGTGTGTGTGTGTGTGTGTGTGTGTGCGTGTGTGTGTGTGTGTGTGTGTGTGTGTGCGTCTTCTCCTATGTGTCTTGCTGTGTCAGCTCTGGAATCCAAGCTGGTCAGCCAGTTCTGTGAAGATGAGAATGGAGCTCTGATCTACAACAGGGTAACTAACGGGTACAACGGCCATGGAAACAACGGTTACAACAGCTATGGCACTAATGGAAACAGGAATGGCATCAATGGGAACTATGCCATCGGAGGCTATGGGTACAGGCCAATAACTGAGACAAATAATGGCCAGCAGACTGGAATCAGCACTGGCAGTGGCGGTCAGCGTCAGGGAGGAGGTCTGGACATCACCCACAAAGGCAGCAAAGGATCCAGCACAGGACACGTATGGATGGAGTTTGTTGTAATTGGAAAAAAAATTTGAGAAATGTTCATCCTATAAAGTTATGTTAGATCACTGTGACTAACATAATGAAGATTAGATTTGATGTACAAGGTGTCTAAAGTCTCTTTACATTTATTACAAAGGTAAATGATGAGATATGTCAATCAGATTTGTCCTATGTACTCAGTGGTTATAAGTTTAGTCCCATTGTGAGATCATGTGCAATCCTTTTTTTTTTTTTTTTTTTAATATGTCGCACCTTCCCCGCCTTCGCCCTTAAGTAGCTGGGATAGGCTCCATGCGACCCCCGTGACCCTAGTGAGGATAAAGCAGGTATAGAAAATGAATGAATGTCGCACCTTAACTGGATGACCTTCAACCAACCATCATTTTCCAGGTAGATGATCCACCACCACACTTAGGACTGTATGTTTGTGGGTTCCTAAATCAGTCATTTCCACACCAGTGGAAAAGAAGGGATGGCCCATTTTCCTGGCCACCTCGTTCAGTTCAATTCAATTCAGTTTTATTTGTAGAGCCCTATATCACAACAAGGTTGCCTCACAGGGCTTTACAGAATTAAACAAACAACCAACAATCAAATAAACAGTAGATGAAAGAAATGGATTAATGTCCTGGGCATCCCCCATCCTTAGACCCTCCCTCTCAGCAAGGAAAAACTCCAAAAACCCAGTGGAAAAAGAGAAACCCAGAGGAGAACCATAGTGAAGGACAGATCCACTCAGGTTGTAGATGCACTAGGAGTAACGGACATCCATTTATGGATGTAGTTCCAGTCTGTAAAGATGCTGTAGGGTGGGAGCACATAAGGGGATCCATCCATTCAGAAGAGACAGGTGAGGGCGAGGAGGTCCATGGAGTCACCTCAGATATTGTCATCATTGGGCCTCAGGCAGGTACAACTGAAAGAGTAGCCACTACCCCAGAGAGGTGTGGGGAAAAGGGACACCGGGTGAATAGTGGTGAACAGGCTAAGTAAACAAAGTACTGCAAATTATATGTACAGGCTGAAGTGGTACATAGTACCAGATTTCAGGAGATTTCATTCCCTTGGATCTCTTTCTAAAGGGTTATGTTAAAGATATTGTGTATCAAACTAATGTACAGAACATCAACGCCCTGCAGCCAAAGATCACTGATGTCATTGACACCATTGATGAGGCTATGATACAGCAATCAAAGCAACAAATCCAGTAAGATCTTGAGGTGGTTCATGCAACTAATGGTGCCCATATAGAAGTGTATTAAATGAGGAAAAAACCCCTAAAATATCTACTTTTAATTTTGTAATAATTCCCATAGCTCTGTCGATTCATTTGCTTTTGTAAGGAATTTGTTAAATTGTAAAGAGACTTTATGGACACCTTGTAAGTCTTCCTAATATTAGACCTGGATGAACTTAGCTAGAAAACATTGTGCTTTTTTGCAAACCACAGCCATGTGTAATAATTTTTTTTTCCTTAAAACTGTTTTTATTTTTTAGGTTTTGGCTTTGCCTACCCTCTGTCAAAGTTAGGATGAAAATTACTTGACAAGAACTTGACTGAATACAGAAAAAAACAACTGTATTAGCTTACTGAATAGCCTACTCACATGCATTTATTAGAATCCTTGTACTGAAATGTTCTTCAAGCCAGTTTAAAGATTTTTGGGATACACACATGCAGGAGGAGGTCACAGATTTGGAAACATTTGCTGGAATAAATTAATGGGTTGCATATTTCTTCAAATCACGGACATGTGTACCCACAACTTGGCCCTTTTGGTGTTTTGAGGGAATAGAATAAGGCCGCAGTAATAACTGAAAGTGCAACATTATTAGAATTTTAAAAGCTAAGCACTGACAGTCTGTATTTGGTTAGGTTTAGGGAAATGTATAACATGCAGGATTTGATTCCCAAACATCCACCAGTGATCAAAATCATTTATTGATCTAAAATGTTTAATACCTGTTGATCCACTAATCCTTTCAATCAATGTAAATAATTGGTGTAAAATGCAGTTTATGTTTTCATGGTTATCAGATATGACCCATTTGGACATTCAGAAGTTCCATAGTTACCATGGAAACAGTGTCATTTTGTACAACATTGATTCACCAGTAAAACCCATGGAGTTTGATAAATGACAGTGGATGGACACATTGTTTATGTTCATTTAATGATATATTTGCTAAAAGAAAAAAGTCCCTTTTTGTTCAGTTTTCACCATTTCTGATATAATAAACCTCAACGTTAATTAGAGGTTTTATGAACATCTACATGATCAGTAAATTAGATAGAAAATACTTGATTTTCACTGAAAAATCACTAAATACAGGTGATGATATCATAATAAATGGTGATAATTGACTTAAAGTTTGAATAGAGAGAAAAATTCATTTGGCAACTGCTAAACATAGCATTGGGTCTTTATGGTTTAAAACTGAAGGTGTATTTTTCTGACCAATATACTTTTATTGTCTAAATCTAATCAGAATTGGTGAATGTACTCTGCCTGAATAAGGGAAAATATTTTTGTCACAGTAACAGGGTTGTCACTCACTTTATCACTGCACCCTGAAAATGGCTAGTTTTGTCAAACAAACAGATCTTTTCATTTTGTTCTGAAGAGATTTAGTTAAATGCCATACATGTGCTCCCTCATGTTTACATGTTCCACAAAAACAACTTTGACTGAGGAAAAACAATACCAACAGTATTTTGGAAATGCATTGTTGCAGCATCGTGATCCCAGTGCTGCCCATGTACTATCCAGTCAGCTCATATAATAGGATGTCAGGCCTACAGCACTGGAATAGATCTAACAACATGTGGAGGCTTGTCTGGATATTCAAGACTAGTCTATGCCTAAACTAGTGTTAGAATGCGACCTCCAGTCTCTGGTGGTAAAATCCTAGATTTTATAAATGTATCACCTCCTCCTGATTATTTAGATGAAGCAAAAATTAAGAAATCCTTCAGTGACGAGTTGTATATATTTGTGCATATCAAGGGAACTTCCATTGGTAGAATTTTATTTTGACTAGTGTCAGGGTGTCAAACTCATTTCATATAGCCCAAGTGGGCCAGGCCGGTAAAGTAGTGTAAAACACTGAAAAAAAGTCAAATTTAACTAAAAACTAGAAGAGCACTCGGAGAGCGCAGACCTCTGCCAAGGTAGTGTTTGTATTTTCCTCCATTAGATGGCGCTGAATGACCTCATAGGCAGCTTAGTACCATCATGCCCTATCTCCCAATGATAAAGAAACCTTTAAAAAAAATTCCTGGATCCAGATGGTGATCCGGATCATCACCAAAATTTAGTCACTTATTCCCCCTCCCATTTCTAACAATTCCTAAAAATTTCATCCAAATACATTCAGAACTTTTCAAGTTATTTTGAACACAAACAAACAAACAGATAAACGCTGGCAAAAATATAACACTCTTGGTGGAGGTAATAGCATTATGAAAAGGTTTACATCTAGAAAGTTTCCTTAAAAGTACTAATAAATAATGACAACTCTGAAAAACAAATCTATTTAGGAAAATACTTACATTTACAAAATATCCTTTCACAAAAAATGAGAATAACATGAGCAACCTGAAATTTCTTAAGATCAATAAGTGTAATTTTAACAATATTGTGCCTCAGTTTATCATTTTCACATGTGCATTACAACTTAGAGATCACAGTGGCTCTACAAAAGCACAAAACATTTAATGACAGGCAGAATATTGGTATTGGTATCAAAGACATTCTCTGAAATTCATAGTGTCAACCTTAGTATGTTATTGGGTGATTTAACAAGACTTTATTGTTATTTTTGTGAAATGTTTCAAAAATTTGTGTTGTCATGTAGCAAATCAAGGTCATTCAAGTTAGTATATTTGCTTTTTAAGTAGCAAAAAAAAAAAAAATCTAAGTTTATTTAAAAAATACAAGGAAAACAGGTAATGTAAAAGGAACTTGTATTTGAGAACATTAGAACATCACTTTTAGAACATTACAACAGCATAAGTTCTGATACAGATACTTGTCAACAGCCACATCCACCCTTTGAACATCATTCCTTACATCAGTACCATTATTTCCTACCTAACAAAGCAGGTCCACTCACTGTCCAAGCAGAGGTGGGCCTTATAGATCCTGTAGACCACATTGGACCTGAGATTGTTGACTCACTGTACTGTAACTGTTCCTGTCTTTTAATGTGTGCAGAAATGACCAAAAATAGTCATATCCTTGATGATAGGTTTAGACATTTCAGGTTGGTCATATTTGTTCAGTTTATTTACATTTTTCATTTCAGTCAATTGGGCCAGTAAAATAATGACATTATAACCTATAAATGACTGAATGAATGTCATTTTTTCATGTCACAAATTCATCCCACGGGCCATATTGGACCCTTTGGCAGGCTGGTTTTTATCCAAGCGCTGTCTGTTTGTCACCTGTGGAATGAAGTCTTATTATTACCACACTTGTATTTTTCTCAGGGAGGAGGCCAGTTTACTTTCACTGACACAAGCTTTGGAACCGAGCGTGGTGACACATTTAATCGAGCGGACGGGTTGGACAGAACCGTCACCCTACCAAAAGAAGGTTCCTCTTCATCCTCAACATCCTCATCTTCCTCATCCTCATCTACTACAAATATAACCACGCCAACCTCAGGCGGATCTGTCCCATATGTGCCTCCTCCAAGGCCAACTCTTCCCAAAGGTACAAAGTTTATTCTGTTTTTAAATTACAAGCACAGACATGACATAATTGCATACCTATTCACCAAGCACAATAGCTTCCTGCAACAATTTGGGAGTGATTACAGTGAAACATAATCAGTAAAGGCAAAACAAAAAGTGAAGGACATTTTCAGAAATGATGCAGGCATCTCTGAGGAAACAAGGAAGACATGCTTTCAGAATTTATTAAACTTAACCAGTCTTTTTTCCTTTTGGGGGATTTATCACATCTACTTGAGAATATATTTATTGATGATTGAATGATCAAAGTTTTTCAACCAAAAAAAACCCCTTTTGTTTTTATTGAAACTTAGAATTCTTTTTTTGTAGTGCAGCACTGTGAAGGGACATTATTTTCTGATATGAAACAAATTATTGTCTTTAGCTTTGTCTTGTCAGTTTATTATGTACATAACATATACTACACTTGAAACACACTAAAACGTATTTACTTTAATTGATTGTTCTTTGTGAGCAGTTGTTCATCTATTCTGAATGTATGCATTTTTTCTGGCAAAGTTAATTTTGAACTGTTCAGACAATTTCTAATAATACCCATCTGATGGGTTTGAAAGAATTGTATCTATTTATATGCAAAAAAAAATCTAATTAAAGGGTCATGATTACAGTTTTTTGAATAAACATGATGTACATGTACAGATACACTTTACTGTGTCTTTGCTCCTGCAGAGATTGTACCTTTAGATCCTCGCTGCGGTCTGGTTCTGGACCAGGGCTCGTGTCGGGACTACAACATCCGCTGGTACTATGACAAACAGGCCAACGCCTGCGCCCAGTTCTGGTATGGCGGCTGCCACGGTAACAGAAACCGCTTCGACACAGAGGAGGAGTGCAAGAGGACGTGTGTTATAACCAGATCCACTGGTACGTGCTCCCATGACTCAAACCTCTAATATAAATGTCATTTACATCATTCACACCTCGCCTGTTAACCGGCGAATCTGTAATTTCTCCTTTGATTTTTTTTTTTTTGTTTCCTCAGATAAAAGTAGGTCATAAATGAGAATGTTTCAGACTCTGACTCTCTTGTGTTTCAACTTTACAGGAGGCTAAGTGAAGGCATCTGCTGTACATCTGCTGTAGATACTTCAAGGAGGGGCAGCTAATACCAGCCATGTTTTCAGGGTTATGTAAAGTTTATTTTTTGCATAATTCTCAGGCATATACATGTACACTGATGTCAGGATTTTACATTCCACTTGGTGCCTTTGTAGCCCTCCCTGCTGCAAACTCCTCCCTCCAGTAGCACTTACAACAGGTATGCTAATGTATTAGACTCCACTCATCACAGTGAATGACAAACCTCATTTTGATAGATACCTCCATTGTTTTTTTTTTTGTTTTTTTTTTATCAGCATCCAATGCAAGACAAATCCTTCATCACTCCCATTGAAGAATACAAATGAGCACTTTCACAGTGTGTTTCCAGTTCCCTGTGGATTCCCACACCTATGGGACATGATCATTATTTTGTGCACAGATTGTGAGTGCTACAAAGATGATAAAAAAAAAATTAATAAAAAATCAGTTTTAGCTCAACATGAGCTGCGGTGACTTGTCAGTGTCAGAATCAATAATTGTAACAATCAATCAACATATTGTAGCCAATCATTTACTCAAACACTGTAGGCTTTATCTGGTGCATAATCCCAAAAGCCAACAGTAGAATAGAATGAAGCCTCTCAACATTTATGTTATTAAATATATTGTGGGAGGGTGGGAGGTTTTTTTTTTTGTTTTTTTTTTCCATTTAGGATGGCTGATGCAGTGTAATTTCATGGATTCATTTGTGTATTTGAATGTTTTTGGTTTTTTTTAGATATTCAGAAAAAAAATGTGATGGTTTTTGTTTTTGTTGTGTTTAAATTGTTTCTCGCCACTAAGTCTGCCTTCACATGTGCTCAAACTGTAGACATTAATGATGGACACACGTCCACACACACACTGCCCTCTACTGGGTAACGCATGCGGATGTCACTGAATCCGGGTTGGATTTTCATTACATAGACAGAAGTGGATTTCTGTTTGTGATCATCTGGTTTGTCATTATGTTACCCCAGCTGTACTGACTGTATAAGTTTATACTGTACTTTCTATTTCATGCTCCACTGATGTCAAACATTTTTAATAAATCTGATCTAAACTAATATGTGCAGATGCATCATATCATTGGTGAATATCCTGGGGAAAAAAATTAATACACAAGCTCATTTTGTTGGATTTCTTTTGCCGTTAGGGAAGTGGCACAGCTCTCCCCTTCTGCTTAAATTACATGTTAGACACTCCTCGACAAGTGGCGTAGTCTGATCTATCTTTAGTGCTGCCCATGGGAGAAATGTTATCTAACTCTACACACTCCTCACGCTTTATCAGGCCACTGAGATAAAACCCAACAACACTGGATCCTATCGATTCAGACGCTTCGACAGTAGCCTCCTTAATTGCCGGTTATGACATTTTGGAGTTAAATGTGTGATTGGGAGCGAACTGACACAGAGGAACAATAAGTGAAGACCTTTTTTTTTTTTTTTTTTTAAAGCACTGGGATTACCTCATTGGCAAAGATGTGATTTTAAATTTTGAGCCACAGAAACAACCACCCCTCTCCCATCTCCACACACTCAGAAAGTCCAAAAGCTGCTGATCTCATCCTTTAGGGGTAGAATGAAGAGCAGGAAAAGCAGAACAATGCTGATTGGTGGGTAGTGTGGCTTTCACCTGTTTCTGCAACAGCTGCTGCACCCAAACTTCACCGATCCATTTTTAGCACAATCGGTCATGAAAGTAGAAGAGATGAGATGAGATCAAATATTTACTGTCCAAAGGAAGCAGTTAAAATGTGCGAGAGTGGGACAACAGTTTAGGACTTCAATTCAGTTCATTTCTGTTTTATTTATTTAATATTATATTGTTAGCCTCATAGCATAATTGCCTAAGTCTGTATTGACTATATGGACAAAAGTATTGGGACAGGTTCAATTTAGGTGTTTCTTTTCTAACAGGGGTCTGGGATACAAAATAATAATGACAAATGCCTCAATATAGTTTCATATTAGTATAAATATCATTGCATTGCTTAGTTTTGTTTAATTTCCTTATCTTAGCTTCCAAAATGCCTCAGATGGTTTTTACTTAATTTCTCTCAACTTTGAAATTCAAAGTTTATATATATATATATATATATATATATATATATATATATGACTCTGATTTTAAATTTTCTATATTTTTGAAATATTGTTTGTACTCTGTATATAACAATTTACTACTACAACTAACCAGCTACTTTCTTCACATCTCACTTAGGAAGAAATCCCTTCCATTAAACTTTAAGGAAATAGTAATGTTTATAAACTATATGAACAAAAATATTTGGATACATCAGGGCTACTGCTCTTAAGATGTCCCCTTTCATACGTGATTTGAGAAATAAACAAAATTTATGACATGTATCCCAATATAAAACTATATTATGATGTTTGTCATTATTGTTTTGTATCCCAGACCCCTGTTAGAAAAGAAACGTCAGAATTCAACATGTCCCAATACTTTTGTTTAGTTTATGGTATTGTGGACAATCCCAATTATATGACAATAGGCACCCTAAAAAAACAATATCGTCCACGTAGTGTATGACTTAGGCAATTATGCTATGAGGCTAAGGATGTCACAAATTTTGAGATTTTCCTCAAAGGGCTTCACAATTTGTTCATTATGTAACACCCTTTGTCCTTAGACTTCTCATGCAAGGGAGGAAAAACACACAAAAAAGAAATCATAAAAAGATCCCCCCTTTATGTCAAAGAGACATAAAGGAGGGATCCCTCTTCCAGGACAGACAGATAAACAATTAATATAGCAGAGTTAAAACTATTATGTACAACAAGAATGTATTAAATGTACTGATTAGTACCATACATAATTTCATTGAATCCCATATTATGATAAAAAAGATTAATCATTATTGTTTTTTATCCCAGACGCCTGTTAGAAAAGAAACACCTGAACTCAGCATGTCCACATACTTTTGTCAATTATGCTACAGGGCAATGATGTGTTACTTTGAGGTTATAGATGATACAGCCCCACTTATGTAAACACAGATGCAGGTCACACATACCTACATGTTGGTACTCGCTGTAGTAAAAGACCAACGAGTCATAGAGGGAAACCAACTGTAGAGGAGACAGACTGGACACATCATCTGTTAGACCAGTGTCTGTCAAATAACCCATGTGCTTCTTTATCTAGAAACACAGAGCTCTACTGATAAGTGGGATGTCACGGTGGTGGGGTTGGGTCATGAACAGATCTGAGGTTTGTGTCATAAAGTCACACATTCAGATCTCACTGTGATTCACATAAATCAACTGCCATACAGTGATAAACGCCACTGGGTGCCTATAGTGTTTGTGTCCCTTGTGGACGTCAAAAACCTGTCCCAGTAAGGCCAGGTACATGCCCCTACTGTCCTCCTCCCCGTTGTAAAGCTTTAACTTGCTGCTGCTCAGGAGTCACAGATCTGCTGATTGATTTTCAAATGTTTCAGAATATTGTCGAGTGATAAAAACCATGGCCAGAAGCACAAACGCACCAGCGACCAGCACAAGGCTAAACATAATGAACAGATGGAAACTGTGGATCACATCTATTCACACAAAACCACATACTTAACTGAATTAAACATAATACGATACAAATTAAAATAATGACCAAGCAGGTGCTTCCTTTTATGGAATGTCAGCGTGCATGTGCAGAGCAGTAACAGTAGTATGTCTGAGGGGCAGAGTGATGCACAGTATGTCAGTGCGATAATAGGAGCAGCAGGTCTGTGGAGGTTACAGGTCTGTGGACGGATGCTAAATTACATATCCTACAATGGCCATGCCAGTGTCCTCCATACTCTGCCTCTGATTGGCTGAGCTGTACATCAACTACAGCACCAACACAGTCAAATAACTAATATAATAAAATAACCCCTAACCTTAACTCAACCAATCAAGAAAAGGTATGAGGTGGCCATAGTAGGATTTGTAAATTTTGGACTTGATTCACACCCATTTGAAAGATATAGTCACTCTCTTCAGGAGAGGAAATGCGTCCCACTCTGTTGTAAAAAATTATTCTCTCAAACAGAAATGAAAATAAACAAACTATTAATAGTGACAATTTGTACTTTGTCCAAATAAGACACTATCGTCAATGTACAAACCTACACTCATGATGTAGACGTACACATAGACAGACTTTATTTGTCATTCCAGATTTAAATCTAATAATGAAATGTTAACGTAATTGGCTCAGGAGGCAGCGGTAACTAGAAAAGCACTCAGAGAGCGCAGACCTCCGCCAAGGCAGTGTTTGATCTTCACCAAAATCTAATCGATTGGTCCTTGTATCATTCCCAAGCTATCCTGAAAATTTCATCGAAATCCGTCCATAATTTTTTGAGTTATTTTGTACACAGACAGACAGACAGACTACAAACAGATAAACGCTGGCAAAAACATAACCTCCTTGGCGGAGGTAATAAATAAGAGACACAATATATATGTGACACCTAGACTTGAGGACAGGATAGACCAACACCAACAGGCAATACACAGCGTTCACAGACAGAATCACAACATTTCCTCCATATTTACTTCTGCAGTGTTTAAATACATAAAAATAAACATAAATCTGAAACTAGCATTAAAAAGATAATTGAATACAATGAAAAACATGAGAAGTGCAATGATCACTCCAACACAAACTAGAATTAAATATTTTTTACACAATATTAGACCTTTAAATACTCAATGGAAATAATAAAGGACATTTCCACATTCCTTTCCCAAACTTTCTCCTACTTTTTAAGCACCAAATCCTTGTATCCAGAGAACAATGCGGATGATGCCTATAAACATGATCACCTGTGCAGCCAGCTGTGTGAAACAGAATGTCAATACAGGCTTTTTTTCAGCACACAAGTGCTTTAAAAAGTAAAGAAATATACAAGGATTAGTGAAAACTTGAAAACACAAATTGTGCTCAAACCTGAAAGAAAATTCAAATGAGCTCACACTTAAACTCACACTTACATGATGCATTTAAGAACAAATGTGTACAAGCGGTTCATGCTTGCGATCCAGTTACTTTGTAAACTATATTTGATATCATCTATTCTTTCATCCTATGTTTGTAAGTATTGATAAAATGTAGGCATAGAAACTATAAATAAAAGCTAAATGATGAGAAATATAGCATAATAAGTAACACACCACATAGTAAAACACTAAAATGTACAAGAAAAATATCATACTAATGCATAACATACATAACAACTAATACATATTTTCACTGTTGATTGACTGACCAGTTGTTTAGTTTATAAATGAACAAAAAACAAACACTGATCAGCATTCGACAAAGCCCAAGATGATGATTTTGGGTGTCTTATTTGGCTCAAACCCAAAGATTTTTACTTTATTCTCGTAAACAAAAGAAACCAGGAACTATTCAGATTTAAGAAGCTGGAATCTGTCTTTTTCTTAACTTAAACTAATATAATCTGATTGGGTACATTTATTGTACTGTAAAGAATAAAGGCAAGGGAACTTGATGAATGGTTAATGTCACCTGTATTCGAGTCACATCCATCATCCCAACAAGCATGATTGGCTGAATATCATGTGAGAAACGTGTGAAATGTGAAAATCCGCATGTAGGATCTAAATATTACTATCCAGATGATGTTGTGAAATTAAGTGTGGACTGATCACAGCTAAGTGTAAGTGTCAAAAAATCATGGAATTATTATCAAATTCAGTGAATTAGTGTTGGCTCTTTGCCTTTTTATGTATATATTTTCATGATGGAATGTATCATGATGGAATGCATTAATGAGGTAAATGTATCACAAATCCTTCTGTGATTCCACAAAGTACATAAGAATGAGGTCTAATGAACATCCTGGATTAGCTCTAGTAATTGAAAACATGAATAAATAAATAGATTAAATGAATAAATCAAAGGATGGTCTGTCTGAAGCAAAGAGAATAAATATTTTCTGCTTTAAATCCCCTCCTTGTAATACGTTCAGCATGAGCCAAGCTATTCAGGGGCTTTGACAGCATTGTCTCCACTGCTAGCCCGGCCACATGACACTTTGTGAGCTGAATCATGGTGGCATATCCCCGGCCTGAGCCAGTTGCTTCTTTCAGTCTGTGACAGCAGCTGCTGCTGGAGCTGAGGCCTGCGCTGTGATTCGGCCCAGTCAGATTCCACGGGAGATGGAATAAGCGGGTGGGGGGGAGCTAAATTTAGAGTGGGACAGGATTAAATTGCAGGGTCTTCACACCAGGAACCTTTTCTCTGCTCTGCCTTTTCCAGCCAGGACGGACTGCCAAAAAGACCTGTGGCTACTGTCTCCTTCCTCTCTCTACAGATTTCCCCCTGGTTTGCCATTTCCCCTCCTGATACACCATGGACCCCAACGCCATCAAGGAGGAGTTGCGTTTGTTCCAGAGCACCTTGCTCCAGGACGGGCTGAAGGAGCTGTTGAACGAGAACAAGTTTGTGGACTGTACCCTGAAGGTAGGCGACCGCAGCTTCCCCTGCCACCGGCTCATCATGGCCGCCTGCAGCCCTTACTTCAGGGAGATCTTCTTCACAGAGGACGGGAAGGAGGTGGAGAACACCAAAGAAGTAGTCCTAGAAGATGTTAACCCTTCAATCCTGGACATGATCATTCAATACCTCTACTCCGCAGAAATTGACCTCACAGATGAAAATGTACAGGATATAATCGCTGTGGCAAACAGGTTCCAGATCCCCTCTGTCTTCACAGTTTGTGTCAACTACCTTCAGAAGAAGCTGTCCATGGCCAATTGCATGGCCATTTTCAGGATGGGCTTGGTCCTCAGCTGTCCAAGGCTGGCTGTGGCCGCACGTAACTTCATTGCTGACCGCTTTGAGCTCCTCTACAAGGATGAGGAGTTCCTCCAACTTGCGCCCCATGAACTTTTCGCTGTCATCGGTGGAGACACACTGAATGTGGAGAAGGAGGAACTGGTGTTTGAGGCCGTCATGGCTTGGGTCCGCCATGACAAGGAGAAGCGCCTCAAGGTCCTGAAAGATGCTTTCAGCTGCATCCGCTTCCGCCTGCTCCCAGAGAAGTACTTCAAAGACAGAGTGGAAACCGATGATATCATCAAGGCTGACCCAGAGCTGCAGAAGACGATCCAGATCATCAAGGATGCCTTCAAGGGGAAACTTCCAGAGAAACCCAAGAAGAAGGAAGGAGAGGAGGGGGCTGGCACGGAAGGAGGCGAAGAAGAGGAGGACAGCCCATTCCCTGGCTTCCTCAATGACAACCGCAGATTTGGCATGTACGCACGTGACTTCATCTTGATGATCAATGACACGGCGGCTGTGGCGTATGACGTCAGCGAGAATGAATGCTTCCTGGCGGCCATGTCAGAGCAGGTGCCACGAAACCATGTGAGCCTGACATCACAGAAGAACCAGCTCTACATCGTTGGTGGACTGTTTGTGGATGAGGAAAACAAAGATCTACCCCTGCAGTGTTACTTCTACGTAGTAAGTTATTCTTTTTCCTTTATTTACAACATGGCTTGAAATTAAAACCATAATAACACTGTTCGCTGTGTCTTAAAAGCTTGTGATTAATGGTGAAACTGCACATTACCTCTTTTTGACCTTCAGTGTAATAGAGATCAGACCGCAAGATTGAAAAATGAGACAGAAATTCATATGAATTTTTCAGTATGTAACCACAAGAATAAATGGGACACAGTTTTCCCCTTTGTGATCAATGCATGGATTATGTTTCCCAGGTTACCCATCAGATCTGAGAAGATAGACATGAATGAAGTGATAAAGGCCCTGAGTGTCTGTATTTTACAGTATAATCAATATGTGAATATGACGCAGTGTATTCTGAAGACCCATCCTCTTTTTTATGAGGACATACAGCTGCCTTGTTTTTAATGAACTTTTTTTTTTTTTTTTTTGTAGTTCGACCCATTTATATCCGACTGGGTCGCTCTGCCGCCCATGCCGTCTCCAAGATGCCTCTTCAACATGGGAGAGAGCGAGAACATGCTTTTTGCTATAGCAGGAAAAGACCTCCAAAGCAACGAGTCACTGGATAGTGTCATGTGCTACGATGTAGAGTGAGTGGTATTATTACTTTGTGCCACATCTTCTTCCTTTGTTTCTCACTCTGTCTCTGAGCAAGAGTTTCTGGTGATAATAAACCACAGGAAATGCATGGAATTGCTCTCTGCAAAAAAATGAAAATTGAGGCATTAATTATGTTTTTTTTTAACTACTTTAGGAGCTATTTTTTGTCAAAAAAAAAAAACCCTGCTAAAGGATAAAGAACACATATATAATCAGTTTGTTTTCTGTGAAGGTAAGAAGATGAAAATAAATTGGGAAAAGGCAGGTTTTGTATATTAGAAGCAAAAATAAGCACACTTAAGATCGACTTAATATTCTTAAACTGAGACAGTGGGCCTGTTTATATGACCATAAAAGTCAGATAACTGAGAGTAACAATCAAATCTAATGCATTTACATGCGCTAAGAAATGCAATAATCAACAAATCCTGGTTTGGATGCTTCAGTCCATTATCAGATTTCTTTCGGAGTGTGTGTGTATTGATGGCAGAAGTAAACTTCCTGTTATTGTCTTCCACTCACATTTTGATGATTTAACTTCCTTTCTCTACAATTTTATTTGTGTTTACACCTGCACAGCTGTAAAAGAAGGAAATAAATCAGATTAACCTGTATACATGCACGAATACATTGGGGTACCAGGGAGAAATCCAGATGTGTTAATCTGATTTATCTAAATCCGATTACTGCTGTTATCTAATAAAACATATCAGATTGTCCTGTTTACATGATCACATGAATAATGTGATAACTCCAGAAATTGGATAATGATTATAATCACGTAAACAAGCGTACTATTGAAGTGTTCCATGCATTTTTTGACTTGAATCTAAAATTTCCATAGTTTTAGTGAAAACAGCAGCATCACATTTCAGTGCCAGAGAAATGTCCCCATTTTCTGTTGCTGTCAAAAACCCTGGAATCAGTCTGTCAAAATAACATTCACAGACTAATTTTTTAATTAAAAGTGTAACTTAAAATGTCCGTCCTTTAGGAAAATGAGGTGGACTGAGACCAAAAAGCTTCCTCTGAAGATCCACGGCCATGCTGTCGTGTCCCACAAAGGCCTGGTCTACTGCATTGGAGGAAAGACAGATGACAAGTGAGTTAATGAGCCTGTGCGTATCAGTGTGTGTGTCTGTGAGTGTGTGTGTGTGTGTAGGTGTGTGTGTGTGTGTGTGTGTGTGTGTGTGTGTGTGTGTGTGTGTGTGTGTGTGTGTG
>JAQQZY010000013.1:20034939-20054252 GCA_030068375.1 Ostorhinchus rueppellii | reverse complement strand
TGTTAATAAAAAAACAAAACCCCCCCCCCCCCCCCCCCCCCAAAAGAAGACCACTCCTAAATCTAGATCTATCATCATTTAAAAAATGAAAAAGTAAAGCTTTCATCTTGACTGACTGCACTAAAATCACTGTCACTGACCCAAAACAGAGACCAGTCTGACTCTGAGACCCAGAAAGTGCTGCAAAACAAACAGGCACAGCGATTTATCGATGTCAGGCATGGCTAATGATGACGAGGGCTAATCTGCATCAGGCCTTTTATGGGCTATGGATGAGAGGAGCAGATTGGGCATCAGTGGGTGATGGAGGAAGGCCAGAGGAGGTTGGCATCATTCAGGAACAAGGCCTGCTGCGCCAACCTGCCACTTGCTGCTATTCATATACCCACCACAGTCTGGAGTTCAAACACAGATGCAGTATTGGAGGGTGCTGTCATTTCCAAATATTGTCAATCTGTTGCTTCTCATTGGGACTGCAACCAAGGATTACTTTCATTATTGATTAACAAATTGATATTGCTTTTTATAAGCTTGCCTGTTGCAATATACAATTTAATAAACTAATGCAAACTTAAGGTGACTGCAGGTTTCAACAAGCAGAACTGAAGATTTATGAATGAAATTTAAGACCTATTTCATGTCCAACTAAGAATTTTTGTAATATTTTCACAATCTACACATTTAGACTGAATAGGTGTGGAGTGAAGATACATTTTCTTACATCTATGTTTTGTACCTAACATATTCTGTTCCTTGGGGTTAGAAAACAGAGAAAAAAACCAACAAACATTTCATAACAACTGAATTATTTTAGTGGACTTATTTAGTATTTAGTACTACTAATAGACACACAGTGATGCAACCATACATTACTTTTAAATTTGCTTATGGTCAGCTTATTATTTACATAGCATAACACAGACAAACAGCAGATTAAGCAAATATTTATGCATATCCGCATGTGTACACCAGTAAGAAGACTTTAAACACATTAAGCAAATATTCATGTTTGTCTACATGTGTGCACCAGTAAGAAGACTGGAATGTTCATGGATCTATTCCAAGAAACAAACATACATGGCCCAGATGGGAAACAGCAATGGAACACCACATATATTAAGAGATGCAGAGAAAGCTGTTAGACAAATCAATTTACAAATTATGATAAACACAAAGAAGCAAGTAAAAGAGTTTGAGACAATGGTATATGATCCAAATCAGTGATTTTTGTCTTTGTCATAATACCTCAGTTCAATCCACCACCCATATGAAATACTCTACCTGGCAAAATTTCAAACCATTATGATGACAATAAAGAAAAAGAAATACTCATACAACAGCAATTAAGAAAATGTGCAGAAATGAGCATTTTCTTGTGCTAGTGTTTGGAGAATTTGGATTCAATTTGCTATACATTTGGATGGAAACTTACCTATCTATTGGCTAATTAAACTTACACACATCATTGTTCTAATTTGAGTTTCTGTCCTATGTCAGAAGTTTATCAGAAGTTTAAGTTCACAACTTTACTAATGGCAACAACACTTTTGTTTCTCGGCTTCATCCTACCTTCTAAAATTACCTCATTGTAAGGGACTTTCCAAATGACATGATGATTCATTGTAAAAAAAACAAAAAAAAAACACTAATAAAATAAAAAATCCTCTTTCAAGCAAGCATATAGGATCAGCATATCCAAATATAAATGTGGCCACAGAGCAGGGACCAGAAAGGCTGAATATGAACACACAGCATACCACACAGTCTCGCACGCACATGAATGTACACACAAAAATAGATTGTTCCTTCAGTTTCAAGCAATGTGCAGATACAGACGTTCCCCTCAACCATTCCTGGTCATTGACACATAAACAAACATTAGTCCACACACCGACACTTACACACACATACACATATATCCATATGGAGGCTGACAGCATGCTTTGGGCAAATGGCTTCAAATGAGGAACACATGAGCCTTTCCCTATGTGATGGCTTTCACATGTTCCCACAACCTCGCACACCTCCAGGGCGAGAGAAGAAAAGGCAAAGGGGTGTGTGCATGAGTGTCTGTGTGCATATGGGAAACAGCGATAAGCAAGAGAGCCAGGACAAGACTGAAAGGAGAAGAAAAAGAAAAAAGAAAAGGAGAGGAAAATAAAGCTTTAAGTCATGGGAGGACAGAATCAGTGTATGTACTAATTGGATAGGAGAGGGTCTGTCTCTGCTGAGGGAAGGATGAGACATCCTGTCAGGTTCAGGAATTCATTGCATGTAAACGGAGACAAAGCAAAACTCATTGGAATCGTCATTGTCACTCTTAAGTTCAGACCCTAAAACTTAAGATGTTGATGTGTTTTGATTTTTGTTGGTCAAAATGATCATCAAACAAACAGGAGTTTCAGAAAACAGAGCCTGTTTGAAGCTGAGTATGCAGATTCACTAAAAAAAATAAAAACAAAAACAAACACCATTTTATGATTATTACGAATTGTCTTTAACAGAAAAAAAACACTGTAGTAACTGTAATGGGCCATAAAAAAAAAAAAATCAAGTTGTGCTTATTTACAATCAACATAATCAGGTATTGAAGACAGCTTACCAGTAATATCCTTAAACAGAGAAACAATGTGGTTCATCTGCTTGATTATTGGGAAACCTTTTGTTTTAGCTGTTACTGGTTAAATCTAACTCAGGTTTAGGTTGAGTATGTTTTTAAGTCAAAGTTAGTGTACGTTCTCTTAAAAATTAAATGATTTTTGAAAAACTTGAAATCAATTCTCAAAAGCAGGACTGTTTGACTGAAAAATCCCATTTTCCTTATCACAATGTGAGCATGTAAGATGAGCACATTGAAAAAGACCAAAAAAATGACAAAAAATAAATGCACTCAACTAGTTGGCTGCAGATGCAAAATTAATTAAATGTGCACACTTTGCTTTTTGTTTATTATTCATAAGTTTTTTTTATTATAAGTCATACTACAGTATCATTGCAGTAGTTCATTACTGTTCATTACAGAATTTTTAAAGTGCAGTACAGATGGAAGTGTGATGCAGCAAGTCTATTTATTAAGTGGACTTGTGAGTGTATGTGACAGAGAAGCACCATTAAAGCATAAAAGCATCACAGTCCTTCTAGTACAAATGGTGGTTTGGCTTCTGAAAAATTAAAACAGGGATGGTTATTTCAAAGACTAGCAATTGTATAAGGCTGAGTCAGCATGAGTCTGTTTCATAAAGCAGGTTTAGTGAAACTGCAATGAACTGGTGACTTGTCTGGGGTGTACCCTGCCTTCGCACTTAAGTACCTGGGATAGGCTTCATGCGACCCCCATTACCCTAGAGAGGATAAAACGGGTACAGAAGATGGATGGATGGTTTAGTGAAAACTCTGAGTTTGTTAACCCTGAAATGAGGGAAACTCTGAGTTTTCAGTTTCATAAATGGAGGTAATTCAAAACAGAGTAAGAGGGCTAACTCTAGCCTGTTTCACATACAGAGCTAACTTAAGCTCTCGGTCAGTTACCATAGTAATAGACTCTATGAACCTAACCTGGCCGGGACCAGGTTTTACTCAATGAACCTTGAGTTTCTCTGTGTCTCCACCCACTTTCAGCCACACACAGTATTTGATTTCCTTATTCATTCGGTCAGCAGCATTTGGTTTTGGTGTGATGTAGTTCTGCGGTCTGTTTTTTGTTTTTTTATCCATCAGTAGAAGTCCAAAGGATAATTTTTTTTGACACATAGAAGAGTAAGGTATGTGTATTTGGAAATGTGAACAGGTTTTTACAGGAATTTACTGGTTTTCAAATCTGACTAAATTAATTGTAATTCTTACAAACTGTAAGAGTGCGGAAAGGAAGTTGTTACAACCTTGTGTATGTGCATAAGATCTGTAGTGTTGTTGGACTAATTAGTGATTGAGAACACCTGCATGCTGCTGCGTGAGGCATTCTTAAGCCGGCTGGACCAACTTTACATGGATGCAGCTTTCCTGTTTTACATGGACCTCCACCTTGCCCCCATCTGGCAATGTCTGCAAGGCAATTGTTTGTGAGGCTGGAGCTGCAGAAACAGAAATTGTAGTTCATTCATGAGGTGACATATGAAGTCTTGTTTGATGTTTCCTCTGTGTCTGAGGGGAAACCTGTAGGTTCTGCTCTGCAGTGATGTGAAGCTGGTTCCAAAATTTAATAACTAAGATCTGGATACATTTTTTTCTCAGGTTTGAGTGTTTAGCAGGCGTTTGGGGCTGGTCTGAGGCCATGTGCATCTTATTGTTGCAGTGCGTAATCAGTGGCACGACTCAAGACGTGTATTCATTGTTAAGTAGCAGTGAGTGTTTGAGGTATGCATTGATAAAATCTGCAATTTTGAAAGCTTATGAGCTGGTTCCTGAGGCTTATCAACAATGGTTTAGGACCTTGTGAAGAGGTGACAGGTCTCATATAGTTCATGTGTGACTTAACCACCTGTTTTGATCAGTGGTGCGTAGCTGCTGATGTGGATTCACATGAGGCTCTATGTAAATTGATTACTTTTGAGCATTTTAAAAACTATGTTTCAGGCTGTATTGCTACTTATATAAGTGAAGGCAATGTTAAGACTGTAGCTGAGGCACTCTCTTAGGGCTCGCCTCCACTGGCGCCTGGAAGGTCCACTTGGCCACAGACTCCGGAATTTGTGCCTAGTTTGGGTGCAAAAATGGCCTGAATGAAGTACGGGATGGTTAGGGCCACAGCCAGGTTGGAAGAGGTGGGCCAGCACATTTCCCTAAAGTCCGGTTGCTAACGTCCACTTGCGTGAACAGGCACGTAAGACGTAAATGACGATGTGTAATTATGCGCCACATTGCCTGTCACTCCGCAAAGAAAAGAAAACTTGTACGACCGCTGATGTATGTAGAATGTGCTCACCACATATCGAGCATACTCAACTAGATTACAGCAACAACACTGACATCATGTCCTTTAATGGATCCCGCTGATCGGACATTCAGACCCAATGCTTTATCCAAATCTGGGCGGATGCACACATCAAGTCAATGCTCGATAGAACACAAAAAAAGGCAGATGAGTTTCCAGCTGGAGGAGAACAGCTTCCACAGATCTGTGGGACAGAGCCCACATCTACTGAAAAAGTAGATCACTTCCTGTGGTATGAGGACCTCGACCACATCCTCCATTTATATTTTGTGGCTTTCAAACCTACTTTACACAATATGTATGGACACTATATTTGTCAGGTGTTATCTGCTCTAATAAATGGTGTTTTGTACTAACCAGTGTCCTTTTTATACAAACATCTGAACCGGCTAGGTCCATGAACTGCAGTAACTAGAGAAGCACTCGGAGAGTGCAGACCTCCGCCAAGGCAGTGTTTGTACTTTCATCCAATAGATGGCACTGAATGTACGGATCACCACCAAAATCTAATCATCTGTATATAAACAATCATCCCATTTCTGACAATCTGCGAAAATTTCATGAAAACTTTTTGAGTTATCTTGCTAACAGACACACAGACAAACCGACGCAGATGAAAACATAACCTCCTTGGCAGAAGTAATGATGCAGCGCAGCCACAGTAAACATTTTAGAATGCTAAATATAATCTGTTAAAGAAATAGCCTCCATCAAAGTAAGAGCCCAAACATCAGGTAAGCATTGCGCTAGAGTTCCACTCAGTGTAGGTGAATACTCTATACTATACTAATACTGTATACATCTGTAAAGCCAGATCCATAACATTCAATAGTGATGCCATGTTGTTGCTGTAAACAGTTTATGAACTAAATTCAGTGTAATCCCTAAAATGTATGTCCTCAGGACATCTCATGCAGAATATGAGGATGTAGCAGCCGCTGTTTTCTTATTACCTGTATCCTCCCACCAACCACTACCTGTAAATCCCACCAACTGCATTCAGTTCTCCATGATCAAATACATGAACAAGAGATGTAATGTAGATTTGAACTGAGGGTGGCACCGATGTGCAGCAAGGCATCTAGTCTGCATGAAGAAGAAGCCGTCTCCAACTCGTGCTCCACCTGGCCTGCATTTCCCATGATGCATTACAATGCAATCCACTCTGACCCTTTGTTTTCCCATGGTAAGTCTACTAATTTTACTCTTGCATTTATTTAATAAATTGTGTCAGTTGTGTGGTACACATAATTGGCACAACATCCAAGCACCACCATACTACTGACGTCCCCATTTTGCACGTTTGATTATCCTTTGTTAAGAAAAAATGTTAGCTTTGTTTCTAAACCATACGCCTTTCTGTTGTGGTCTGAGTCAGTCATTACAAAATGACTTGGGATTTGTGGCTTGTAGTAACGTTTACTTCATTCAGGGGATTACAAGGCAAAGTAACACCACAGACAGACAAGAAATTCATTCAACAAAATACCATTAGTCAGTACTTGCTACTTTTTAATATTTTTTGTACACTTTATAAAAGCAGAGCCTTGACACATTTTTTCAGCAAAAGATAAAGTGGTCAAAAGAGGAATTGAGTTCAACTGGTAACAATCCTTCCACAAGCCACAATAAAAACAAGAGCGCTCAGTGAGCGCTAACCTCCGCCAAGGTTATGACATCATGACGTCAAAACCGCTGTCCGGATCATGACCAAAATTTAATGGGAACATCCTTGGGTGATTCTCTATCACTGGTAAAAATTTCAAGAAAGTCCGTCCAGTTGTTTTTCTGTAAAGCTGCTAACAATCACACGCACGCACACACACACACACACACACACACACACACACACACACACACACAGACAAACAAGCAAATAAACGCCAGCAAAAACATAACCTCCTTGGCGGAGGTAATCATCCATGAAGATTAAAAGGGCTTGTATACTGTAAAAAAAAAAAAAACAACAACAAAAAAAAAACAATCAGGTCTTGCTTTGTCTGTTCCTAGAAGGCAGCAAAGTCTGATTTTCATCTGCAACACAAACCAAATGTCAGCACCAACAGTCCAGCTAATCTCCTGTCATTTCACCCACTGACGGCTATCATACAGGATTGGCCTTTAGATTCAAGGCCTCACCATAAGATCAGGTGCTCTCTAATCCTGAAATGACCCCTGTTGTCAAAAAGCTACCTTCACTTTCTCTTCATGTGAACTCACAACTCTACAAAATATCAGCCCAGTGTGATACAATTTTATGGGAGTAACAAAATAATCCTACACTTGACTACTGTGAAATTGTGACTCTTAAAAACACAAATCAATTACTTTTTAATTACAAATTTACATGCATGGATTCATGGTAATACCATATTGTTGGATGTTACAGGGACAGTGTTAAATTAAATCCCCCAACTGCAACAGTAAACTTTTATTTAACTGAGATTCTATGTATACTGTTGCTGTTCTTTACAATATTGATCCAAAAACATCAATATATTGAATGTGAATCTCTTTATTATAGTGTATATTGTATTGATTCTTGATAATACACAGCTCTATAAATGCAGACTACCAATGTTATTACTCTCAAATTTTCACTATTATAAAATTAGCATGAATAATAATAATAATAATAATAATAATAATAATAATAATAATAATAATAATAATGGATTAGATATTTATAGCACTTTTCAAGTCACCCAAAGCGCTTTACATTGTTAATCCATTATTCATTCGCTCTGACATTCTCCCTCTGGTGGTGGTAAACTACATTTGTAGCCTCAGCTGCCCTGGGGTAGACTGACGGAAGCATGGCTGCCATTTCGCGCCTACGGTCCCTCCGACCACTACCAAACATTTATACACATTCATACCCCAGTGTGAGTGACACTGGAGGCAAGGAGGGTGAAGTGTCTTGCCCAAGGACACAACAGCTGACCTGGAGAGAGCGGGATTCGAACCGCCAACCTTTTGGATATTGGACTCTACCACCTGAGCCATGGCCACCCCCATGACTTGATCAAGAGCAGTTTGTAGGTACATTATTGGTCACACAAACAGCTGCATCAATGTAAATGTATTCAAAATAAGGCAAACACAGGATAACATTAGCCTTTCATAATGTTAGCCTACTCATGTAGTTGAACCATTGACGACACCATCTCTTCTCGAAATGTGCCAGTAAGTTTAAAACAGTGATTTTGTCTGAAACCACCTCAAAACGTACCACAGAATTATATATTCCTTATGCATCATTCATTTGAAAGACATTTATTATGCCTTTCTTGTACTCGTACTCGTCGTCTTCCGCTTATCCGGATCCGGGTCGCGGGGGCAGCAGCTTCAGCAGCGAAGCCCAGACAGCCCTCTCCCCAGTGACATCCACCAGCTCTTCCGGGGGAATCCCGAGGCGTTCCCAGGCCAGCCGAGAGATGTAATCCCTCCAGCATGTCCTGGGTCAACCCCGAGGTCTCCTCCCAGACGGACGTGCCCGGAACACCTCCCCAGGGAGATGTCCAGGTGGCATCCTCACCAGATGCCCGAACCCCCTCAACTGGCTCCTCTCGGCATGGAGGAGCAGCGGCTCTACTCCGAGTCCCTCCTGGATGTCCGAGCTCCTCACCCTATCTCCTTTCTTGTTTGCATTTCAAATACTCGGGCATCTTTCAATGAGATGTGCAGTCAATCAACTGGGGTGGCACTGGCAGCTGAGGTGTCCAATCAGGTTCCAGAGATTGCCTGCAGAGCCCTGGCTCTGCCACTAAGTTAGCAATGTTTTCCTTGTTTTTTTTTACTCTGCCGCTGATTGGCTCTTCAGTCCTCATGTCTAAAGTTAACCAATCTAATCGGTGAAGGTACCAATACTAGCCAATTAAAGGCACAGTAGGGAGGTTCACCATACTAGGGGAAAACATGGCCAATTTGGCTCAGATACTACTGAATGGTGTCATCAGGGGGATTTAGAAGTGGGTCTACCCAATGCTGACTGAAAAACTAGAGAAGCACTTGGAGAGCACAGACCTCCGCCAAGGCAGTGTTTGAACTCTCATCCACTAGATGGCACTGAATGTATGGATCACCACCAAAATCTAAACATCTGTAGGATACCCCATTTCTGACAATCTGTGAAAATTTCATGAAAATCCATCCATAAATTTGTTGTCTTGCTAACAGACAGACAAACAAACAGACAAACTGCGGCAAAAATATAACCTCCTTGGCAGAGGTAATAAGTAGGTATACTCCGTTTACCACCGTATACCCAAGACTACACCACTGGCAGTCGTGTTGTTTGGGCCTAGTGATGCCTTCAAAGTCAATATTGATCTGGGTCCTTTGCAGGAATTTTTAACACATACATTGACAAACTTGGGTGTAGGGCTGGTCAGTGGTAAAGTCCAGCTTTTTTCAACTGACACAAACAAATAATTTCTTCCTTGACATCAAGTTTGAGATTTTATTCCATGCTTTTATCACAACTCTTTTAAACTACTACAAGACACTTCACGTTGGGCTTAGTCAGATGACACTTGCTTGACTGCAGCTGCTTCAAAACACTGCTGTTCAACTTTTAACTGAAGCAAAAAAAAAATAAATACAGTGTATCACCCCGATTTTTGCATGACTCCACTGTGTCCCAGCTCATGTCTGAATTGATTTTAAAATTCTTTTATTATTTGTTTTTAAATGCCTCAGTGGCCTTGCCCTGCAGTATCTATTTGACCTGCTACAGCTGTACACTCCTTCACATCCTCTCAAATTGGCAGATTAGTTACTTTGTCCCAAAAACAAAGAGGAAGCTGAAAGGTGATAGGGCTCTTTCAGTCACTGCCCCCAAACCGTGCAATGTACTACCTTTGCACATCAGACAAGCCAACTCAATTTCTGTTTTTAAATCCTCTCTTAAAACATTTTTTTTTCCCTCTTTGGCAAGCAACTCAGTGACAGGTTGGCTTGTATTGTATAAATGCATAATTACCTATATTTTATTGGGATTTTTTTTTATTAATTGTATGTGTATGGTTTCATATCTCCGTACAGCACTTTGGCCAACTGTGTTGTTTTTAAAGTGCTTTAGAAATTAAGTTGACTTGACTATTACCAAAATCTAGCAAACATGCTACCAAAAACTAGAAACATGCTAGCAGGTTTCTGGTTTATATTTTAGTGTGGCCTGTCAAAAACATTCAAGGAAACAGGAAACAGTAGATACTCAAATCTTGATCATCCTGCATGCCAGAGCATGGGTCTAAAGCAGAAGATACACCCAGGTGTTGCATTTCTATCACTGTCAATTGTTGCTAAAGCCAGTGACAAACTGTGACTGCTTGACTTCATTGAGGAAAACCATTATAGCTTAGTATTACTGCCACTGGGGATGAATGTGGTGGGGTAACAAACTCTGTCAACCTAAGTACAGGAGATAAGTGTTCATGACCCATTTCACACTGAAAGTAAATCTTTACTTTTGCAATTTGTAAACTTTTAGCTGAGCATTTCCACTGTGTTTTGCACCTAAACCTAATCAAACTTTAGCTATAACATTAAATCAGGGCTGCCTAATTTTTTTTTTTTTTAACAATAGCCAATACCAGTTTTTAGATCTGATCATCCCTAGTCTGGACAGCAGCTGCTGCCACCAGCCTCAAGCAGACTTCCAAATGATTATCAGTTATGGTGGAATGTTATTTGGATTTAATAATCGTCATGTGAGAAAAATGACTGCTGTCCTATTAAGTGTCAGTTTAGCTCATTAGTTTTGTTCTATTTCTCACCTCCTTATTTCCCTTGAAATGAAACAGCAATAACATAATAATCATAGTAAAAATCATCATCAAAATCACAATAACAATAGAGGAATAAATGCCAACTTTGTAAAGTTTAACACTGTAGACAAAACCCAGATGTGGGTCTTTGTTTAATATGAAAGGGGTATAATTAACTTAATCCAACAACAACCATCTCAGTTTTTTTAAGACTGCACGATACACCTTATATGTGAGCAGAAAGTGTGATATTTCATAACTCTCTGCCTGCAGAGTATACTGGAAAAATCCAATTTCCTAAACTGATTAACAGATTTTTGTGCTTCACCAGCCACACTGCCCATCCATGCAGAAAATTTAACAAAACCTGCCCCCCCTCCAGAAAATGATGTAATCCCTTACCATACTGATCTGAACACCATAACCAAGGATGGTGGGCCAGCACTGCGTTATGTAACAGTGGCACATACACACAAATACACAGCAAAAAAAAGGTGTGTGGGAACAGGGAAATCATTCACAGCAACAGTTTGGACAGACAAATGCATAAAGAGTTACTTGAGACATACTTAAAGCCACTTAGACACACTGAAAGCTGCATTAGGGACCAATATAATGGTAAAAATAAAATAGTCATGTGGGAGGTACATCCTTTTTCCAGTCACATTGTCTCACACTAATGAAATCAGATATAATTGCACCTCTGAGAGCATAACTAATGTCTCGTTACCCGAGTCCTGGGAGTACTCTGCATCTACAGACACACAGATTACAGATTATATGAAGCAATCAAGCAAAAAGATCAATCATACCCACAGATACCAGGATTATAAACCAGGCATTTGTTCTGTGATCATATTCCAATTTGTAATTTCTCTCAGCTCGATGTCATGCAGAGGTAATACAGTCGTACAGCAGTACTGCAAACAAGAGCAATGAATCCATACCATAACTAATGTAGTGAAAGCTAACATTCAACATTCTTTCCCACAGAACAGTTGACAACCTGATCCTGGTGCACAGAAAGAAGGCAAATTATACAATCGAACAATTGGTGGAACAATTAATTATAATTTTTTGATAAAAGATAAATTGTCACAACACACCATAAAACACATTTCTATAAAAGAAAAGGAGCATGTTTGCTGGCACAAACTCCAGGAAATAATCACATTATCATCTGTTTAAAAGATTCTTCAGTGAAATTTGACATTTTTAAAAACTACTGTTTCTAATAAAGATGTGAGTAATTTCGCATTTGCAACAAATATTGAAATGATTACAATATGATTTTTTGCAAGAGCTGCAATGATTAAGATTTTCCTTTGTTTCGGGATATCATCGTTAGCTTCAGGAAATTTTAACTGGAATTTTTCACCATTTTCTCCCATTTTATCCAGGAAAAGCATACCATATACTGTATGAGAAGACTTTTGTGCACAAATGTACTGATTTGTGAATCACCACACTCATATTCAAACCTGCTTCATGTAGCTGTTAATGAAAGTAGGAAGACTTATAAAAACATAGGAATATCCACATTTGTACCATATTCTGACATTCCTTGGAGGGAAAAAAACAAAACAAATTAATTAATCAAGAAAATAATCAACAAAAAAAAATTGTTGCAGTCCTGCATAACATACAGTCAACACATATTTAAAAGGGCTTGCTTCCACTGAATCAGTATGAAAAGTGGACCTTAAGCTTTAACAATTGTTGTTGGCTATTTATGCAACATTTTAAAAGCTTCTTAAATGACAGCTCTCACCTATTTCCCCCCACTGTAAATCTTCAGCTTCTTAACAGATGCTATAAGCTTATGGTCACATTCCAGATGTCAAAGCACACATAAATGATTATACCGACAAATAGGCCATCCTCCAATCTAGTCTATTTGGCTCCATTGGTGTAGAAGGATTCAGTTGCACAACATTACACCTGGAGCACTAGAATCCTACTGCCAGAAGCTGAACAAGAGGATAATTTCACTGCTTCAGCACAAAATGGTGATTGAGTAATTTAGAGGGCAAATTGCTAAGCTCTAAATACAATTGCCATCCTGTTCGGTAGAAATATACTGCATGGTGATTGTTCTTATAGGCCAATGGCCTTTGTATCTCACTCTGCCTCACAAGAAGATGATGTAATGTCTTTTAAAAACATCCCTGTAGAGGGACACCCCACTGTTGCCCACCTTACGTCACAGCTGTGAAAAGGTGAACTGTGAGCCAGCAGTATCCACATTCTGCTTCCAAACAAGTGCTACCTCAAATTATGTTGATGTTTTTATTTATTATTTTCTTTTCATTATTGGAATTCAAGTACTTAACCATTCAGTTCCAAATAGTTATTACAGCCTATAAATTTTAATCTTCTTGTCTTTCAATTTTACAAGTTTGATATGTATACTTGTTTCAAGAAACTGATTACTTTTAGTTTTTATTTAGCTTACTGCTCCTGATAGACATTTTGTAGAATGTCTTGATTTACAGACAGAAAAGTTTAGGATGAAAGAATGTGTAACATAAAATATAGTCTAACACTTGAAGTCCTGTCTTGTTTAAGGCCATTTTACTCTTGTATACTATGAAGCATTCAGTCTGGGTAAATGAACCAGAATTTAACTGCAATTCTCTTCTATTAATTTGGTTTTACGTTGCTTACTGTATTTTTTAATCTAGTGTTGTACTTCTGTTAAAAAATGTTCTTTAATTGTCACCTGAGTTTTCCTAACTATTATAACTACAATAAACCTGTTTGAGAACAGAATCAGTACATTTTACAGTGTTGAGGGAGTTATTTCTTTGAAAATAACATTTTCAACAAAAACCTGTAATGGTGCAGTGGATAGCACTGTCACCTCAGAGGAAGACCTTTCTGTGTGGAATTTGTATGTACTCCCCATGTTTGCGTGGGTTCTCTCTGGGTACATCAGTTTCTTCCCACCAAGATGTGTACTAATAGATGAATTGGTTAAGCTAAAAACTGGCCATAGGCGTGAATGTGAGAGTGATGAGTTGATCTTCTCTATACGCCAGCCCTGCAATGAACTGGCATCCATGTTGTACCCCACCGTCGCCCATAGGTAGGTGGGACAGGCTCCAGCACCGCTGTGGCCCTTTCAAGGATAAAGCAGTTTAGAAGATGACTGACTGACTGACTGACTGACTGACTGACTGACTGATTGACTGACCTGTGGATCTACAATATTTGCACATGAAGCTTAAGGTAAAACTGAAGACCATGAAGTTAAAAAGGTGTAATCACTGGATGTTGCCATGAGGTGAGTATTAAGCCCTGCAGCTCTATGAGCTGTGACATAGAATCCTGCTCTGTAATTGCCAACAGGGAAAAGATGCATCACACCAGCCCTGCTGCCCTACCCAGACTCATTTGGATATTAAAAAAAAAAAAAAAAAAAAAAAAAAGTGGAGGATCGCATTGTCATCACAGTGTCTTCTTCTGTTCCTATTTCTGTGCAGTACATTCTATATCATCATCATGGCTTACAGATCAATCTTAACCTGTGTGTAAACAGCTCATTCACATTTAAATAGGTCTTTAAAGATAAACAGCCTGCCATCACTGAGCTTCTTCACTAACAACAGCTGTCTTCAAACTGAATGATGTGTTTTTATTGCCAAGCCACCATGAAAACAAATCAGCCACTGTGTATGGGCGTTGAATCCTCCAACACACAAAGACACGCCTACACTATGCCAACACAGTGGTTCAGTATGAGCCGAGAAATAGCAACAGTTTGGTTACATTTGGAGAAAATTATCAAATTAAAGCATAATATCTGACAGTACAATCAATAATATTACATACATGTCGTCAAACCGCGTTTAGCACTCATAACTTATGTTTTCATGTAACCTTCTAAAAAAAGAATTTGTATCGGTTATGGCTTTTACAAGCAGTACCTCTGACGCCTTGGAAATCAGGTGTGTGGAACCATAAGCTGCGACATTACCAGCTTTTAGTATTACGGTTGGGAGTAATGGACACAACCGTTCCTCTGCGTCAAGTGCAGCGCTCGCTTTTCTTTTGCAGTCTGCTGTTTGTCTAATGGACCTGCACACTGCGGTCATACCACACGCATCATTCATATTCAGGCTTCTACCGCGACTTATCACCTTTTACACGGAGCAGACAGAAAAGCCTCCGTGGGAAATCGCCGCTAATAATCAAAGCGGCTGCGGTTGAGGGATGTGAAGCGCCTGATCCACACCTGACGGAAAACAATACACCCATGCACAGAGCGCCGCGCGCAGCCTCCACGGCCCCTTAATGCCGTTTATTATCCATAAATAAGTTCATGGCGGTTCGGGAAAGCAAAGCTTTTTAATACATGCTCCATAAAACCAAACCGCGCCTTTCTCACGAGCCATCAAACCCACCCACCCCTTATTTTCCTCTATCCACCTTCAAATCCCATTGAAGACGCGAAATAGCACATAAAACGTCAAATTACATGCGCTGTGGGGTAATAATCTCGACTATCTACAGCAAAAGAACCCTTATGACTTTAAAAATCACCCACAGTTAGGTGACAGCCTGCAGAAGAAAAAGCACCGCTATTGTGTCGCGCACAAGCGAGAAGCCATTGCAAGTAGGTTAAACCGCTCAGGGTGGCGCAGACGCAAACGTCTCCATACAGATAAAAACGCGCAAACGTCAGCGGTTGATTGTTTGATTAAACGTACCTTTGCTCTCCTGTCCCTCGTCCTGAGTCTCCTCTGCGTTGGACTCCATTGCCGGCTTTGTCCCATCCATTATTTTAGCGGATTATAGTCTCCTTGTGGTACTTGTACCTTATAGTGTGTGGATTGTGGATGGTGGATCTGTCCTGGTGACTTGATGCTCGTTCTCTCCCCCTCCCTCTCGTACACACCCTCTGTCTCCCTCTCTCTTCCTCACTCTCTCCCTCTCTTTTCCTGTTAAATCGTAACAGTCAATCTATTTACACATAAACCATTCAGTGTCAGGATGCAAAGGCACTGTTGTCACTGAGATCAGCGGCCCCTATAAACAAAGACAGATTTTTGGCCTGTGAAGTCACGTACTATCCAGCTTTGGTCACTGATGTTGTCCACTTAAGGTATAACCCTCTTTTATTCACTTATCATCTTTGTTATTTGATGAAACATATCGTTTTTCTTTGCCTCAGTGAAGCAGAGGAAGGAAAGAAGAATAAAATGTGCATGAAATGTAAATATGCAAACTCATGGGTAACTATGCATGCATGAATACACACACACACACACACTTACCGCCCCCTCTCCATCTGGTGAGTTTAGAGAGGGATGATGAAGAAAGGGAGGGAGAGGGCGAGAGAAGAAATGGAAACAGAGAAAAAGATGCAGGGCTGAGAGATTTTAAGTGAGTGAAATAAAAGACAAAATATGAGCCAGAGGCGGGGAAAAGGACTAACTGTATTTTTTGTCTTTATCTACGATATCACGATGGTCCATGCTAATTTAAACCTAAGAATGAAGAAATCAACATGCATCATAGTCATTTTAACACTTGAAGATATTTTAAGCAGCCAACCCTTGCCCAAACACAATTTGTAATGTCTAAATAATTGATGATGGATATATTTGGCTTTATGGGTCAGATCAGGCTGGAGAGAATGGTGCACTACTGTAAGATTAACAACTCATTTGAATCATGTCAAGACAACATCACAGCTAGGATAAGTTGAAGACACAAGAGGATACCCGATTTTGAATTTGATTGTACTGTCTTACATAATGGTCATGTTTTCGTTTGTGATTGTTGCTGTCTTTGGGTTTTTCCTACATCACACGTCTTTGGTGTTACATCTAAGCAGTTTCACACAGCCCTTACTTTAAGTAGGGTTGAGCAACAAAATAGTGACAATAATAAGTTATATTTCTTCTATCAAGACAACCTGCTCTTTAAATAACTGGAAACTCGTCAGTCATTGAAAATAAACTGTCATTGCTCTAGTCTGTTTATTACAAACAAAAACAAAAAACCAAAACACAACAACAAAAAAAGATCCAGAACATAGCAATACCCCCTCAGCCTGAAAATAGAGTTTAGAATAAAGTGAGGAATTGGCTTTCAAGAATTTTACGTGAATATATGTGCGACCCAGCTGTTTTTTTTTTTCTTCTTTTTTTTCAGAGTTAGAGTGTTTACAAGATGTGTCACAGAGAGACAGACATGTTGGCAACAATACCCCCTTCCTTCGATCAAGGGCGTATAAAAGCCCAACACAAGAAGTTTGCCAATAGAACCTTTTTGATGAGTCAATGCATTAAAGTGCTTAATTATTAGTTTTCCAACATTACTCAGTGATTGTGTTTATAGACTTCATCAATGAATAGATTTTATTCTAGCTATTCCCTCAATATTGGATCAGTCTGTAATTACTTAAAGATACATTCGATATATAACCACAAAGCCCCCCTACTCTACAAAAAAAAAAAAAAAAAAAAAACTATCAAAGCACCTAAACCCTCCTTAACCATAGAGGAAACACTACAGCATCCACAGCTGAACATAAAAGCAGCTTTTCTTCAGTTGATTTTGCCTATGATTGGATCATCTTTGACCAATCAGAGCTTCTTAACCACTGTGACTGACAGTACTTAAGAGGGGTGAGAGGGACCCTTTGTTTGGCTCAGAATGTGCTGATTGGCCAAGTGTGAGAAATCAAATGTCATGCCCTGAATCTGAGTGAAATTATTCAAAGTGGGTGAGGTGTGTTTTGTAAAAATGGGTGGAGTTTGTTGGTTCCTTCATTCACCTCATTTTCTAATAATAAACATATCCTGAAACAATGGGGCACCATCTGTTCTGAATCCTCTTAAAAAGATTTTAATTCACAGCCACGTGGCCTTGTTTCAGACAAAGCTCAGCACACACAGTTGTCTAGGAACCCCTCCCACCCACCCACCCACACTGCAGACAATAGTGACCATCCCACCCCTAATGTTTTATCCAACAAAGGATCCCCCATCATATGTGACATTTAGTGAGGACTGAAATTAACACTCAACGTGCACTGTATGTTAGTGAAAAGGTCACCTAACTCACTGACTGTTTGACTCTCTAACAAGAAACCTGATCATCAGCAGCAGAGGTGAATCACTGTATTTAAAGCCTGTTTCACTCAAAACATGCTGATGAACTGTATCTTTTAAAATTATTATTAAAGCCCAGTGCTGGGAAGTTTATATTTGAGATGTAATAGGTTAACAGATTACTAGTTGCATTGCTACCTGCTACCTATTTTATAATGATATTACTGTAAAATGAAGAGAATTGGTGAAAAATAAAGAGAACTAATGTTTCTACAATGTGGTACTGGCTCGGCTAAATTCAACTCAACTCTACATTTTTGCATTTCCATTATGTGAAAGAACCTGGAATCTGGTACCTGGTGCTACTTTTCTAATATTTGCTCAGCTGAGGTTCCGAAACAGGTGAAGAGATGCAAAAATGGGACATGTAAACACTGCAGACCACTGATTGGTCAAAGAGTCAACTCTGCATGATCAATGTGTGACATGCCATTTAAAAAAAAAAAAACTCATTTGGAAGTTTACAGTAAATATACTGGTAGGCATGATGACAGCCTGCAAAAGGACACTGTGGTCAGTCAAGGAGGTTCAGATATTTCTGTCCTTGGTGAAAAGATTCAGTGGGAGCTTGAAGGGGCAACATGCAACGAGCAATTTATCAGCAACTCTCTGAGCAGACATCACGGAAGTTACACGCAACGTCACTATGACATCCAGGTACTCTAAAGTTGGTAATGTCCTGTGATGTAAATGGTCTCCAGGAATAATACCTGGTACCTGAGTCAAGTCGAGTCGAGCCGGTTCCATGTGGTGGAAACGCGGCATAACGTAAATTAATAGCAATTATTAATAGCAATTAGTTTGTTTGAACTTAATTTGTTCATGTTTAATATTTTATTATCAATATAGTTTTGGCTGTGCAGTGTTCATGACTATGGCATAACAAATACAATAATATGACTCCATGTCATTTTTGGTTTCTTTCTTAATTTTTAAAATTTCTCCAAGTTAAATGTAGGAGATGTCTTTTTACCCTATACTTGGGCAGAACAACACATAAGGACATATCACAGCAATCAGCTGATGCCTTGTGAGGAAGACTGCAGATGACAGTCATAACATGTAAAGGTAAACAGACATATCCTACTTTTAACTGGTCTGAAAGAAAAAAACTGAATAAAAAATAAGAAACTAAAAATTAATGAACTTGCTGGATACAATATGACCTTTTCCCTGAAGCTCAGAGGTTATAATTTTTCATATGGAACCCTTTGATTCAAAATGGGGCCATTTAGGATAATTTTGCTTAATTTATTAAAGCATTTACTACATTTTATTATGCTGAAAAGTCCTAAAACACTTGGATACCAAATGGTATAAACTTAACATTACAATGTGTCAAGTTAGGTAGAGGCCAGGGTCATAGGTCAACACAGGTGTTAAAGCAGGAAATCTGTTTTCCAGGGTAAAACAGTCAGTGCGTTTACATGCATGGTGAGAAAATCGAATTATTGCCTTAGCTCGACTAAGGTCGGAGTCATAAATGCC
>JAQQZY010000013.1:19965792-19980219 GCA_030068375.1 Ostorhinchus rueppellii | reverse complement strand
GGTTTAAATACAGCGCCACCTGATGAGCTCAGGTGAGCTCACCAGGTGCATCAGATCACGTAATTAGGTCAGGAAACGAGGTCAGAGGTGAGAGAGACAGAGAGAATTAAAGGAGCAGAAGACAGACAGAGCAAAGATGTGACAATGTTACTTTCTGTTTTTTATGTACTTGTGGTTATTCATCTAAAGATATTGTTTTTATGAAGACTTTGAGCTCATCGCATTAACTTTGAATGAGCACATACTGAAGCAGAGGAATTTATTAGTCAAACATGACCGGTGAGAACACATCTTATACTGTACATAGATCCCAATGGCCAGCTGATGCACATCTAAACCAAACCCTATGAGTGCTTGAGAAGTCTGGGGAAGCTTGTTCTGTAAACTGTAGGTTGTAAACAGCCTACAATTGTGAAAAATAGTATTTCAAATCATGACTGAGAATGTGATCACAAGCATTTGCCTCAACTGAATAGAAAAACAAAGGAAATGTGTTGGTAAAATGTGCATGAAAACCCACTCTGTCTACTTTTGTTGTTCAGTATGGGATGTCATTGTTACTGTCGGTGAGGGACTGTAAAAGTGAAGAAATGGCGTCGATACAGTTCTCTTTTAGGAGGTGAAATGGCTGGAGCTACTTTCTTCGATCAGCACCTTTGGGTTCCCACTGCTCTCTGTGTCTAAAGGTCTGTGCAGAGGGTGTGTTGATTTGTTGACATCAACATTTCCACAGAAATAACAGCAAAATCAAATATCGCTGCTGTTAATTCTTTTTTTGCCCTGCCTATGTACACAAACTCACTCTCTTTCACTGCGCACACTTTTTCAGCTTTTTAGAAACGGTTGGTTGCTTCACTTTTTCCCACCGTCTTTTCTCATAGTGCCATATGTTTCCATCCGTGGAGGTGTGGATATAGAGTATAACAGGGTTTTACCAGCCAGGGGAAATTAGTCACTCATTTGCCTCCCTCTTTTCATCTCCCTTTTATTTCCTGAACTTCCCCCGTCTCTTTCTAAGTCTCCATTTTACCGTCTCTCTTCCCTCATTTCATTCTCTCTCTCAAGCGTAGCACATTTCCTCAAACCTTGCTGCTGTCGGTCTCCAATTTCTGTTGCCTCTGTTGTCCTCATGTTTATTCTCCTTTCTTTGGATCCAGAAGTGGGGGAGGTTTCTGCATTTTCATCTTCACTAGAGATAGATGGGCATTTCAATCAAATGCACTGTTTACTTTTTTTCCTTTTCATTGACATGTATGTATGTTTATTTTACCAGACAATGCTGCAGTTATAAAATAAAGATTTCCATCCCTCCAGCGCAATTACTATTTCATTTCATACTTGTTCAGCTGTCTGACAACAGAAACATAAAAAATGTGTAAATGAGGGCAGCTGCATAGTGAATTCCGCTTTATTAATACACAGTGAATGTGGGGACAGGCAGTGGGAGAAGACTCATCAGAGGTGTGTGACAGTAAGCAAGGCTTTGTTACCTGACATTCAGAGCAGGTTCATCATCTTTACTCTGCAGACCCAGTGGAAATTGCATTAGTCTGGAATTGTAAGGATCATTAAATAACATTGTTTTGATTGAGTGACATGCAACATATTCACTTTTTTCGGTATCAAGCTCTGCTAGTCTCATGTAGCCAGACCCGCTGTACATCCACAATTCATCAACGTTAAATTTAACTTTATTGGCCGTTTTGTTATATTTATGTCATATACAGAAAACTGAAATAAGAAAATGCTAAGATCCCATGGAGCAAAATGAACATATTGTAGAAAAAATACCAAAAAAACCCCTGAAAGAATAGAATAGAATAGAATAGAATAGAATAGAATAGAATAGAATAGAATAGAATAGAATAGAATAGAATTATAAACAATGGGGCGTTGAGGAGACAATAAATAGACATTAAAGGTGCAAGAGTGAAATTAAACAAATGCATTATTGGTAATAGATGAATTATTGAGTTAAAGTGATATATGCAATAAGTGCAATATGCATATGTGTATGGCTTTGTGAAATAGTGTCTGGTTTCAGGAAGTCAAGGAAACTAGCAGAATACACAAAGCCACAGACAAGCAGACCTGCATTGCTGCATGATGCAAACTTGTTTTATCTTAAAGTGGCACGTGTGGCTTCTGTGGCATCACCTAATGGAGCTCAGACCACATTGGCCCTTTGTTGCAGGTTGAGACCCCTCCCTTCCTTTTTTTAAAAAAAAAAAAAAATGTTGTCCCTGACCTTTACTGTAGAGGCTTAAAAAAGAAAAAAAAAAAGAGAAAAAATTAAAAAAAAAAAATAAAAAAAAGCTTAACCACCTACTGCCTACTGCTTCCATTCCACTTGATGCACAGCTTCTGAAAGTTTATGTCAGCAATAAATAACCACGCATATTTAAGTGTTAGAAGAGTATCTGCATTAGATGAACTTGCACTATCATTATTTTAGGGTTTGACATATGAGTCTTTACTGGCCTGATTTGATGCATCTTTAAGTTGCCTCCTCAGTTTTCTCTTGTACTCCACATGGTGCCTTTCTCATTTCATACTCTCAGGTATATCTTAAATCAGACTGCAGCAGCTGCATCTGTGTAAGCCACATCACTATGCAACTATTAAAGCAACAAAACAAATCTATCTGCAGACAGTGCATGATAAGCAGAGCTGTAATCAATAAAAATACAGCTTGTTCTCACATAGCTCCAAAAAAGACCACAAAGCTTCCTGACATAAACAGTACAAATTCCTTCCCATTATCTTAGCTTTGTTTTTGGTTGTTTTGTTTTTTTGCAAAGTGCAAGTATAACAATGGCAGTGTCTGTGATGTGCCTTTGTGATGGAATGTGATGTGAGTGTTAGCTCTCAACAGGTGGCAAAACCTGGAATTGGATGGAAAAGTGAAAAGCTGCTCAGCTGGGCTCGGTTTGGGAAAACAGTTACATGGTACCTGGGATTTGTTTTATTCCCAAGGTATTTTTTTTTTCTGAAGCATGTGTCTTGGTTGGTTCATGTTTACAAAGAATTTCATGTGGAGATGTCAACACACTATGTTTTTTGTTGACTTGTTTATCACCTGCACTGGGTCTCCGCCTCCCTCCGCCACATCTCATCATAACTTTATGTCTTTAAACACCAGTGGACCATGTCCAATAAACAATGTACACCACATACTAATGCATCTGTCCATATGGTATATTTAATTCTATATATATTTTATTCCATGCTTCGATGGCATTTGTAGCATACCTGTGGTATTGTTAAGTTTGATTACGCAGTGACTATAATGATGTATCTTATTTTAACTTTATTGTCTGTCTGAGGCTGAAAAATAGATGACTATGATTACAGTCTAATATTTACTCCAAATTTTTTATTACTGATTTACATACTATTTCTAATCTCACTTGTCGACAGCATTAAAAATCTCTCGATGATGCCCAGATCATTCGTGAATTTGTCATTTGATAAACTAAACTCTTTCACATGTCCAAAATTTCCCACATATTTCAGTTGCTCTCTCTTAAGCTCAGCTGTTTTTCACTTCCACCTATCTGTCCATCTTTCCCTCAGTCTCTCTTCCTCTATTCTCTCCCTCACTTGGTTCTTTCTCCCTCTTGGCGGCTGCAGATGATGGGTGTCAGCTCTATGTTTTGGAGCTTGTAAATGTATTTTTCCTGGACAGCTGCGCACACACACACACACATACACCGTACTAGTGGTGGTTTGGCCCATCTGTGCCTCTCCAGCTGAACAGAAAGGGCTAGAGTACATCTGTGGCAGCCCTGAAATATATCACACACACTTCTTTTTTTTTTCAGCTGTGGGATCCACATTCCCCCAAAATTATAGCTCATGGCAGTGTGTATGTGTGTGCACCACCTGTGGAAAAGTGATTGTGCATATGTAAGAGAGAGAGACAGATCACTAGATTAGGTGAACATAACTGTGTGTGTGAGACACCAGCAGAAACTGAGACTGACATTAGTTTTAGTGTGAGTATGTGTGCACACGGCACTAATTGACATTGAGGCTGACATAAGCTTGTCATATATGCCTCTCCGTATCCAATCATCTTCTCTCTCTCTCTCTCTCTCTCTCTCTCTCTCTCTCCTGCTGTCACTTCTCTTTCTGTTTCCCTCTTTTTTCTTCTTTTTCCATGTCACTCTGTCTCTACCACTTTCCTCCTCCTCCTCATCCCTCACTTCTCTAGCTACATCTCTCCCTATGTCTTCCCTCTCTCCATCACTTCCTCTCCGTCTCATCTCACAGTAATGACCTGATCTGATTGGATTTGGTCTCAGATTCCTTCCGTGGCTAATGGCCGTGACCGTTGCTAGGCAGCCAGTGCCAAAACAGTGACAAACATGGCTGTTGCACCGGGCCATGCTGCCGATGGAGACGGATCACTTGTTTGCCCTTGTGGGGTTTCTTTGCTTACAGTTTCACTGTGCTCCATTAGGACAGTGACATGCCTGTTGAGACCAGCCTCCATGATGGATCAGACAATTATTATGAATTTCTCCATCTATCACTGTGCAGGCCTATTAGAAACACATTTTAGAATGAGAAGTACAGGTTCTACATAATCTCCTAGTGGATATGTGACATATCAGTGACATTTAGCGTTAGACTCACTTAATTATCATTTCATTTGAATCAGATTTTCCAGGGAGAAATCAGAAGTATTATGGAAAGGTTGCTTCACCAGACTACATCAGCAACTGAACCATAAACAGAACTTATAGCACCCTTCATAGCAGCCTGATGCAGAAGAAGATTTAATAATGTGTTCGATACCACAGTTCTTATAATTACAAAGATTTAGAGCTGTTAGGTATTAAATCAAGTGAATCACAGCGGCCCATGCAGGGTGGGAGATAAAGAACCATCATCCTTTGTGTGATTTCTAATTCATTTGCATAGCTGAAGAGGATTACATTAGCTGTGGGAAAACTTACAGCTAATATATTGAGATTTACAGTTTAATTTTCCGCATAAAACAACTTCAACTTCCCATCTGCTTATTAATAATCAGATATGTTGGGAGAGCATAAATTCTGCTGCACTGTGATTAAACTTTACTTTCAGTCATAACTTTGGTGCCAGATAATGCCTCATGTTCAAGTGAGATCCAAGTATTTCAGTCAGAGTGACGTCGGGCACACAGTTAATGACCTGTCAGGCCAATTATGAAGGGGACATGGACGTGACGACTGATCAGGCCCAGTCCAAATGGATGCTGGGATTCTAGACTCAAGTCTGAAGATCCACATCTACTTTTTCTACATTTACCTTTATTAAAAACACAACTCTCCATCTCTAGGGTCCTTCGTTTTTTCTTTCTTAATTTTATTTTTAGTGCAAGTGGTTTGTTTGTTTTTGTATAAAAAATGGAATATTTTAAAATTCTGGGGAGATTTGCATGCTGTAGTGGAACAAGTCAGTCATTAGGCTTTCTTTCCTTTTTCTTTCTAAGCCACATAAGAAATGTGAAGCAAATTTATAAAACAACGCAGTAATCAAAGGTAGTTTAAAGAAGGTAGCAGAATAACTTAACTGGACTGGTAGTTTATTTGTTGTTTGAATGGGAAAAATGCACGATTGACCTCTTTAATGGTAAAATGACTTGTTATAATCTGGAGTAGGTAAAACAGCAGGATTATTACAAAATCAAGCTCATTATTTTTCATACAACATGATAATTATAATGTAATTTACAAAACGGGTCTATAAAGACTTTAGAGAGAAACCTTTACAATTTTCTGATGTGTAGTATTTCTAGTTACATATTCTCACAAGAGTTTTATATCAAACTGTGACTTTCTTAACTTGTAAATGACCTTTCTACACCGACAGACATCATACATGTAAATGACAGCATAATTCAATACTGTAATACAGTTATTTTCCCATAAAAATGTCCCTATAAATCTATAATATCACCTCCAATTACTCTCAAAATTTCTTTGGTGATATTTGTCATTACTCATGCCTGGATATTTCCATGTTAGTAGAGCTTGATCTAGATAAAAGCAGCTGTTGATGATGATGAGGATGATGATGGTGATGATGGTGATCAGTGTTTGGTAGAAATTAAAACAGTTTGTTCTCTACAAGCAAAGACAGCTGAACAGTCACACAAGAAAGTTGGATCCATTTGCTATTAACTTTTCTTTTTATACTTTGCTTTTTCCATTAACAATTTTACTCATAATACTTTAAAATTCTAATAAATGTCAGGCCTTCATATGGTCATCATCATTCATTTCATTTATTTAATTAAATGTACAAACACAAACTTGCTTGACTGACCCTTAAAGACCCAAACAGCCACTGGCAACTAGAACCATCTACTGATCTAAACTGTTTAATACATGTTGATCCATTAATTTAGTCAATACATGTAAATAATTGGTGCAAAAGACAGTTTGTCATTTTTTCGTAGTCATCAGATTTGGCCCATTTGGACGCTCAGGGGCTCCATAGTAAATGTGGAAACACCGTCATCTTCTACTACACTGAATCACCAGTAAAACCCATGGAGTCTGATGAGTGATAGCAGATGGATAGACTTGTTTTACATTCAGTTAATCATATATTTAACTGAAAAAGTCACTTTTTCTTCAGTTTTTTCTGTTTCTGATAATCTCCCTCAACTTTAATTTGGGCTTTTATGAACATCTACATGATCAATAAATTAAAATTAGGAAAATATCCGATGTTCACTGAAAGAACACAAATTACAGAGGGTAAATTTTGTAATAAATCCCTTAGGAAAGGATAAAGAGAGAACAATGAATTTGAGAACTGACACTAAAATAGCACTGGGTCTTTATGCGTTTAAAAGAAATGCATATAGGGCCTATCAAGAGCAGAGACTTGAAGTTTCCTTCATTGCAGGAAACATGTTCCATCTCCAGTCAACAGGTGAACAAATACAACTATAAATGTGTTGCTGTGGCAGCTCAAACAATAGTGTATCCATTAGCTATGCAGTCAAAGGTGATACACACAGGGCTGAGGGTTGCTGCTTTTGTCCATTTATTATGTCTCACGGACAGGTCAGAAATATTTAAGACAATGATGCATTCATTGTGCCCTTGCTTTTCCTCCAGCTCTTTGCCAGTAACACATCAGCACCAGTGAATTGTGCCTCGTCTTTTTTTTTTTTTGTCCATTGCACTTTAATATATTATTTGGCTTCTTGCAAAATGACTTTAACAGGACCTTAAGAGTACTGTTGCATTTTAAGTGCACTATCCTCCACATGAGCATCTGCTAAATGCTCAGATGTAAATGGAACGTAATGGCTCAAGTTGAATTAAGATTTGCTTTTTGGGGTAGACTGCTCTTTTTGTCCTTTTCTACCCACAAAGCAAAAGCCATTAGAAAGACAAAAACAAAGCCAGTGCTGCAGAAGTGTTTAAACTTCCACCTGTGTTTTTCCTTTGAGCTTTTGGTTTGGCGTCACAGAATATGGAAAAGATTTTATATGCAACGAAAGAGCAATGACTATAGTACGTTGGGACTATTAGTGAAAGTCCTAGGTATGGGAATGGTTTGCTTCTGAACTAGACATGTGGAATACACTGATATTTTTATGGGTTTCTGAGAATGCTCTGGACATGTACAGCACTTTCAGAATGTGTGTGTGTTTTACTGCATGTTGCCACACATGACTCCTATTTATGGTCAGAAGGAGTACAGATGAATGTGAAACACACTTACACAGGATATCAACATGTTTTTGGAAATGAACAAACATTATAATCTGACCTTTTCCGGAGGGTGTTTTGGGGACTGAAAGAAGGAGGCTGTGTTCACACCACTATTTGGAGATTTTTATTTTTTTTTATTTAGTCTTCCATGATTGAACGATACAAGACTTGTCTGGAATTAGATTTGACAAATCATCTTCTTCAGAAGTAGGGGTGTGACAACGCACTTGTTTGTATTGAACTGTTTTGGTTCGGGGTCTTCAATACAATAGGGAGGGCCTATGTGAAGAACATAAACCCTTGGGAAGGACAGTGGCCACAAGCAGAACCCATGTGCAGGGCTTCACTTACATATATTATGCAGTGGTGCCCCTGTACTTTAGCTTGAGACTGGGGAGCCGATAAGGAGAGGTAAACATGACAACAGAGAGTATAACAGAGGCACAGAAGCCAGGTCCCACACACACACACACACACACACACACACACACACACACACACACACACACACACTGGTCTCCTTCACTGTACCAGAATGTATCCTATTGAAATGTTTCTGTACCATTACACCCTCTCAGCAGCATATTGAGTGGTCATGTATGATAGTAATATGTCTTTAGCCTTTAATATTAACAGCAGTATTTTGTGACACTCAAACAGCTTCAATGGTTAGAATGTGTTTTCATAGATTTATGTAATAATGATACTGTTGGTCAAGGATGTATCAGCCAAGTTACTTCAGTAGAAGTACAACTCTAATCTTCTTTAATTAGAAATAGTCTGTGTATGAAGTATAATTAGTCAAATGCATTTTAAGTGTGTAAAAATCACAGTATTCATTATGCACTGTTAGTGTTTTAGTGTTTGCAGCGGCAGTAAAATTATAGTTTTGGGTTCATTTTGCTGCTTCTGCAAAGTGCAAAGCCCTTAAATTAGCACTGCAGTAAAATAGTTGATACCATTCCCACACTGACTGTGATATGGACATTTTAGAATGTCCTTTGATGTAATAAAGAAAAGAAACAAATAAACAAACAAACAAACAAAAAACAGAAACAAGGAGTTCTGTTGTTTATTTAGACAAATCTGTATTTTATTTCTAGAGCACCACTTCATTTGGGTGGCTTGTATTTTATGACTGACCTTTTCATAGAAGACAGGTCATCAAAGGTTCTTGTCTTCATTTGTGACTTGCTTGACCTGAACAATAACTTGGCTTACTTGATTTTCAACAGACACTTGAGACTGGTTATTACTTGCATGTCCACATAAAAACAAAAATGTTTTGTAAACATTGCACTATCTCATGAAAACACTGTATAGTATGTATATATGCATAGTATATATGCTCAATCTGTAAGTGTAACACTGCCACAGTAATACACCAAAAACATGGAAGAAGAAATTCAGTTTGTGGGTTAAGGGAGAAGTGAGGCTTTGGGGTCATCATTTCAGAAAATAAATACGGAGTTTGTAAACAAGGGTGGTACTTTGACTTTTTTTTGTTTTTGTTTTTCATTCTCGGACCAGGTTTCACAAATTAATGTAATCAGGCTGCCAAAAACACTGCTTCCATGTAGATAAAATGCTCCGATGATTAAAAAAAAAAAAAAAAAACTTTTGCAGATTTTCAAAAATTGTCTCAGTATGGACAGGGCCTTATTCCTACCTCTGCAAAGTGCATCAATATATGTAAGGAAACAAGCTCATTCAACCAATAAATAAATAAATAATAATTTTAATTATCAATGGTAATATGCAAGAAGAATGTGAATATAGGAAAGCTACAGAAACATTAGGGTTAACGAAGGTACATGATATAACACCAGATATGTACAGCAACATATTCCTCCTATTTCTCATGAATATTAGTTGTCACTACTAAATCTCTTGAGTTTTCCTCCTCGCCTTTGTTTCTCAATCGGTTCCTGAGCCTCTATTGTCTTGTTCAGCTTCATGCGACTGACAGACTCCAGCTGGCTTCCATGATGGATCAAAACAACCTCCCAGTTTCCCTCGCCATCATTAGCTAAGAAAGTGAAGGGTTGAAAGTACACCCCATGTTGGATCAAACCTCCCCCTACGTACTTCCACCAGACTCTATTAGCCAGACAGATACTTTGATGCCTCGATTGTGTTGCTAGGGCGTACATAGCTCCACATCTCTCCTCATTCCCTTCCCTCGTCACTTTCTGTTGTTTGTCAAGTGCTGAGGTTCAGTGGACGTTCAGGTGCCGTGAGTGTGGACGACTGTCTCATGCTGTTTGGCCTTCTAGTTAACTGTAAGTTGTGTTGCCAGCACAGCTTCCCTCTCAGTGAGAGGTGTTCAAACATTTTCCCCGGGGAATGAGAACATTATATTGAGGAAATAACTGAATACTGCTTTAAAACATTTTTTTTAACCCAGTAGGTTTGAGAAAAAATCTTTTGATAAATGTGTTCCTTGCATTTGCTGCTTATGCCCTCAAATTCATTCATCTTCTATACCCGCTTTATCCTCACTAGGGTCACGGGGGTCACATGGAGCCTATCTCCGCTACTTAAGGGCGAAGGCGGGGTACACCCTGGACAAGTCACCAGTTCATCACAGTGCCCTCAAATTACAAATCATTTATTATTTTGCATATTTATAAAGTCAGTATGAGAAAGTTCCTCTGCCAGGATTGTTCCCGTTTGATTTGGGTTAGTTTTATAGTTTTTAGTAGTATAGTTTTTTACTATAAGATTTAGTGGTTGTTTATTTGAGTGTTAGGTATGATGAGGAAAGCAGAACCTGAAAAATTTAAGATGAAACAATGTGCAATATTAAATATTTATTTAATATTTACTTAAAACTGCCCACATTATAGCATGATAATTAAATGACAAAAACCAAACAAAGCTGATATTTCCGGCTTAATCTAAGTCTGTGTGGCACACTATGACCAGAAAGTAATCTTAGAAGAACAATCAACAAATAGTTGATTGTTGACATTGACTTTTTGACAAATTGAACTTGCTCAAACAGTGACCTGGTGCCGAACACCAGGGAACCACAGCATTTACAAAGAACATCTTGTATAAATGCATTCAAATATGAACAGGTTTGTGTGTGTATGAGTGTCTACATGTGTCGTTCTTTCTACATCTGCTGGATCCCCCTGTTGCTGTCAAAAGCGCTGATTCTGGACCTGTCCATGGTGCTGAATTAGTCAGCAGTTAGAAAACTGCAGAAAAGGACTTTTTTCTGAGTTATTTATATCACTTTACATGCTGCATGTGCTTCCTCTTGCCAAACAACCACTGCATTTGTTGTAGTCAGGATATTGTCTTTAATCACAAAAATTAATGGTAGTCAGTTTTAGTTTCACTTACTAAGTCAGAACCTGCACTAATGGGCTGATTTTTGCTATTTGTTAGAACTGTAAGCTGTAAGAACTTCTCATCTGATAAGAATAAATGACTGCAAACAGAAGTCTTAATGTATAAGTGATGTTTAGTTCCTTTACAAAAGTAAGCATTGCTCTTATTGAACACACTCATGGCGTTGAAGTTGTTCCAGTGTAGCCAAGTGATTGTTTTGTGATAGAAACTTGAAAGGGGAGTAGCCACGGCTGTGATGTGCCACTCTACATGAACTCAGCTGATTTTCCCAAGGTGTATAAGCGCATTTGGAGAAGGCATCTTTTGATCAAGTTGAGAATTGATTTTGAGTATGTTTCAGAAAGACAATGTGAGCTTATAAAGGCTGAACCGGGCTGGATTTTATGATATTTCAGCCCATTACCCCTCAGCTGACAGTGATTCAGATTCAGACATCAAGACAAAGAAACACTTTCATCTTTTCTTCTGGAACTGAATGTACTCAGTAAAAACACTCAGGCAAATAGCTGCTTTTGGGTGTTTCACATTGGATATTTTCCCTGTGCCTTTTGTTCTTTTTAGAACCGACATTTGCATGTTGCTTTGTGTCACCAGACCACATCCTCTGCTTTCCTATTTGTCGAAAAACCAACAGGAGTCCCCACAGCTCCTGTACCCACGGAGATGAAGCATTGTACCTTTTAAAAGCCTTTTTGTAGTGTGGCAAAATGACTCTTCACTGTCACAGAGATATTTTCTCAAGCCCTGCCTCTGGTTATGGAAGTCAGTTTGTGACAGATCCTCATCTCCTTCTCTGTCTTTCACTTCATGTCCTCCAGGTTTCTCCTCTTAACCATCTTTCCCCTTATATTTCTCTTGCTGGTGTTGCTATATTTTCTTCATTTACTGCTCTTCTGTTTAAGTCTTTTTTTTCTTACGCCTGTCACAGTTATTACATGATCACGTTATCGCAATTAATAGAGCTAAATGCAATTATTTTGATAATCATCTCCATTCGGCTGCATAAAAAGTTAAGAGAAATGTCACATTTCATCACTGGTTTCACGTTTTCCACCATTTTGAGGTTTCACTGTTGCTGTCATCTTTTTGCACATAATTATTATTATTCTTCTTATTATTATCATTTTATATCAGACCTGCCTCTGCTAGTTGTCATTGTCATAAAATGCATAAAATATTTTTCAGCTAATGGTATGCTAAGAAGACCTTCTTGTATCTACTGATATTTTTACTGAGTTTAGACTGGTTTTTAGCTGTGTTAAGTGTCTTTGAGTGCACTAAAAAGTGCTGCAAAAATAAAATGTATAATTAGTATTTGCATAAAATGAACGGAATATGAAGTGTGTATGACAGTTATTGATCAACAGAATGGCAGCAATGCATTGACACGGTTTATGTTCATTTTCAGTGAGTTGAAGGTGTTTGAGTGAGGAATTTTTTTTTTTTTATTATTATTTCTTCATTTTTCATAGGCTGAACAACTGACAGATAAAAAGAAGAAACCAAATGAAACAAAAATGTCATAGTTTTAATAGCCTTATTGCTCTTCTCCCGTTTGTTTTAGGCTTCATCACACCTATAACTCTTTTCTTCACTTCTCAGTCGTTTATTTTCCACTACCCTCATCACCTTCTCGTAACTACCTCTCCAGTTGATTTCCTTCGATTTTTCTTCTCCGTGTCACCTCTCTCAAACCCAGATTAAGCTATTAATGTTGAAGCCTCTTTAATGAGATGCATGTGTTCATGCTTCGTAGTTAAATCTGTGTGTGTCCATGCATATCTGTGTGTGTGAATGAAGCCGCTTCAGGTTTCAGTTGCAATACAGCCCTCTAAATGGACTATTGATCGTCCATCTCTCTCACTGCCTTCCCTGCTGATTCTCACACACCCACTCACATTGTTTGACAGTACACACTTGTATGCAAATGCGCACTCACAAACAAACAAATTGCATGCATATTGTGACACAGGAACCAAAAACACCCCCCCATTCACGCACATGTGAATAGAAAACATGCACAACACTCACATATACTGCATGTCTAAAACAATACATTCACAGAATACACATACACTGAGAAGAATATTGCACTCTCAAAGGCACGATTGCCTACAACAGATAGTAGAATAAAGATAAAGCATCATGGGAATACAGCCAGACACGTACACAGAGATATGGATGGATTACCTGCTTTAGATGAGATTGTTTGCTACATGACTCTATTTCATTCATGCTTCAGCACTCACTCTGCCATTATCTTACATTGTCTATATGTGTGTGTGCTCTGTGAATTGCCCTGCATGCTTTTCTGTTTTGTGTGTGTGTGTATGTGTACACCTGTGTACTTTATGTGTGTGTGTCCAGCGTCTCACTACACTGCCCTGCTCAACGTGGGACCTTTTAATTAAAGGAGAAGTTTCATTATCAGCTCCATTAGTCAATGCCTGGCCGGTGTCGACGCTCGCACACCCTCACAGACACAAAACACACACACACTGAAGTGTACCGCTCACTGGGCTCGTATAATATTTAACCTGATGTTCTGTTTCAGGATGAGAGCGTAATTTATTATCCATAGTAATGGGAAGTGACCCCGTTTCCAGTAAAATGAGGGGGGCGGGGGGAGGGGGGCTGTTAGTATAAGTCATCATGTCGTCATTTCTTTTGTGCTGTGTGTCACCGGCCCCTTGACATTGTTTTGCTACACACAACTGCAACACCGTGAAAATCAAGTCCTAGCTATATGTGTGTTCATTTCCAGAGCACTTTATATTGATTCTTAGAGAAAATCCCTTCTTCCATAGTATTCCTCAGCTTTTCTTTTATCTCATTGCGGGAAACCCGTCACCAAAATATCACCTTTGTGTGTCTCTGCATCGATATACTGAACAAAAAATACAGTAAATGTCAATGTTTATCAATACACGTGCATCAGCATTACAGTGATTTAATTTTCTCAGTGGGTAGGAAGTGGTTTGAGTCGATAATGGATACCAAAGGTTTTGTTAATGCATTAGAAAAAAGATGTGGTTTGCGATGTGGAGTCCATTTAAAATCATTAAATACTTATTGGACATATTTATAAAATGTCTGGCTAAACTATAAAATAGTAACTACCTGCTGAAACTGAACAATAAAAATAGTAAAATAGTTGTGAGTTCGTATTCATGTATGAAAGGAATATGGAATCACTTCTTTTTTTTAGTCTCGGTTTAAGTGTAGCTATATAAAAAATATATACACATATACGCATGCACACACACAAAGATAGATAGATAGATAGATAGATAGATAGATAGATAGATAGATAGATAGATAGATAGATAGATAGATAGAT
>JAQQZY010000013.1:19944034-19965692 GCA_030068375.1 Ostorhinchus rueppellii | reverse complement strand
CAAAAAAGTACAGATACTGCATTTTAGTACTTAAGTACAGTACTTAAGTGGTTCCACTTCGTTATTATACATCTCTGTTCTGTTTACTCTGGACATATGATCAATAATGATGCTCAGAGTCACACTGAGGGAAAATTAATATATCGTTAGCCTCATTGCATAATTGCCTAAGCCATGTGCTATATGAACAAAAGTATGTGGACACGTTGAATTCAGGAATTTCTTCTCTAAAACTATATTATGACATTTGTCATTATTGACCCTGCTAGAAAAGAAACACCTGAATTCAACGTGTCCCAGTATTTTTGTCTATTTAGCGTATGACTTCGGCAATTATGCAATGACGCTAATGAATAATGGATCAAATTTAGTTTAATATTTCAGCTCATATGCATTTTATTCACTTTAACCTATTTAACACAGTATCACTAATAAAAGTGTGAAGTATCTAAGCAATTTGCTCAATACCATAAGTTTGGCACCCACTGATGACACAACTTAAATAGGCAAAACACCCACTTTTAATCGTGTATTTCCTGCCTCTTCAGGCTGATATTATGTCTGTTTTTCTCTGTGTGGTTGAGTTTTGTTGAGGTGTTGTACCAGGTCTTATAAAACCCTGAGTCCAGATCTCCTGTTGTCTCACTATTTGCTGTGTTTATGGGATTAGTACATTAAAGTAACTGCATTTGTACAGCAATATTTTATCATACTGGCACTGGTTCATTGTATTGCCTAAAGACAGGGATCGAACCACCACATAAAACATTAAAAATCTTAGTCATTGATAAAAAAAAACACACACACAAAAAAAATCAAGGTGATATTAGGTATACAGGTATCATGGTATCTCTTGATGTACAACAAAGGTCAGTCGCTGTCCAGAGGGGAAGTGCTGAAACGCTTTTCAGGAAGAGGTGAAAAAAGATCATCCAGAGCACTTCAAATATGTCTACATACATGTGTTGGAGATAAGCTAATATGAGTTCCACATAGGTTCAAAGAATGTTACTCATGGATTAGAAATGCATTTTGGATATGCTCGACATTATCGCGAGACGTATTTTGACTTATGGGGTTGGAAGGTTATTAATGGCGTTTCGATTCATTTCAATGGGGAAAACTGATTTGATATACGAGCAAACTGAGTTACAAGCTCGGCCATGGAACGAATTAAACTCGTAAGTCAAGGTACCACTGTGGAATAGTTCATCTAAATAAATAAGTGTAATAAATTTTTTTTTAAAAAAACTAGGCCGGAGTGAGAAGAATCAGTACTCTCCCCACAGCAGAAGCCCTGAAGGACTCACAGCAGTGATTTGTTCTGCTGAAGGGGTGTGTTATACCTGCAGGCTGAGGGCGTGACAGTGAACTCAGTGGACAGAACCTGATCAGAACCACGAGTTGTCGCTGAGCAAACCCGACAACACCATTTTCTAATCATAAACAGCTTTCGGTAAATGACTGATAAAAGTTGCTTCTGCCTCTTCCTCCACAATCATCTTCCTCCTCTCTTCCCTTCCAGTCATCATCAGCCGTCATCAGTGGCAGCAATGCAGTCTGAGCCCCTTGTAGTGATCCACAGTGACAGATTTACACACACACACATGCACGCACACTCATAGAGACACACACTCATTGCCTGCTGGGTTGATCCTCCTTCACAATGGAACCAGATTAATGTTCTCCTTGCAGCCTGATAAGCCTCTTTTGTTTGTCTAGCCATCAGAGACAGTGTGTGTATGAATGTGTGTCACATCTTTTTATTTCAGACTTTTTTGTGCTGTTTTATTCTTTCCTGTTTTGAGGAGCTGTTATTGCACGTGTTGTCTGTGTGTGTGAGTGTGCTGGGAAGTGTTTCAGGAGCTGGTGTCCTTTGTTTCGGTGTGTATGCCGGCATGTATGCACATGAGGTGAAAGCAGGCGGCTCAGCACCATGTTTGTTTGTCATCTATAAAGGGGACAAAGAGCACAGAGACGGGACTCGGGTGTTTGTGAGTATCTCTGGAAAGACAGATGGAGAAACAAAAGCACAGACCTTAATGGTTCTTCTTTTCTGACCTGAGGGGATGCAGTTGAAGGATTATTTTTCTGTTTGTTAGATTTTCTTGTGCTAACATTATCTGCAAATCTCAGGACAGCTTTGTGATCACTTCACGGATTTCCTAACAAAAATGTATCATTAAAAAGCAAAAATGAAAAAAAAAATCAATAAAGAAAAGGTGAATATTTTGTCTGGTAGGTATTCAAAGCAATGAAAAAGTAATTATATGTGGCTGAAACTCTGCCAGATGACACAAATACCTCTTTTTTTTAATGCCAGAAATGTGGGATTTTCTTTGGAACTAATAACATTAATTAAGAGAGGGTGCAACAGTGAGTGGTGAAACTGGCACATTTAAATGAGTTTTTAATGTGAAATGTAAGAAATGCCTGCTATAACAAATGCATAAAGAATGGATCTGTATTTTAAAGTGCCTGAATTTCTGCACCACTGCCAGAATAAATGTCTAAAACTAAAGCAGCTATGCAGGAATGTCTTAAACAAAATAGTCCTTACTGGCAGAATTTGAGTTCGACACATAAAATCAAAAGTCTGCAACCAACATGCCGCTCTACATTTGTGTTTTCCCGGAAATACCCAAGGTCAAGTCAAATCAAAGTTAGGCGTTAAAAAACAGAATTGATTTATTATGTATTGCCTTAAAGTCAGCTTCTTATCTTCAGTAAAATATTGAAAGTGCAGCAGTCAAACAGTTTAATGTCAACCCTTCTCCGGCTTCAGAAGGAGCCAAGTTCTGAGGAGAGCAAGGGTCCAAGTAAATGCCAAGACAGTAGAATAAGTGTATAATCGCACTGTATCAATGCCACGCTTTAAAACTCATGGAAATAAATCCAGCCTGCGCGTGCAAAAATAAATAAATAAAATAAGTACATCCCTGCAATTCTTCAGATCAAAGACGCGTGTTTGCCATTTTAATTCCAGCTTCTTGTAACATCTGAAAACCAATAAGATGCGAAAAACGCTGCTCCCGCTTTGCCAACGGCGTTTCCAACACAAGGCAGTTAAGCAAACAGTGATCCTCTATCTCTCTTTTTCACAATCGCTGCATTCGTGACTGTGTGGCTCAGTGTGCGCGCGAATGTGCGAGAAATAAGTAATAAGGGAAAACCGAGTGTTTAATGAGAATATGTATTCATGAGCCGACAATTGCCGGGGAAATGGAGTACATTGCCACAGGGAAGGTTGTTATCAATGTTTGTCTAAATATTTAATCTCACTCAAGTTCTCATTTCATACATTATAAACTAAGACATGGGAGCGAAAAAGGCACAATGATGCCTTCTGGTGCGTCTCAGGGAAACATTAGGAGGGCAATGTGTGTGACAGTGAGTGTGTGACACCAGGGTGAGACAGGCTCAGGGCTAAACTTAGACTCATTATCCCACTGTACGGGATTAACGTGTTCACCTGTAACCATATATATACTCTCACGCTCTGTCCTGTGCTCACACATGTCAGACAGGTTTATGATGTAATTAGTACATTTGTCCCGCAGCCCGCCCAGTTTACTCGTTAATCTTGACTGTAATCGCCACAAAAGAAAAAGGAAAACTTGAGTAGTTGCCAGGTGCCTGTTGCTTCCCTGACAACAGTCGTTACAAGAATTAGTGGTCACTGGTGGCAACGGTATTGATGTGGCGGGTCACACCGAGACGAAATGAGACAAAAACCACAGAGATCGTCCTTCAAGAGGGTACACGCAGTAGGAGTGTGTGGATTTTTGTGCACATGCAGTTTTGTCTTGTGTTGATGTAGCATGTGTATGTTGACCTGTAGAGTCTAGAAAACAGTTATTACCTCCGCCGAGCAGGTTATGGGATTGCTCTTGTCTGTCTGTCAGCAGGATTGTAGAAAAAGTACTTGGATGAAAAGTGGTGGAAGTAGAGGGTATAAGTCAAGGACGGACACCTTATGTTTAGAGCAAATCCATGTAAAACAGTGTTTTTGGGGGGGGTTTTAATTGGAAATTTTTTTAAAGCTTGTACTTTTTCGTCCAACATGGTGGATACATTGTTCTTTTGCTTCTTTTGACAGTAACAAAGATGAAAAATGAAATTGAAGATTTCTCAATTATTCTCAGTCCCTTATTTGCTGCACAATTACAATAGAAGAATCACCTAAATTTCAGTTTTTGTCAATACAAGTTCTTTAATTATGTGTAGAACTGTTAAATTAATAAAAGAGGAGAAAACAGGCTGAATCTGATGCTTTCTTTGTGCTTTAAAAAATGTGGAACAAGAAAAAGACTGGACTTCTGCACTCCCTGAATGCCCTTCAAGTTAATTGTTAAGGGCTTTCCAAAAAAGTAGAGTGCATTAATTATACACATAATCATACAACTATTCCAGAACAGTTAGCAGCCTTGAAGACATTATTTAACTTTCACAGCTATGGAGAGTTAGTAGGATCTAAATTTGCTTCACTGGGCGAAATCCTTTGTCTTCTGTGGAGAAAATGACCTTAACAAGAGGGATAATATTGCTTTCAGCTTGTTTTATTACACGCTTTTTAAGAAATTAGTAAAACTTAATAGCGTTGCTCTCTATAGTGTGTGAGCCTGTGTCCAAAGTGAATTTTACACCATCACCAGTTAAAAAAAAAAAAAAAAAAAAAAAACAACAACCTTGTGACACTTGTATGTGTTAGAGTTAATCTAATTTTAGCTCAACTACTGGCCTAATTTCTGATGCAAGGCAGGGTGTGAGTACTTGCACAGGGTCGGGTGCTGTTCAGATTTTTATAAATCACCAGGAAAGAGGAGTGAAAAAGACAATGGCTTTATACATGTGAATAAAAATAAAATCTTCCAAGCCGTCCTAGAGGATTCTTTAAAGATCCATCTCATCTGAATCTCACTGGAGCAGTATTCAGATTTCCACAGCGCTTTTCCAAATATTGTTTATATGAAGTGCTTTTTATATACATGAGTTTGAAATGAATAATTGAACGCTTTCTTCAGTTTTAGAAAAGCGAAGGCACAAGCATATACAGATACACATCCATGAGCGCTGTCCTGTATTTATAGTTGTCTGTGAGCATTTTGATGAGGTATGATGTGTTTCCTTTCTCCTCAGGCTTCGCTCAGAAAGAAGGAGCTGGAAAAGAGCATCCAGTGGGCCCAGGAGAATGACAAGGCGCTCCGGCACATCCAGGACGCACTGGCTAACACTGACCGTCACCTCACCACCTACCTGGGTGACCACATCGATGCCCAGCAGATTCCTCAGGAGGCTCAGGTTAGAGGAAATGAAATGGATTTCCCAAAAAACGCTGTTGTTTCTCTGTGTCCCATGAGTCTATTTGTACCCACTGTAGACTCGTCTTCCATTTGGACGTCTAGGATTATTTGATGACATTTGACACTGAAATCAATCAATTTAAGGAAAAGAATAAGACATTTTTATTACTAATTAAGCCAAAAAGTTTTTTTTCTTCTATAGAATAGATATTTATGTGTAAAACTAGGGAGTGATATAGAGTTGACTCGATCATGATGTCATTGGTTTCATTCATTCATTCATTAATTTTTTTTATTGATTATTAAGTGTTTATAACTGGGATGTTCAGTTCAGGATTAAAACATTTCATTTTCTGCTGCTTTAAATACGTAAAGATGATCTTCAAAAAGCCGATAATATTTATTTTAAAACCCTAACCCTATATAGTGGTTTTAACCCAAACGTTGCCACCAGATCTGCAGGATTAAACGGATCCACAGCCGAATATCCTTCATGTGAACACGATAACTATGACTGATTTGGTTGGATTTCTTATCCCTTGATAACCAACATAGGGGACCCCTAGTGGAAGAATCCTATCGAGTTCAACTTCTCTATGAGTATTATAAGTCATCCAAATGGGGGTGCTTTAGTTGAAAATCAGTTTTTTGGACATAAATCAAGCAATAATAGGCTGATTGAGATAGAAGTTGGTTCTCATTGACCGTCTTACGAATGTTCATTTTCTTGTTGCCATCCAGATTTCATTTTCATTCAATAGGTGGAATTTTTTGGGGAAAAATTGGTTCACTGACGATTATTCTACCACTATGAGGTCGATGTAGCTCACATTAAGTTCACATCAATTGTCTAACAATTATTGTGGATAGATGTGTGTATAGCAGAGGACTGGGGGGGGTTCTGGGGATATACCTTTGCTGTCGGCCCCTGACAGTGTAAACCTTGTAAATGATCATTTATATGGCTATTGGCTAAAACAAGTGTCTTGCGTTCTATCCGACTCACCTGGATGAAAAATTTGCAGCTCAGACTTTACTTCACCCAGTGACACTAGATTCAGCTCATTAAAACTTTTTTTTTTTTTTTTTTAACCAAAACACACAATGACCTGAGAAGACCTTTTTCAGTTGATCTAATTGCTCCACACTGAGCCAAGCCAGACCTGGCCAGATGCGTCGTGAACTCAAGAAATGGACCAAGCTTCATCTAAATAGACTGGACTTTGCTTGAATTAATTAAACTCCAAAAGGTGCATCTGTGTCTGATTACACCGGGCTGAGATTTTACCAGCTTCGAGTCCAATTTGACGGTGGGAAGAACGACAGGAAAAACACACTTCACATGTTCGTGTGTGCTTGTGTGTCCATGCAGAGCAGCCCAAGAGAGAATGGAAAATGCTGATGTCCACCTCTCTGTGGTCCTAATTAAGCCTGAAGCTTCTTTGGACACAACAGCAGGAGCACGCACACAGACACACACACACTCCCCCTTTTTGTGTGTGTGTGTGTGTGTGTGTTACCGCTTTTCAGCTCAGATGCTATGTACATTTAACAGTTTATTTCAGTCCGTATGAACACTTTTCCAGAATATATCTACATATATATATATATAAATGCTTAACACAACTTTTACCTTCACACAAATTAGCCGATCACTGTTAGGCTATAAAATAAAAGCCATATATGCTACAAACGTGACAAAGAAGCTGCGTGACTGTGTGTAGCCAAGGGTTTGAGAGATTATTTCCACGTGCTCTGCAGACCACCAAAGGATGACATTTCTCCCTGTCACACAAACGCAGGCGGTTAGGAGAATGATTGGATTAGAGTGGTGTGGATGAGCATCTGTGATTACAGGGCCCTTGGTATTTAACAAGAGACAAAGGTGAAAAAGACCAAGAGTGTGTGTGTCTGTGCGTTTGTGTGTTAGAGGATACAGCTTGTCTATTCTCTTCTTAATACCTACTCCCCCCTTGTGGTCAGCAGCAGAAGGTACATTTTAGCTGATTTGTTCAATTTTCTTGGTTTCTTTACTTTCAGTCTGGCTCTTTTATCCCACTTTCTGTTTTATTTCATTCCTCCTTGGCCCTTTACTTTGTGTGCAACAGAAAATCCAGACAGAGCTCAGTGGCCATGAAGCAACACTGGATGACATGAAGAAGAAGAACCAGGAGAAGGAGGCTCCCCAGAGGATCATGGAACAGATCGACCTTACTCAGGTAAGCATTCGAGCACATATAAGGCTTATCTATCTGATTCAGTAAATTCTACTCTTATGGACTACGAACTATAATATCTCTCAGTCAACTATTTCAGCTTTTAAATCAGACATTTAGTGGAGCATTGAAACACTTTAAACCAGGGATTTAGTTCAGGGGCTACATACAGCCCAATTTGATCTCAAGTGGTTCGGTTTTGGCCCGTGGACCGATTGTTTGACACCCCAGCATTTAGCCGTTGTAAGCATCTGTTACTTAAAATGAAACACTTTTGCATATAGAAACTATTACAACATCTCTCTTTGCGAAAAAGTTTTTTGTACTATCCAGTGCGTCAAAGGTTTCCATATGGATAACAGCTAACCACTTATAGTACATTCCCTAAATATCACATTTGTTATTATATTTGGCTATCTTAACCCTTAAAGACCCAGTGCTGTTTTTGTGGCACTTTCCAAAATACTTTTTTCCCTTCTATGTATTAACTTTTTTCCATTTTTTCTTGTGAAAATCTGCTATTTTCCTATATTTAATTCACTGATCATGTAGATGTTCATAAATACTCAGATTAAAGTTGACGGTTGTTATATCAGAAATAGAGAAAACTGAAGAAAAAGTGACTTTTTCAGCAACAATATGAATAACGGAATATAAAAACAAGGTTCTTCATCCACTGTCATTGTTCCAACTCCATGGGTTTTACAGGTGAATCAATGTTGTAGAAGATAACAGCTTTTCTTCGTTGACTGAGGAGCCTCTGACCATCCAAGTGGGTCATATGTGATGACCATGAACAGATTTTACACCAGTTATTTACATATATTGATAGGATTAATGGATCAACAGGGAGTAAGCATTTTGGAGTTGATGATTTTGGTGTCTGGTGGCTGTTTGGGTCTTTATGGGTAAATAAATTCATTTAAATTCATATTATATTTCTATTAAATCTTTATAATGATTCCATAGCAATTAAACAAAAATCTCCTTGGATGCCTTTACCACTGTTTTGGAATTGATGATTTCCAACACATATCAAGTTTAAATATCTCTCTGTGCTCGTGAATGTCTCTGTGAACCTTCTCAATGCTGAATATTCACAGAAAATGTTGGCAGATGTCTGGACAAAGTTCAGACTCTTCCAGAAACCGGCCAACTTTGATGCTCGGCTGGCCGAGTGTGAGCGTGCGCTGGCCGGGGTCAAAAGTCAGGTGGGGGTGCTGGACATCCGCAGTGTGGAGCAAGATGTAGTGCAAGCACAGCTGGAGCAGTGCATGGTGGGTAATCTCTTCACTCCATCTAGAACTGTATGGTTTGCTACAAGTTCAAGTTCACCCGTTTTTATTTATTTTGGTTACTTGAAAAAAACACAGGGTGAAAAATATAATAGTACATCCAATTAGATCCTTAATTTATAGGTGCTGAAAGTTTCAAAATGTTTTTTTTTTTCTAATCTGTCAAAAATATGTGGCCTGTGTTTTAAAGTTGAGTATCTGCCAACTTATCACCAAATTCAACTGAACTCAAATGAAGTGAACTAAGTCTGCCAAGTAGAGAAGTCAAAAATTCAACTAAAATGCTACAGCTTGTTCAAGACTACTGATAAAAGTGCAACTTTTTTAGGAACTTGTAACTTCATATTAAATGCATTGTGTGGATGATTTTGACCCTATGTTGGACTCAAAATAAATAAGAATTTATGCACCAAATGTAGAATAATTCCAAGAGATTAAAAGCCAGTGAATGTATATTGATTTCCAACCACACCATAAATTAACAAATGGATGTAAAGGTCTGATCTTACAGCCCTATTGTCTGTGCGTCTTGCAGAAGTTGTACAAGGTGTTGAGTGAAGTAAAAGGTGAAGTGGAGACTGTGATAAAAACAGGCCGACAGATTGTCCAGAAGCAGCAGACTGAGCAGCCCAAAGAGCTGGATGACCGTGTGACTGCCCTGAAGCTGCTCTACAACCAGCTGGGATCCCAGGTTAACACAGACGCACACAGACGCACACACTGGCAACATTCCAACATGTTTTTGAAATACATTTACGCTTTTTCATATGTGCGCAGGTAACAGAAAGTAAACTAGAGCTGGAGAAGAGTCTGAAACTGTCGAGGAAGCTGCGTAAAGAGCTGAACGGGCTGACTGAGTGGCTCGCTGCCACAGACGCCGAACTGACCCGGCGCTCTGCCGTTGATGGCATGCCCAGTGACCTGGAGGCTGAGGTGGAGTGGGCACAGGTACGACTCACAGATGAAACCACACAACAGTATTTTAACCCATGGCTTTATTCTCTTTGTTTTTCTTATGATTTTGTTGTAATTGAATAAGCAAAGTGTAGTTAAGTCACCAAACAGAAAATGAAACATTATGAAATAGTAAAGCCTGAATAAATGATAAATAATCTGGAGGCAACATAAAACTTAAAAACAAACACTGAAGACCTGGTGCTTGTACAGCAGGCTGCAGAATGTTTTAAGTAGAATTAGAATAGATCTTTATTGTCATTGTTGCAGGAATAATGAAAATCTGTTTAGCAGCAAAAACGCTTATACTGAAAAATGGAGGCAATGTGCAAATAAAATATTTATTATACATATGCTACTAAGCACTCCTAAGGATTACTGAAATATACAAAAAGCTAGCTCTATACAGATGAGAAATATGTTCAACAATATCAATACAAATAGATATGCCTCAGAAATAGCTTTTGAATGTCGGTTTTCTATTTTAACAAAAAGAAAACATTATACTTGATGCTATAAATCTTTAGTTTCATTCTTGAGTTCATCTGCATTTATGCACTTACAACACAGAGTTATTTTATTATTCCAGTGTATAAGTTAATTGTCTATTTCAAGCCTTTAATTTTATGTTTCTGCACCCTGGCATTTTCCCACTAAAACCTGTTTTCGAGCATAAAAAAACCCCAATGTGGCACAACTTGAGGTTGTTTGTTGGCCATATAGCCACAGACTCTCCATCACTGCTGGTTTTTAGGTGGTGAAACTGACAGCAATATATGAGACCGAGCTGAAAGTGAGAGTGGTGTAGACTGAAAAAAAAAAGGAGCCTGTCTGTGAAACACTCTGGAAGTAAGTGTGAGAATGTTAACTGTCAACCCGCATCGTTGTAGTCCATCCATGGGGAGACGGAGCGGCGTCAGCCTCAGCTTCAGGCTGTGGTGGACCTTGCTGAGGCCCTGAAGGCTGTGCTGAAGGGCCACGGGGGCCTGGTAGACGACAAAGTCAGTCTGCTGCGCTGCAACTGGATTGCAGTCACATCCAGAGCAGAAGAGTGGCTCAACCTCCTGCTGGTAAGAAAAAAGGAAGTCATGATGTCCCTTTGTCTTTTTTAGACTTTTTTTTTTTATTTTTTTTTTATCAGAGCTAAAATTAGACCCAATTCCCTAAAATAGCTCATTAGAAGCATCGGCATCAGAGTGCTGAGCATAAATGCTTGGTCCTCTCTGTGTGTCAGGACTATCAGCGACAGATGCAGAAGCTGGACGGACAGATAGAGGAAGTGAACAGATGGATCGATGGTGCAGAGAAAAAGATGGATGAGATTGACAGCCAAGGACCCAACGACGCTGTGCTTAAGGTTACCATATTTGTATTTCTTTGTGTCATGTAAAATCTCCATTCCTTATTCATGCCAGTGATTTTTTTTTTCCATATTTTCTGAGTCTATTGTGGATGAGATAAGAGGGTTCCAGTGCAGTCTAATTTGAGAAGAAATACAGTATGAAGAATTATTTATTATTAGCTGTGGGACAGAGTGATAAATCATTAACATACTTATCTTTTGTTAATGCTGCCTAGTGTTCTCTCTATAGTATTGTTAAATACGGCTTTGATCCCCTTCAGTGATATGAAAGCAAAGTATTAACTTTCTCTAAACATATTTTTGCCCAATTTTGCAAATAAGTTCCAACAATTCTCTCTCTACGCTGTATGGTTGTGTTTGTGAATTATGTGTGTGTGTGCGCGTTGTGTAGGTTTTGCGTGCTGAGTTGGAGTTGACGAAGGATAAAATGGAGGAAGTGAGGACTCTGGCCCAGGAGCTCATGTCCACCAGGGGGGAGAACTGCCAAGCCCAGGTGGGACCCAAAGTGGAGCAGCTCAACCAGCGCTTTGATGCCATCACACAACGCATCACCTCTGGACTGGTATGGATGGGAAGAAAAAAGGGCACCTGGAGAGGGAGACGGACAGGATTCTGCATAATATTACTTAAATACACTGTCACTTTATTTGTTACTGGTTATTTAGCTCTAAATTCCAATTTTATTTCTGTCTGTTCCTGTCTAACATAATCTAAAATGTTCTCCGCATATTCACCTAATAGACTCCAAACTCACTAAATCATCAAGACTCTCCCTAAATAGCCTCAATCTCTGCCTAAATTTACTTTAAAGTCTCTCTAACCAGACTTCAAACTCTCTCTCTTGAAACACTGGCTTAACACACTTCAAACTCTCATACCACATTTACTTCAAACTCTCTCTAAATCTTCTCCAAAGTCTTCATCTAAATTTGCTTTCTCCTGGACACTAATGATCTCCTGTTCTTTCTGTGCCCGTGCATCTTTGCCGTGGGCATGCACGTGCATGTGCGACAGACGGCAGCGTCAGCCAAGGAGCTGGAGCAGTACCACAGCGAAGCACAAATCTGGTTGGAGCTCCTGGAGGAGGAAGTCAAACAGGGGGAAAATCTGAAGGAGGAGGACTTCCAGGAGGACAAGGTTATAAAATACTAATATGAATCCAGTGGTGGAAGAAGTAGTCACATCCTTTCCTTGACTAAAAGTAGAGGAAAATACAAATGCTTTATTTGAAGTTGAACTCTGTAAGCAGTAAAACGTAGTTAGATTATTGAAGTAATAGTAGTTGTTTGGTTCCTCTGGTATGTTATGTCTGATATGATTAGATTCTGCTAGTGTGATGTATTTTGTTGTTTTCTACTTTTGTTTGTACTTGCCCTGAATAAACTGTCTATTTATGGTCATTATATAACTGCACTAAAGTAGTTTAAATGTAATTGACTCATAGAAGGACACAGTGTAGGTACAAAGCAACTATAACTTACTGTGTCCAGAAACTCGCCCTGGGCAAACTTGCATTTCTTATTGTTGAGCCCTGCAGAGACACCAGATAAATCTGAGGGCTCATCAGATGATTAATGGGAGAAAAATTTGCAATAAATAAATAAATAAATACATAAATAAGCCCTGTTACTGAAGGTTTCACTTATTTAACTTTTTGTTTAATCTTTCATTTTTGGAGATATATTAGATCATTTGATGGAAGAAGAAATCCCCCCTTTGTTGGTGTTATTAACAACTCAGTGATATCAGAAACGTGAGCAGACTACACTGCTGAATTCATTTTTAATAATAATGTGCTGTCATACTATCGATCGTGTAACTTTTTCCATCAGAAAATGCCTTAAATGCAGGAGAAATTACAGAAAGTACAATAAACACCATGAGATGTAATAGTTGAAAATGGAAACCATCCCTAAATCTGTACAAAATGAATTAACTGAGTTTTTTTCCCATCATGGACTGCAGTTGATTAATCCATTGTGTGATGTTTGTGGTGACGATTTCTATGTGCGCATACCTGTAGGATTGTGAAGAAGGTGCAGTGAAGGAGTTACTGTTGAAAGGAGAGAATCTACAGAAAAGAGCCCCAGATCAGGAGAAAAGAGAGCAAGTCAGACTGAAACACAACCAGCTCAACAGCAAATACAACACTGTGAAGGTAACACACAAACACTGCGTACTTTCTCTATTCCAGTGTTTATCAACTGATGAATTGCAAACCAAAAGTGGGTCATGCTCATTTATCGAGGCAAAAAATAATGTTAAGAACCTAGTCCTGTGTTTTATTTTTTATGGCGCTGACACCACCCATTCACACTCCTCAACAGTAGGTGGCGGTAATTGCGCTATAATGCTAATTTATGCCATAAAAGAAGCCCCAACAGTTTCTATTTATATCATAGTGAAACTCAGGTATGAGCAGAATAGATGTGGTTTTACCTACATTGGTCAAAAAATAACTCTGCTAATTCTTGAATAAGTGACTGAATGTGTTTTTAATTTTTAACTGTGCTAGCATTTTTGGTTTTGGTTAAAACGTACCCAATTTAGTGTTAAAAGGTGTTTCCATGTTCATCATCGCCACCTGCTGGTCAGTTTGGTCTCTCATTAAACTTGTCTTCTGTGTTGACATATTCTGTAGTATCTCAGGTTCAAAACAGACCATGTTGAGGTATGATAGTGGGTCCCGAAGCCAGACCATTGAGAACCACTGCTCCATTAAATCCCTATTTTTATTCGTTGTTACATTAACCCTGGCCACAGGAAACCACAGAACCCTACTGTAGCTTGTATTTGTGACGTGCTTTTTGTGTCTCCATCTGTTTTCAGGACCTGCGCTTGCTGAGGAACAGGAAGGCTTTGGCCATCGCTCCCCAGTGGTACCAGTACAGGAGGAAGTCACATGATCTACTGGCCTGGCTGGACGATATCCAACGCAGCGTCGACCAACTGCCCGACCCCCCTGAGGGAGAGAGGGTCAAGGTGACGACACACAAACATGAACACACGCACATGCATATGTGCACAAGCATGATAACCAATTTATGTCTCTCCAGAACAGCCTCTCATCTTTGTCCATCGTCCTCTTTTTGTTTCTTTTCTCATTTCCCTTTTTGTTTAATAAAATGCTAAGGCGAACATCATCTGAACCCATAATCCAAATAACAGAAAAGTTGGGACATGTATTTATGTTGTAGGAAAAACACACATCTTTCTTTCCTGTGTTTCTTATTTCTGCTTTCCTCCAAGGGTTCATGTCAAAGCTTTTCCAAGGAAAATTTCCCCAAATCTTTATAAAAAAAAAAAAAAAAATAGAAATAATAGCAAATCAATTTTTTTGTCCCTAGCAAAAGATTGCAGTTTTTGTCTGGGGGTCTTTCTCCACTGCTGTGCATTCTAGGTTAATTGAACTGTGTTGTGTGTAGCATTTTAAGATCAATAAACCATTACCAAATTAGTTTTGAAACAGTAGAGTAATTGCATTATTATTCCTCATTACAGCTGCTGCTTATTGACCTGTACAAATTGTTTCAGTGTATGTACCACTGGTTTGCATTGTAATCACTTCACTCTGAAAAAACAGCTTTTTCCTACAGCTAGAGCCGTCCATTATAGCAAGATGGGAAAAAAAAAAAAACAGGCTCGAAAACTAATCTGCAACAGTATTTTTAAAGCAAGACTTACAAAAGGAAGGCCCTCACCTTTTATAATCTATTGATTTTAATACACACATTTGGAGCAGCTTTAAAGTTCTAAAAGTTTTGACTAAAAACCCTCAAATCCTGCACCTGTGTTTTTTTTGTTTGTTTTTTTTGTCTTCCCTTTTGACTGTATTTGTGTCTTTCATTTTCAGATGATCACTATGACATTTCGTTAAGCGGACGTCTCACGCGCTTGCCTCAGACTCACCTTTGCCGCAGCTGAGATTTATCACTGTCTGTCCGTCTGCCTATTCATCTGTCTCTCTGTCTCCTCATGCTTCTTTTCACTCCCACTCAGCCCACTCCCACACACAGCACTTACTCCTCTGTATTTCCACTTATTGAAAAGGACGGTGACTGTATCCTCTGATGATGTAAATAAAGTTTGAAGGCAGTGTGCGCCTCATAATTATAGCACCGTTTCTCATTTTGTTTCAGTGGAGATATTTAATACACAGTAAGGATTCCTGACAAACATGATATATTGTCTTTTTTTTATTAATGCCTTTGTTTGAGTGTGTGTTGTGTTTATGAGTAAATGAACATGTTTCTTTACTTTTATTATGTATTCCTAGTCCCTCTATGTGTGTGTATGTGTGCGTGTGTGTATTTGAGTACATCCACATGCTTCTCTGTGCTTTCCTCCCCTGGGCCCAGCCAATAGCAAGTGACATCCTGGTTGATTTTTATCCAATAGGAAATTGGCTCAGAGTTCGACAAGAAGAAGGAGGAGCTTAAGGAGGTGCAGGGCTTAGCCAATCAGCTCTCAGAAGCTGGAGCCGCCAATCTAGTGGAGCCCCGCCAACTCCAGCTCAACACGCGCTGGGTTGAGGTGGAGGGCAAGTTCATACCCTTCAAAAGACAATGTGTGAGTTTCAGTAGGCCTGACTTTTACATCTTCTAACAGGAAATACAATACTAACAGAGTTAATTTGTCTAACAATCAAAAGACTGTGTGAGTCTTTTGAAGCAGTTATTTTACTAACTGTTAATATGGTGCGTCAAAGTATTGGTGAACCAACCCTTTCAACTTTAAATGCTCTCAACTAATTGCATTGGAATTAGGAAAACTAATGAAGACACTGTCTTTTCATGCAACCAGAAAAAACCAAAACAACTTTATTTCAGTTTAACTTTCATTGCTTGAGCTTAAAGGCAAAGTACATAACATAGATGACAGTGAATAATGGTGGATTTACCTGGCAAAACCCTGCTCTCTGCCTGGACTTTTTTATTTTCCTCTTGTTTTGCTGTGTTCAGGATGTTTTTGGACATCAACGCCAACATAGTCAGCTTGCATCTTCAACCAATAACAGCATCAGATAATATGCATGAGTGGAATGATGTAAAAATGAAACATTTAGCAGCTCTCTTCTTTTGACCTTCCTTACTTATGTTGCACAGTTCTGCCCATGAGGCAAAACTCTGTGCAAAGCACACATCAAAGACGATGCACAATGGAAACTTTTCCATATAGTTTTACAAATATATAGAGGTACTTATTTGTGTTTTTAGAATATAACTGCTATGAGAGAATCAGGAAATATATTTTTTTTTCTTTTTTCTTGTAATCCACCACAGCTTTTGCTCCCTTAGTTAAAGTTTGACCAGTTCTTTCACAAACATAAGCAATAAATGTTACATACTTTGCCTTTAATGTAGTGTTCTAATGGTTCTCGGTTCAAAATAGGGTATAGTGGTAAACAAAACAACTGAACGAAAAGAATTTAGAGGTTTTCACAATTAGACGTTGCCCTCAAAATATAATTGTAGTTGCTTTTTTGTTTTTCTTTGCTGCATTCTCATTTATATGTCTTGAGTGTACATGTGCAGCACGCTCACATGTTGAAATCTCATTGGTTGCCCTGTCTGGCTCTGTGTCTCTGCATGCCCCTCTCTGTGTTGACCAATCACATTACACCCTCACAGTTTCCGGATCAGCCTATACCTGAAGATGTATGTATCCTGTAAACAGTCACAGTCACATTGCACATACAGAATACAGCAGCAGAGAGGATCAAATACACATCTATCTGTCAGATTTCACGGGTGCCAAGGGGTGTCATAAGCACATAATTGGTTTCGTTTCCATCTTTATTTACCAGAAGAGCAAAGGCTGAACACGCATAATGTCCTTCAGCTCTGGTTTCCTTCAATGTTTGAACTTGAACCTGGATGAAGCCCAGGGTGCAGAGCTGTTCAGGCACTTCAGTGCATTACTGAAGGACTCTTGTGTCGTAATAATTAAGGCAGAGTTGGAGACCTCATTTTCCATACTCTTCAAGCTGGTGTGGGTATTCTATGATAAGTGCATTAGATAGCATCACATGACAGCAACAAAACTCATGTGCACTTTAAGTCCCCATGGAACCACGAGTGGAGTCTGCTTTCACTTATTTTTGTGCTCGCTGTAAAAACAGGAGTTTCCTCCATCCTAAAAATTTGGGTTTGCTCTAATTCAGTGATTCTCAACTGGTGGGTCGCAACCCAAAAGTTTTTCACAAACCTATTTTCAGTGGGTTGTAGGCCTTTGTCTAGACAAAAAATAATGTTAAGAAACCAATCCTGTGGTTTATATTCTTCTGGAGCTGAGGGCCACCCATTTACACTCACTAAAGTAATGAGCTCTAATGCCAATTAACAACATACATTTCAGCGCATAATAGAAGACCCAGACGTTTTGACTCATCATGGTGAAAAGTACATCAGATATGGTTTTACCTACACTGAGCACAAAATCCACAGCATTTAATGCTTAAATATAAGTGGCTGAATGCATTTTTTGATAAAGCACAAATTTTTGGTTTTGGTTTAAAATGTACACAATTTAATGTTAAAGGGAATATTTCCATATTTAGCATCGCCACCTTCTGGTCAGTATGGTTTATCATTAAACCCATCTTCTGTGTTTTCATAGTCATATTCTGTATTATCTCAGGTTCAAAACACGCATATTATTTTGAAATAAATTTGAGAAATGGAATTGTTATAAATTTGGGTCATGCTTTGTCATTGAGATTTGATAGTGGGTCCAGAAGACAGACCAGTTGAGAACCACTGCTCTAATTGGTCAGTTCCAGTTTTAGTTGCTTATCATTTTCTCCAATCCCTAAAATGACTCAGGACTTAGTGATGTGTGTGTCCATTTCTTTGGATCAGCTGAGTCCTCCAACAAAGAGCTTCTCCCACAAACTTCTTGCAGTTTTTGCAAAGTAATAACACACATACTCCTATGTAGAAGCCGACAAAAGTGACATAAATTACAGTTAGACATTGATTTGGAGGGAAGAAAGGAAATCATTGAGCCAATCTGAGCCCAACAGTCAGAGTTAGAAAGAGAGATGGTCCAGTGAAACCCTACTCAGATCTGCTACCTGAGATCCATTCAGACATAGGATCCACTGCAGTTTGAGTCCTCTGGTTCATATTTATCCTTATAGATGTGAGTTTTGGCTCAAACGACTCAAGCAATCCGGAGCATGAATTATCATGAATCCATGAATTTCCCATCACTTATATGTAGTGATCATATATTTTTTTTTTTTTACATTGAAAAGACAGTTTTACAAGCCAAAAAAGTTACATTTATTTATGGTAGTAAAATAGGATTTAGTTTTGTGTGAAATAATTCCATCTTTCAATACTTTCTACCTTTTTCTGGGCATCTTAAAGCTGCAGAGATAATGTAACCAGCTCTCAGCAGCTTATGATAAATTAGGATGACCTAATGACACTTCACACAACTTTAAAGTAGTCTTTTTTTTTTTTTTTTTTTTTTTGCATTTTAAGGTAAACTGTGACTTTCTTGATTTGCAATAATTGTCATATCACATATCATGATGAACATTTTCTCTCACCATAGACAACAGTATGCATTTTTTTGTAAATTGGTCTGGTGGAAGGAGCCATAATGAGCCAGAACTAGGGTGAAAAGACCCCAACAACGTAAGCATGGGCTTAACAGTTTGTGTTGGACAATGTGGACATGTGACAGACACTACAGACTCCAACAACCATTCCAACACTGCAAAAATCTAAATCTTACCAAGTGTATTTTTCTCACTTCTAGTCAAAATATCTCATCACACTTAAAGTAAGACATAATCACCTAAACAGTAACTTGTAAGTTAGATATAAGAACTTATTTTAGATCTTATAATAGATCTTGAAGATTTTATTTCAAGAAATATTACCAAGATAATTTTCACTTGTTCCACTGGCAGATTTTTTTTTTCCTTAATTGAAGATTTTTTTTTATTCTTTTTTCCCCCTTAATTAAAGATTTTTTTTTATTCTTTTTTTTTTTTTTGCTTAATTCAAGGTTTTTTTTTTTCTTAATTCAAGATTCCATCTGCCAATGGAACAAGTGAAAATTATCTTTGTAATATTTCTTGAAATAAGATTTTCAAGATCTATCGTCGAAAAATAAGTTCTTATATCTCACTTACAAGTTACTGTTTAGGTGATTATGTCTTACTTTAAGTGTGGTGAGAAATTTTGACTAGAAATGAGAAAAATACCTAACCTAATAAGATTTGGATTTTGGTAGTGTATTATAGATTAAACCCACCATTGACAAAACAGGTTGAATGGCATGCATCTGAAGGATGTAAAATTATTTTATTGTCCCACAATTCCATCACAAGTAAACACGATAAGCATAACACAAAGTTGAAGATTCACAGATCTGTCTAATGGCCTGCTTGTATTCCCTTTAAAAGCGGTCAAAATGCAGGACATAATATGTGGGTCAGTAAGTAGCAGAATATCTAGTCATGGGGGAGTGACGAAACATTTTCGAAAGTATTTCACTGGACGTAAAATTAGCATATGACCCCGAGAGCAGGATGAGGCATCAAGATGTTTATGTTGTTTTCCAGGAAATGAGAAACTCTAAAATAAGAATAAGAATCCCTACATCATAGTTAGGTCAGATACTGGAGCAGAGATGACACATGAAGCAGCACATGACGTACTGTATCTCATTTCATGGGGACTTTCATTTCTTTTCCTGCGTTTTGTGCACATTATAGTTGTCTATTAGGTGCCAGCTTGTATGTTTTGTAGACTGCACTTTGAGAACATACCACCACAAACCAGCAAATCACTCCCAGGCAGGGGGTGTTATTTAGTCTAAAGGGAAGCTGCTTAAAATCTCTGAGTGCCTGAACAGCAGTGTATCATAGCTGCATATGCTGTGTAAAAACTTGACTAAACATTGAATGCAGCAGTTGGATGACTTCAGAAGTACAGATGTGTATTTTGTCCAAATAGTCTAGAAGAACGGCCAGATGATGAGAGTGGAGGAGAAGCTATTTTGAGTGTCTTATTCTTTCCCGCCTGTTTGATTTGCAGTTGTTTCAGGCACAGAATCAAATGTTAAATCCCTAAAAACAAGCCTTTCCTTGTAACAGCGGTGACATCCACTCCCTGCCTTTGTTATAATAAATCCTACTTTACTGACAGGAGCTTGAGAATAATGGGTCTAGACAAAGATACAAATACTTGTTGAATCTTTGTTCTGTTAAAGTGAGACTCCGCATCATCATTGACCCACTGATCCAAGAGCTACATTTAATTTCCATTCTATGATGGGCTGTGCACTAAACTGGCCGTAATTGTTTTGATTGCCAGCTCTTGTTAATTAGAGGATGTCTTGCGTGAGACAAACCATATGTTACTTTAAGTCTGGACTCTCCCTCTCATCATCTAGATCTGCTCTGTTTCCCCCTATAAGTACTCAGTAAAAACACAGCTCTCAGTGAATCACAAACACATGCACATAACGTCCAGAAGCACAATAAAATGAAATGGGAAATGAAATGTATGTGTACAGTGAAACGGGCCTTTACTGTGAATGGAAGTTAACTAATAGGAGATGTATGGCTCTGTTATACTGGGTCGTATAAGCACTTTAACTTTCACAGCACTCCCAGGGTAACACTCACGCCTAAAAATAACGATTATATGCAGCCAGTTTGCATTAAGAATGTACTTACAGCGACTGTAATCAGGGTCAGTGCGTGGCTATAATCGTTGCCTTATGTAAAACCATCCTTAAGCAGCTGGCACCACAGAAAGCCACCAACTGAGCAAAAAAGATCAAGCTGTATATAAGCAGTTAAAAATGTAAACTATGATTCTTTAGAACCGATTCTGAAAATGTAATTTTCTTTGATTTGAAAAACAAATAAAACCTTAATTGTATTATTAAAATATCATTGATATACTTTTGACATAGGAAACAAGATTTGATAGTCTTTTTTATTTATAGTCATTCATTCATTCATCTTCAGAACCACTTTGTCATCACTAGGGTAACAGGGGTGCTGGAGCCTGTCCAAGCTACCCATGGGCGAGTCGCCAGTTCATCGCAGGGCTGACATATAGTGACAAACGACCAATCACTCTCACATTCACACCTATGGGTAAATTAGCATAACCAATTAACCGATAGGTTTTTAATTACATTTTAATTCAGTATATTGGTAGTATCTATTTTTTATATGCATCTTATATTAACATCGTACAGATCAGGACACTAGAACTGGCTGCACTGAACAAATACATGTTTGATTTTTAATTAACTCAAGGTAAAATAAACATATATATATAAAGTTGTGCTCATAAGTTTCCATACCCTGACTGAATGTGTATGGGATGGCCTTGGATGTTCCAACATGACAATGACCCAAAACACAAGGCCCAGTCCACCTGTCATTGGCTACAGCAGAAAAAAGTGCAGGTGTAGGAGTGTCCATCTGAGCCTCCTGACTGTAATGTCACTGAGCCACTTTGGGGAGGGGTCAAACATGCAGTTCATGCA
>JAQQZY010000013.1:19931334-19942749 GCA_030068375.1 Ostorhinchus rueppellii | reverse complement strand
CTAGCCATAAGTGAAAGAAATGTTTTTGTATTATCATTCATATTCTCTGAAAAATGGCCAAAGAATCACAAATTCTGCGAGCGTATGGAAACTTATGAACACAACTGTATATATAGTTAGTCTTCAGTTTAGGTTAAGTCACGCTCAAAAGACTTACACAATTTTAAATCGAGCTTACTTTAAGCTCAGCTTCTCAACTGGTGGGCTGTGACCCAAAGGAGGTCTGAAAACTTGCTCCAAGTGGGTTGTAAAGTATGGGGTTTTAAAAGTTTTTTTTTTTTTTTCTTCATTATTTTATTATACACTGTTGCCCATAAAGTTGGAATGATTTTGTTTTGAGACACATTCATCTTTTTATTTCTATTCATACGCATCAGTAATCACCTCTGATCAGGTACAATGATTACATACTGCGTCCCAGTTACACTTTATACATCAATAATAAACACATTTTCAATAATTTCATGAGAAGAGGTAAAAATATATATTTCTAACTTTATGGGGAACAAAACATATTTAATTTTATTTGTTAAAATTTAATTGTCAAATTGTTGATTTAAAAGAGAGAGTGCATAGTGCATGTATTCTGAGTTCATTTCATAGTTGTATTTTTTTTTATGGTCCCAGGAGGGCAGTCACATGATATGCAGATTATCAAATAATCCGTAAATGCTCTAAAGACAATCTAATGTCCGATTTTTATTTTGAAAAATATATCAGTCGTACAATAAGAGATGGTTGCCATTGTTAAGCAAATATTTGATGGACAATGTTTGTAGGCAACATATAATGTAAATTTGACCATACGTGTCTAAATATGGTTAAATGTGATCTTAATATTTTGACAGTGAAAAGTACGTGACCTGTCAGATCTAAAATAAAAACCTGAAATGTCATTTAGAACTGAAGCACGCTGCCACTTTAAGTCACGACAATTATTCAGTTTATTTTTACTCAGGTATGAATGCATGTGTGCTTTTTTTCTGCATCAGTCTCTTAAATCACTGAAGCTCTGCTCAAATCTGTGCTTAAAAAATGTTCAATAATTTTCAGGATTTTAACCATTTAACTGCCAGTTTAAATGTTTGATGCCATTTGTTTTATGAAAGAAGAGAACAACACAAAATATGAGATATATTTCTTATAATACATGGTGGATGGATGTGGCGTTTAATAATTAATAGTCTTAACCTTCAAATATGAGCAGTAACACTTTCAATGTCAGTCAGTTGGGCAGTTTTTGCCATGAGCGTCCAACACTGAACAAAAACTACTCATGTACTGAAATCAGTGTTATTGCTGATCAGACATGTCCAAGACTCTAATATATAATATAATACCACATCTCTCCACAATGTATTAAAATGTCTCATATTTTGTGTTGTTTTTCTATTAAAACAAGTGGCATCAAATATTCAAGCGTGTATACAAAGTGTTAAAATCATGAAAATGAGTCAACTTTTGGCAGTTTTCTGCAGATCTGAAGCATTTTAAGAGATTTTTGCGGAAAAAATATTGATATATGATTTTTATTTTTTTTTCTTGTGTGTGTGTGTGTGTGTGTGTGTGTGTGTGTGTGTGTGTATACACAGTTTTGGCTTGAGGGTCCCCAAAGGATAGTAAATTAGAGGGATCCACAAGGCTTGATAAAAGTGGGTCAGCACTTGATGACCAGGGGGAAATGTGGGTCCCAAGGCCACACCAGTTGAGAACTACTACTCCAAGCCATGTAACTCCTGCTTTAAATTCCAGAAAAGCACAATGTGATGATGCACATTAGATGAAAATAAGTAGTATTTGCTGGGACAATGATTGCTGTCTGAGATTATGTAGATCTGTACACATGCCACGATCTGTGGAAATAAAAAAGGACTCCCCCCCCCCTAATGGAAACCCAGTATGACAGGGCTATTTATTTTGGGTTAATTAAAAAGTGTCATTTAACGGGAGAAGCGACTGCCCTCGTTATGTGTGAGGCGATACAAGCATAACAATGAGGTGAAATTAACAGACCCGAGTGTTAATATCCTGGTATCTGCGCTCTGTGGAAAGGAGCTTCAGTGGTCGAGGCGGCTTCATTTACCAAGATGAGTTCCAATATATTATTGTGTATCATAGTCAGGGGAAATGTAAAGTTAATTTGCATTCTCCATTGGAAAAGTTTACCTATAACCAAAGCCTGGATCTGCTTGAATAAATTAAAAGTCATTTGCCCTGAATGTGGTCATGATATTCAATAGGAACAATTAAAAATATAGTTGAATGGGAGTTTTTTTCTCAGGAAACTGTGTGATATCTGATCTTTTCTCCCTTAACAACCTTGAAACGATACAGGGCTTCATTTATCAAAGTGTGAAAATAAATCTGCAGTTTATATAACACAGCAAAAATACTCACTGCATGATCATTGAAATATGAGCTGTCTTTTGGACTCGGTTACAGCTCTGGAAAACATAACACATCACTGCTTGCACTATTATTAGTTTGAGGAAAGTTTCTGTTGATTCTTGTAACAAATCAGATGATATTTCTCACAAATTCCAAATGAAAATATTGAGAGTACTTGCAAAAAATGACAGAAACTAAAGAGACGAAGCAAGTTCATGTCCATTTTTTAACAAGGATGTGATTATGTAACTGATATTCAGCCACAGCTTTCATGCATCTTAACTTCCTCTATCACTCTTTAACGTTGATGTTATTTTTTTTATTCAACTCCTGATGCAACAAAGCTGCATCTCAGCTTTGTTTGACAGATTATGATCTGCCATCTTCCTCTCCATCATGTCACAAAGGTCTTCATGTCTGGAAATGTGGAGTGATCTTATAGTTTTTTTCAGAGCTGCATTTGTGATTAGAAATTGTAATAATGTCAATATCGAATAAGCGAAGTCCCAGTTCACTTAGTTAGGAAGTAGGTTGTTTTTCATTTCATTCCTGTGTTGGTGTGTGTTGGTGCCTATGCCTCCTTGTGTGTATGCGGATATACGTCCTCCACTTGTTGTGTTTTGTGTGTTTTAATATGTGTGTGTATGTGGGTGTACAGGAGTACCTAACAGAGCTGCAGGCGTTGCTGCGTTCAGTGTCAGAGACGGACTTCAAGCTGAACTCTCCTGAATACTGGCCCGCAGCTTATTATAACCTGCCTCAGCAAGAACACTGCCTTAAGGTCAGAACTGCCTCAGAGTGGTTGTATACGTTTTCTAAGGAAACAAAACCTATAGAATTTGTAATCATGCTGCGTTTTTTGCTGCTAAAGTTCCTTCAGTAAACACTAAACCTTCACATCGACTAGTCAAACTATTGAAATTGTATACTGACCAACGTTTGTCTCCACCTCCACACAACCAGGAGGTGAAAGGGAGTATCGACAAGCTGCGAGGCCCAGTCGAAGGGGCGCTGGCCAGGAGAGAGGAGATGGTTTTGGGGGCGCGGCCTCTGGAGGGTCAGAGGATCCAGGAAACCGCCGGCCATCTCAGTACAAACTGGGAGAAACTTAACAAGCTCTACCAGGACAGAATGAAGTAAGAACGCGTACTATTTATATCTAGTTTATTACCATTATTACCATTCAACCTGTGTAGCTTTATTAATATTTTGCTGCTTATTAGGCCTGAAAATACAATTCGTTTCCAGTAGGTCAGTCAATATTTTCTAGATTAAATTAGATAGAACTTTATTGATCCCTTGGGAAGAGCGCTCGGGAAATTGAGTTTCCAATAGCAGTACAACCCAGAAAGTACAGGATAAGAAATAGCATGAGAAAATAGTAATACAATAATTATAAAAAAATAAAATAAAAAACTGTGGTGAAAACACAGGCAATGGGTTTTAAGCACAGCCCCATTGCTTCCTAAACTTAACCCATAAGGACCCAGTGTGACATTCGTGGCAGTTCTCAAATGAATTTTGTCTATATTTAACCATTCATAAATGGTTTATGACCATTTATTGTAAAAAATTATCTTCTGTATTTTTTTTTCAGTGAAAATCATGTTTTTTCCAACATTTAATTGACGAATTATGTAGATATTCATTAAAGCTCAGAGTAAAGTGGAGGATTATAATATCAAACAAAGAAAATCAAATAAAAAGTGACTTTTCAGCAAAATCTTTAACTGAGCATAAACCACCCATCTCCATCCACTGTCATTTATCAAACTCCATGGGTTTTACTGGTGAATTAATGTTGTAGATGATGATTATGGTTTTATGAAAATTGCAAATGCATTCTGCATCCAACTTTTTTGGACATGGGGTTTTAATAGCATGATATAATAATTGTGTACCCTCAGTGTTTTCCTATCATTAAAATGAAAATGCTAATAATAATTGATTCGTGTTTCCCAAAAGCTAAAATTGTTTTCTTAAATGCCTGGTTTGAACCAGAATCCACAATTATATTCAATTTACTGAAAGAAAGCAGAAAATATTCAGTTTTAAGCAGCTGACTTTTTGGCTTTTCAGTATTTTATTTTGATGTTGATTCCATTAGCTCTTATTTAATCACTTTTAAAGCATGTTTAATTGTCTGAAAAGTTATAAATAAATAATAATTACTTAACTGTTTATTAACAGGAACAGTGTAAGATCAGGATCATAGGCTAGGGATAGATACTCAGTGGAAATCAAAAATAGAAAAGTACTGTTTTGTTACAGCACTGTATGAGTTTGTAGAAAGAATCCTTCATTTTGTGTATATCTCGGAGTAAACATCTGTGCGTGGGTGTTTGTGTGTTCGTGTGCATATCAAGGCGCTGGCAGGACTGCAGCTCCAAGTGGCACAAGTTTGTTTCGGACCAGAAGGAGCTGGAGGAGTGGCTGAATGAAGCGGAGAGTACTCTGAAACTGGCCGAGACTGACCCCACAGCACACAAACAGCACCTCAGGGTAACTCACACAAACACAGTCCACGGCGACACATGAGCAGGAACACAACCATTTCCGGTCATATGCTGTACGTTGTAGTAAAGGAAATAATAACTGTCACAATCGGTAACTAAAATATAAAATGATACAGTTCAACCCACCAATGTGGCTGCTTTGGTGTATTCCAGTTACCAATGACTCATGCTTCATCTCCACAGTCCACTAATGCTGCTGAAGTGCCCTTGAGCAAAGCACAAATGTAAAAACAGCCTCAGAACTGCCTTTGTCAGCATTTTGATTTGTCTTTTTTTCTGTATTTCTTTTTTTGTGATACTCAAAAAGGCAAAACTGATTAGAATTTTACTCAAGACAGAAAGACAGACAGAAGTAAAAATGGGAGGAAAGGAATATAGTGGAATTTAATAAGATTGAATTGAAGAAATCAAATGATGTGGAATCATGTGGAGTGAAAAAAGAAAATGGGATGAAATTGTATGTAGTGGAAAATAATCATGGAATTGAATTGAACTGGCAGGGATTAATTATATTGAATTCTATGGGAAGGACATGGAATGGAATGGTATGGAAAGGAAGTACAATTGAGTAAAGAGGTAAACGAACTGGACAGAATGGAATGAGATGAGAAGGAAGTGACTGGGATAGAACAGAAAATAATATAATAGAATTGAAGAAGCCCCTGTCTGGGCTTCGCTGCTGTCCCAGCGACCCGGACCTGGATAAGCGATGAAGACGGTGCGTTAACAGAATTCAATAGAATCACGGAAATCAATGGTAATAATGGTACAGAATTGAATGGATGGAACAGAATTGGAAGTGAAATGGGAAGATATTCATGGAATTTAATGAAATAGAAAGGAAGGTGAATAGAATAGAATAGAATAGAATAGAATAGAATAGAATAGAATAGAATAGAATAGAATAGAATAGAATAGAATAGAATACAGACATAATTAGTCCTTAGAAGACAGAACATCATCTTGCATAAACATTACATTATTTACAAAAGAATGTCCTAATATAACCACAATCTGACACAAGTCATGACACGGCCTGACATCGAATTCTATGTAATACAACACTGGATAAAATTACATCTCTTGCAAAGACACATGCCTTCACAGAGTGTGGCATTACAGTGTGACGTGAGCTTTGTGTGTGGTTGCCAGTGGTAGGTGTCCATCCCAAGTCAGTAACACACACACACATGCTGACACACAGATGGCAGTTGTCAAGAGGAAAAAGCAGTGAGTGTCTGACAGTGCAGTCAGCCTCGATACAAACACAACACTTTCCTTTTTTAGGCCTTATGTAACAATATTATGTCATCAAATTTGACATTTCAATGTTACATCAACCCAAAAATGTGAAATTAAAGGATTACAAAAAAGCAATGTAGAACAATGGGTTTCCACATCACAAAGATGTGGATTACATTTGCAAGAGGCCTTATTTCCACAGAGGAAGGGGTGTTTTTCTATGTGATGCCTGAGGAAGTTGACTTGTAGCTTCAGTTGCCGCGGTTAACTGATGCTCCTCATCTTGCATATGAATCATTGTGAACGTGTGTATGTGTGTGTTTGCATCATCAGACATGCCCAGGCCACTTTGGGCTGCTGTGATCAGCTCTCTATGTCCACCTGCACCACCACGGATGTAGTGTCCAAGTGCCACTCATGTGCCAACCTGTGTGTTTATGTGTGTGTGAAAGAGACACAGAAAGTGGAACTGTTTGTGTAGAGACAGAAGACCATCTGGTACCTCAAATAACAAGCTGCTACCTGAACCGCACCCACTCATAATCCCCCAATGAACACACACATACACACACACACACTCAGACACACGCTCTCAGACATACAGTATTTGATGTTAGGGCTGTGTGTTGGCGCGATGCTGGCAATGTGACACATGTCAGGATACTGGGGTTACAATTCAACATACTGCGGAAAAATAAGCAATACACGTCTATGTGCATAAGAGTAAAAGAGTCAACCATTTTTATGAAGAACAGTTGGACCACATTTGCATTCATGTGTGTAACATCCGTCTTTTTGTGCAATCTAACCAAAAGAATTAACCTCTGCACGTGTTGGTGAAACATAAACTGAGGATGCATAGATGATTCAAGAGGTCATACATAACATTTCCGCATTATAATATCAACAAATCACTAGGCCAGTGTAATACATTTTATTGACTTGTGTACTTGAGTCTAAATATTCTATTATATACATACAGGTGACTGTTTTATTTGGTTGCTTGTCCAATAATGTTATATCCCATTTACATCAGGTTTTACATTAATTATGGCTGTTTCATTAGGATGAGATGCCATAATGTGAATATATGTCACTAAACACGGTGTAGATAAAATGTATTCCTACTGTAAACTTGATCTGTGCTTGAGTCATATTACATAGATTTTCATCATCAATGTCCTCCTGAGGCCCAGCAAAGCATTTTTTTGGGGGATAAGAGTTTCACAAAAGTCCCCTGCAAAGGACGTTTCATAAATAAATAAATACAAATGTTATGTGAAAAAATTATTGCATCATGCTTTAATGTAAAAAGCACAAGCTTTCACTTTCCTGGGTCTCATTAGGATGGAAGTGAAAAAAACAATTCCTATGTTCCCACAAGACCTCACAATGAGCCTGTTTACATACACACCAATACTCCAATTATTATGCGATTTCTGTGTTGTCAGATAATTCAAGTGACCATGGAAACAGAATAATCTGATCTGTTTTAGCAGATAACAGCAGCAATCTGATTATGAGATATCAGATTAACACACCTGATTTCTCCCCAATTCTCCGATGTCTTCCTGCATGTATACAGGTTAATCTGATTGATTTTGTTTTTTTATGTTTGCACATGTATAAACTATTAAAGTCACAGAGACCGGACGTTACATAATCAAACGTGGACGGAAGACAACAAGACGTTTGATTCTACCATCACTATGTATGTACATACTCCAAAAGAAATTCAATGATGGACTGGAGCGTCTAAACCAGGGTTTTTTGATTATTGCCTTTCTCAAGTGCATGTAAATGCATCAGATCTGATTATTACAATTAACCAATTATTCCCTGTTTTCTGACTTTTATGGTCACGTAAACAGGCTCATTACCATCTATGACTATGAGACCTCAAGATTCACTTTATTGTCATTCAGGCACAATACCAACACGATGTAGTGCAGAACGGAATTGCATTTCATGGGTTTATTTCATAAACACAAGAAATATAAAAACACCTTAGCAGCCAGAAATATATCGCAACAGCCACAGAACAATAAATAAGACCTGAAGAGTCTTTAGACAAAAGCCAACAATAGTATGAGAAAGTGTAACATCACAATACTCAACAGTACTGATATTTCCTTACATTCCCATTTTAACGCACTGTTGTTGAAAAGTAAACAATTTCATTAATTTAGTTCATGAAGAGAAACTCAGTGCAGGTTAAAGTTTGAGGGCTTTGGATAACAGGGTGGTCCCAAAATGTGAAAAATATCACGTAAAATTACAACCAAAGCACTGAAAAAGTTATTCCACTACTTTATGTTACAGGACTTGACGGAGGCGATACCAGTCCAGGAAGTAGTGCTCGGCAGAGTGAACTCTGCAGGAGAGGACATCAGCCAGTTGAGCACACCAGACGATGCCTCGCAGCTCAGAACACAGCTTAAATTACACAACACTCGCTGGGCTAACGTCTGCCAGCAGCTCAATGAGCGCAAGAGGAGGTGTGTATGTGTTTGGCTGTGAGCTCTTACACATGTGCTAATGTGTTTATGTTGTAAATGTCCCAAATGAAACTGTTGTAGTAAGCTGTAAATTGAGGGGTGTTGATTTATCATAGGAATATACATCGGAAGCCTTTTGTAGTAGTAAAAGAATTATCAAGATGCTTTATATTCATTAAGATGCTACTCATAATAAAAGTAAAAGCTTTCATAACAGTCCTCAAGTGGAAGTATGAAGGTTTTATCAGGAAAACGTACCCACAAAGCTTCACTTGGATGATGGTTTGTATTCATTTTACTCCTGCATTCATGTAGACGTAGGTTTCATTTTATTGTATTTACTGTAGTCTGATTACTGAAAAACAGGACAACAAATGGTGCCAGGAATACCAAACCCCACCCCTCACACATATTTTAGTTTATTTTGGCATCGATCCAGCTGATGTCATCATGTCCATGAGTGTAGTGATGTCAGCTTGTCAGTTGCCTCTATACATGTGCCAAGTTTGAAGTGAACTGAAACAAGACTGATGTTTTTGTAGACATGTGAAATTCGCCCATTATAAATAAATGGGAGGGGAAAAAAGAAAATTCATTAAAAAAATTCAACTTTGACCCACTTTTCCCAAAATGTAATCACATCTATTCTGAGTCACTGGTAATCTATAAACCCAATTTAGTCTGACAACCAATCGTTTTGCTGCTATAGACATTTGAAATTCCAGCCATTCCAAGTAAATGGGGGAAAAAAAGAATTTAAAAATTAATTACAAATTTGAACTTTGACCTACTGTTCCCAAAATGTACTGAAGTCTTTTCTGGGTCACTGGCAATCTATAAACCCAATTTAGTATGAATTCAATCAATAGCTCTGCTGCTGGAGTGTTAACAAAGAAACAAAAACAATACCCCTTGCTCCCCTTTGGGGCGCAGGGTAAAAGAAGTAAAAAGAACACAATGAATGTACTATATTTACACATTAAAACAGAGAGGAAAAAATAGAAGAAATACTTGTATTGAATGTATCAGAAACTACTTTAGAAAATACTTTATTAATCCCAGGATGTGCAATTATTAAATGTATGTGAATGTGTTCAGCACATACATACATACATACATACATACATACATACATACATACATACATACATACATACATACATACATACATATGTACCTGAAGAGGATTGAGAAGAAGTAGAATATATTTACTCCTATCCCCGTTCTATAGTCTTATGTTCCTTGATCATAAATGTATTCAGTTGCTTCCTGTCAATAAATAAATGTAAATCAATTAAATAATATAACCCATGTGAATAGAAGCTTAACTATACATATATACACACACATACTTAATCATCACTTTTATTGACCGCATTTCTTACAATAGCATGTTCTAATATTGTTGTCAGTATATCAATATTAGCTCTTTACAGTTTTATTGATACTACAGCAAGTATTAGAATTTATATTCATATTTATAATGTAATGAATTATTTACTCTCATTATTATTACCATCAAATCAGTAATAATGGCAGTAAAAATAATAGGAATAACAGCAACAATAGCACCAAATGCTTAAGGTTAGGATAAGTTTAGTCTATATCAATGCATCATAAACTGTAAGATCACACTTCTTTATCATTATCCTGATTTTCCATGAGCACAAAACAGGTCTTGTTTTAGTTTTGTGAATGCCAGTTAAAAGTTAATAATGGTATTTAGGGGAAACCTGGTTTTCACTGAGTAGAAACAAGTAAAAAGTCCAATATTTACTTCTCAGATGATCATTCAACTACTGTCTTTTTTCTGACACTTGTACCACAAATGATAAATAAAGGTGAAGGGCATTCCTGTCTCCTGACTACGTCTGACTCCTTGTGCAGGTCTGCAGAGGCGAGGACAGCGGCTGCAGAGCTGCAGGAGGACATGGGCTCGATGTTGGGCTGGCTGAACAAAGCAGAGGGTGTCCTGGCCATCCCACTGCAGCCAGCCGAGCCACAGCACATCAGAGACACTCTGGGTAAAGTGCAGGTACTGTCAAAAACACAGCAGACATATTTACAACATGTCACTGCACTGAGTAGTTCCTTCCTAGCTGTGTATTCCTGTACCTTTGTGTGTGTGTGTGTGTGTGTGTGTGTGTGTGTGTGTGTGTGTGTGTGTGTGTGTGTGTGTGTGTGTGTGTGTGTTGATCTATGTAATTGAATTAAGCCAGTATCACAGTGAAAATGAGATGTGCTTGTGTGGGTTCATGTGTGTGTGTGTGTGTGTGTGTGTGTGTGTGTGTGTGTGTGTGTGTGTGTGTGTGTGTGTGTTGGTTTGTTTAATTTAATCTGGTGGATATTATGGTTTCAAATGAGATGATGTAATGTTTTGCTCTGAAATCCAACCTTGAAATGTGCGTGTATGAGTGAATTTATTTAATTTGGTGCAAAGAGCTTGTGTCGTACTTCAAGAGGCAGCAATGATTTCTTATTAGATTCACCCTTTATGACCACTTTGTGTGTCTGTGTGTGTGTGTGTGTCTCAGGCACGTGTGATGGAACTTCCAGCTAAAAAGGTAGCAATGGAAGACTTGAACCTGAGACACAGACAGATAGCACTTCCTGTTGACAAACAAAAAGACATCAGGATCATCAACAGTCGCTGGGCACAGGTCAGATTCTATCACAGTGAGAACTACTGCTATCAGCATGTGTGTGTGTGTGTGTGTGTGTGTGTGTGTGTGTGTGTGTGTGTGTGTGTGTGTGTGTGTGTGTGTGTGTGT
>JAQQZY010000013.1:19852457-19870548 GCA_030068375.1 Ostorhinchus rueppellii | reverse complement strand
GCACTGTCACTGGCAGAGACCACCTGTAATTTTATCACACGAAGTGTGTAATGTCAGTAAATTCTATTCTATTCTATTCCATACAAGCCATGAATTTTCACAGCACTCCCTACAAATGACCCACTTCTCATCTTCACACTGTCATTTAATGCATTATTTTAGTACAATTAGCAGTTTCTACAGAGCCAGAGGTGAAATCATCACCATCATCAGTCTAACCTGACCCAACAGTTCAGATCAACTCAGTGTTTAATCATTGTGTCGTCCTGTGTTTTTTTTTTCCCCCCTCTTTAGCCACCAGACCCAGACAACATGCTGGGACCATCCCAAGATGGCAGAGCTCTACCAGTCTCTGGGTAAGACACTGTTAAATGACTCACAAGATGATTTGAAGACTGTACGCCGTAGGGCTGCATGATATATAGTTTCAGGGCTGTGTAATGTGCGATGCGTTCTACATTGTGCAGCCAGGGAAGGCGAATGAACTAAATTTAGCTTGTTATGTTATAACTTTATTAATGCTTGGTACAAAAGGAAAAATGACACTTCTCATTCACAAGAATTCTGCCTGATACAACATGATTTTCAACAGTTTAAGGGTTCTTGAATACACACTTTCTTGCAAAAGTCTAAAGATTAATTTATTCTAATAACTTAAAATAACCCTAAACACATGGATTGTCCTTATGTTGGCAATGTCATTGTAGAAAAGTAGGTGAAGTATAAATATATGGTATATTATAATATATAGTTAACAGAGAAACTACAGCAGAAACACTTAAGAAAGCTCAACGATGTACAGTGGAATTGTGGCCCCTTTATTTTGGTAATAACTTGGGTATAATTACAGATTTTCTGGGTAGAAAATATTTTAAATACTTCAATAATTATATATAGTTTCGGTTCATGCAAGTAGTGGAGATTTTAGCTGTACTTTCTCTGTTTATTTACGTAGTACCAAGTAGAGTAAATAAAGGACTTGAAAAGGACAGAGTACAAGAGCATCTGTCTATAATCAGGCCCGCTGCATGATGGGATAACTCAGCAGTCTGCAGCCACCAGCAGCTCACTGAGTCACATTGTAATGAGACAACATGAAGTCTGATCATCATCCTAATTATCACACTTTTACACCTTTAGTGCTGATGAACTCTACAGAAACACTATACATGGTGTTGCAGTATTAGTACTACAAACAACCCATGATGCTTTTCTTGGTAAAACAATTACACTTTCAGTGTATTTTTAGTTGGTAAGTATGCAAAATATTAACATCACATGTTTCAAGTTCATGTGTTTACTTTGCCCAAGTGAAACTTAAGGATGAATAAAGTGTCTGAAACAAGTTTTTATACATGGGAGTGTCAGAAAATTTGGTGTACTGATAAAATCTACATAATAAATATTGGATTAAACAAAGAGGAATGCCTTGATGGAAAAAACAAAAGAAATGCCACTGTGTATGAAGAGCTACAGGAAGAAGTATTAGACAAAAGTCTGTTCGAACTGTGGACGTGACTGAAACATCATATGATCTCAGTCACTGGTTTAGTTCTGGAGGCTGAAGCTAAAGCAGTTTCAGGTTTTTGTCGGAATTCATCTTATGTGTATCAGCTCCTCAATCTACAGCTCAGGTAGATTGTAACTGTATGAAATAATAATGGTGGAAACTCAAGTTTAAGACAAGAAGACACATGAAGCTGGAGCAGGGGAGTCAAACTCTTCTTCAGTCAGGGGCCACATTCAGCCCAGTATAATCTGAAGTGGGCCGGACCAGTAAAACAATAAGTTTTTAAAAAAAGTAAAATTACGTTATGTAACCTTTTACATCCCAGGGTTCCCTCAGATGATGGAACAACGGTGCTGCACCAGTATACTGCTAGCTCAGCGCCGCTATACTCATGTTCAAATATAGGGCGTTTTTTTCTATTTTCCCCCGATAATTTTATTAAATCTAGCGAAATCCATCAGGTTTGCAGGTATGCGCTCAATTTTCCAGCGCCATGTTGTTTTTCATTTGAAATCTCACGGAGTTGCATCTATCACAACGTTTTAGCGCAAGACTTTCTTCTGGGGAAGGGGGGCACACCAGGATACTATGAATTTCTGGGGAGAACCCTGCATCTACAAAGTTTCTTTAAAAATGTGAGTAACATAAACAGCCTGGAATTTCTTAAAAAATTATTGCAATATTATGCCTCAGTTTATCATTTACTGATGTGCATCACAACTTACAGATCACAGTGGATCTACAAATATACAAAACATTTAATAACAGGTGGAATATTGCTAAAATTACACTTTTTTTTCTTAAGACATTTTCGGTTGTTTCTATTTTTTAGGGTTTTTTTGTGAAATTATAGTTTGTAAATGTAAACATTTTCATTTTTTTTTTTTTTTTTTTTTTTTTTTACCTTTTTTGGAGTTTTCAGTATTTATAAGTTATTATATTATTATTTTACTGGTTCAACCCACTTTAGATCATATTGGTCTGTATGTGGAACCTGGACTAAAATGATTTTAACATCTTTGAGTGTTAATATGTTCAGTGTAATTTTTGCATGTTACAAATGAATCCCACGGGCCACATTTCACCCCTTGGTGGGCCAGGTTTGGCTCGCAGGCCATACGTTTGACATTTGTGAGCTAGAGAGTCAAAATAGCTACTCAATAAATTTAAAAAAAAGTAAAAACAATAACAAGGCAATGTCACAACATGACAAAATGAAACCAAAACTAATAAAAAAAACAATAAGAACATAAAGCAGATAAAGGCAGTAAAAGCAGTAAAACAAACAGATAAGAATCACTAAAACATGGCGACCTAAAGCAATAAAACCAGAGAATAAAAGCATAAAGTAAAGAAAAACTGTAATCCGTTGTGATTTTAAGGAGGCTTCAGACTTTGTGAGTGTCTGCTTGGGTCCGTCGCTCCAAAACAAAGTCTCAGCAACAAAAGCACAGTTTGGATCTGAGTCTCAACTCTGGAACAGCAACAAGGATCCCACCTGAGGATCTGCGGTCAGTGGTGGTCTCGTAGGGGAATTAAGGGTTCTGTTATGAGTGGATCTTAAAACGCAGGAAGCTGATGCAAAGAAGTTTGGACTGGAACGACATCATTTTAAACCAATGAGAATCCTGCTGTATCAGAGACAGTCTTTTAAAGCACAATGATAGTTATCATCATGAAAACACTTTTTAGGCAGAAAATCACCGCTTTGAGTTGAGGTGCTTGTAGAAGAAATTCTTAATTTATTTCAAGGCCTTCTTTGTACATAGATAAGAGTTTACACAGCAACCAAGGAATGTTAGGATGTGAGGAAAGATGTCTCTCAGGCATTTAAAAGGAAGACATTTTTATACCCAGCAGTTGTAATGTCCAGCACTTCCTGCGTGCATTAGACACATGATAACAGTTCACACACAGGAGGACATTTAGGGGTGACATCTTAAGACCAGGGTATCATCTTCTTGATACAAAGAACAATCACACTACAATAAAAATAAATATAAAGACCATAACAGATTACGGCATGTACGTTCTAATATGTACGTACTAATCAGGAATAAAAACACAACAAGGACACGGAGTCATTTTTCTATCAGTCATCTATCATCAGGACAAAAACCCAGTCCTTAAATGATAAAGAAATAATAATTTGACATTTATCATGATACTTACTGTATCAGCTACTATTTTTTTTTATCATTTATAACTATATATTCCAGCTCTACCTCAGAGTAAGAACTTCTTAATTATTATAATTTTGTTTAACCCTTTAACTCCTGACATGTCTGTGGTGAGTGTTGATTTATTTTAATTCCTCATAAAAATTCAACCATTGGCTCAATAGGAAAAATGTCCAAACATGCTGACAGAATAAACTTTGTGCTTTGCTCACTGAACTGAACCCCCTGCTGCCTGTGGAATGGGGGGTGAAACACAGAGCAAAGAGTGAGACTGACTTACTATAAATATAGACGGTTTGGACTCTTTTTTTTTTTTTTTTTTTTACACTGTTCTCTGACTGTTTTTACTCCTTTATTTATTTATTTATTTATTTTTTACTGTGTTTTACCAAGTTGTACCGTGTAACTGTTTTGGACTGATTTAGAACAAAAAAGCCTTAAAACAGAAACTACTGGGACAAAATGCAAATACTTGTTATTCAGTGTGTTCCAGTTCGCAGTTAAAATAGAAGAACAGAATAGCCACTTTATTGTCACACAAAACATCCACAACAGTGCACATTTTGAGTGAAATTTCAATGCAGAAGCTCGCCATCAGACTAATAAAAACAATAATATACATGCATATATACTCATAAAAAGTGACAGAGAAATTTAGGAGCATTATTGCACTATGGACCCAGTATTGGACCATGACATGTTAAACAGTTTACAGTTAAAAAAAAGAAACATAAAGAGGGAATTATTGTAAACTTAAAAGTCTTATGGCTTGGGCTATAAAGCTGACACAAAACCCGGCTGTTCTGATTCTGATGCTTATAAATCTTATTGATGTACATTCTGAGTGTCTTATTGAGTAAAAATCTGTCAAATTTCAATTCCTCTCTTTGTCTTCTTCTGTTATTCCACCCCTTTTTTGACCCCAAATACACACAATAAAGCAAACCACTGAAGAAAAAGAACACAAGCACAGACTCACAGCAGCCTTTATGACACTGAAACACATGACAGTTCACAGCAGCACGTTGACCTGGAAAAATGTCTCAGGGGTTAAAGGGGTAATGTCTATTTTCTATGCAGTTGCACTACAGTACAGACTGTAAAATCAGTCTCTCATTCCTACATTAACTTAAAAAGTAGATCTGGTGGCATCCCATATTTTTTTGTGGGATGTATAGCAGATAAAAATACATTGCAGTGTCAGTTTTTCCAGTATAATGCAGTTCTCACTAATGAAAACTGAGAATGTGCTCCACCATCTCTTGCCTCTTCTCATCTTCTCGATTCTTTCCTCCAGCCGACCTCAACAACGTTCGATTCTCCGCCTACCGAACAGCCATGAAGCTCAGACGACTGCAGAAGGCTCTCTGTCGTAAGTGCTCTATGTATAGTTTGGACGTATGCGTGTGTCATAAAAGGTTATCATCTCTTGGTTGAAGCACACTCCTCTCTCATCATGAGTGCTCCTCTCATTGTGTTCCAGCCCACCCACCACACTCCCACACTCCTCCTTTGTTCTTTCTTTTTCTGTATCATTCTATCTCTTTTTGATTCACCTCATTTGCTCGTGTCATCCTTCGTCTCCATCCTCTCCTCTTCCTTCCTTGAGTATTCTTCTCTTTGCTCGCCTCCCCCTCATTTTCTTCTCTCTTCATTTCTTCTCATCTTTGCCTCCCTGCTTTGTATGTACGTGTCTGTCCATATGTGTGTTTACTCATCCTTCTCGTCTCTCGCCAGTCGAGCTGCAGAGTGTGTGTGCCGCCTACAGCTGTTATGTGTGTGATATGGTTTAAGGCGTAAAGATAGCCGCAGCCGAAGAGCGCACAAGCACTATTTATATTGTAGAGGCTTCTAAAAATGAAAATGAACAGGTTTATGATTAACCCGGACTAAGTCAGAGCAGCTGGTGGAAGATGGGTTTGATTTCTCTTTTTCAAGTCTTTTAACCCTTTGCTCATTTTATTCCCTGCAGCAAATATTCCATCTTTCTTTCATCACAGTGCACTTCTTCTTCTTCTTCTTCTTCTTGTCTTCTTGTCTGTTTTCAGCCCCGTTTGTAGTGTCAATTATGATGGTATTTTCCACTTAAAGGTTCACTGAAATATATCTTTATCTGTGTTCTAATAATAATATTCCCAGAGTGGATGCGATCCCTACATGGAGGAAAATTCACTTGACTTATAATAGTAAAAACTATTGTTTACATGCTGTTTTGTTATTTTTATAGATAAATGTAACAACAAAAAGGTTCACGAAGATGGATGCAGCTGTTTTTAAGTGATGTAGATCACAAAAATATAATTATACAGAAAACATCCAGCTGGGTAATAAAAAGAAGTTGCAATTTAAATTTAGCTCAAGCATTGTATGTGCGCGTTACGCATCAGTATTTACAGTGATCTATATCTTAGTAACATAACAAAAGTTGCATCTTCTCTGCTGCCTCCCACTGTGGTGTTTGTGAGACAGCCAGTGTGCCAAAAAAGATTTTTGTCAGTGAGTCACAGAACTAACAAGGTATCATTTGAGAGGTTTCACCAGCAAATTCTAGATGGCATAATCATAGTTTTTCTCATAGAAATATCTTGAACTAAAATCGGAAATGCATCACGTTATTGTCAGTTCTTCTACTTTGAGGTGACGTATCAGCAGGCAATGAAAACATCCAAGCAGCAGAAAATGTCGAAACCAAGTTTGTTGAGAAATAGTGTTCTAGTGTCAAATAAAACACACCCAGCACAAGGCAAAAAAAATACCCTCTTCTTATAAACGAGATGCAGCAGATTCTAATCACTTGAATATATTCACTCATTCAGTATTATACACCTAGTATCATGAAGATGGATGCATGTGTTGGTGAGTTACACTGATTACACGCTGACAGACACAAACCAAAACAATATCCCGCTTCACCGGCATGCAGGGTAATAAAAGAGCAGTTGTAATTTAGCTCCTGTATCGTGTATTACTCATCCGTATTTATAGTGATCTATAGCTCAGTCATGTTCAACAATATAAAAAATGAAAAGTGGCGTTTCCCTTCCTGCCTCCCACTGTGATTGGGAGACAGCTAGTGTGCCAAAAAAAAATTTCGTGAGTCACAAACCCAATGAGGCGCCGTTTGAGAGGTTTTCACCATTAGTGGATGGCGTAATCAGGGCTTTTCTTGAAATAAATTTCTAAATGCACGATGCTGTTGTCACTTCGATTAAGTATTTGTGCATTTCTTTGTCTGTTTTCAGCCTTGTTTGTAGAGTGAATTGTGATGGTATTTTCTGCTGTGATATTAGATTTTTATCTGTGTTAGAAGAAATCGAATAATAATGGTTCCAGAGTACATGCAAATTCTGCATGGAGGATAATTCACATCACTTAAAAGAGTAAACATGACATGCCCGCACTTGAAAACCGTTTGTCTTCAGTCCACGTGCAAGTTTTTGCACATAAAGACAAACGACGAACTGATGACAATACCCTGCAGCGGGGGCCAAGGGCAAAACCATTGTTTACATGCTGGTTTGCAATTGTTTTCAATAGGTGTGACAAAAACAAAGGAATTTCTGTATTTCTGGGATGTGATTTGTATTTTTGTTCCTTGTCTTTTAGAAAACATGTCTAAAGCTACATCAATATTTTGCATAATATTTAACTGAGGTAGAAGTTTTTCGAAGCGCAATTTGCAATGAACTCGTCTGTGGGTGATTTGAAAATGAACCCCCTGCTTTCACTTGGATGGAGTATTTGTGGACTTAGACAGCAGAAGTTAACACACTTCTTTCTGTACTGTAGCGCAGTGGTTTTCAACTTCAGGACCCACTAACAGCCTCAACGACAAGCTGCGAGCCAATCTAATGCAAGTTAAACACCTCAAATTTATTTAAATAAAAAGATGGTGTGTTTTGAGCCTGAGATAATACAGAATTTCACAGTATGCCAGGTGGTGATGCTTAATATGGAAATATTCCCTTTAACACCAAACTGGGGTCCGCATTTAGAGAAGTCAGTTGAGGAAGTTTGGGCATCTAGTGAGGAAGCTTCCCTGGGGAGGTGTTTTAAGTGTGTCCAACCAGGAGGAGACCTCGAGGCTGACCCAGGACACAGGGATTATATCTCTTGGCTGGCCTGGGAATGCCTTGGGATTCCCCCGGAGGAGCTGGTGGAAGTGGTGGGCAGAAGGCTGCCTGGTCTCCTCTGCTGAGGCTGCTGCCCCTGCGACCCAGATAAGCTAAAGACGAGGAGTACTAAATTGGGTACATTTTAACCAAAACCAAAAATGTGCACTCAGTTAAAAATTCAAAGTATATTCAGTCACTTATTCAATAATTAAACATACTGAGGTTATACCATATCTGATGTAGTCTGAGTTTCACCAGGATTTGAACAGAAACTTTTGGGTCTTCTTTTATGCTGGTGTTAATTAGCATTACAGTGCATTAACACCCCCTACTGTTAGTGAATGTGAATGGACAGCGCTCAGCTTCATAAAAAATGAAGTACAGGATTGGTTTCTTAGCACTATTTTTTGCCCAGTCAAAGGCCCGCGGCGAACTGAAAAGGGGTTTGCAACCACCAGTTGAGAACCAGTGCTTTAGTGAACTTAATGAGGAATGAAGATGAATAACGTGGTGCTTTATTGATCCTGTGTGTGAAGGCGTGTTCTCACCTCCGTCCTTGTGCTGAAGGACACTTTGAACATGGAGAGTCTGAACCCAGACAGTCTGACTGAAGGACAGACGGACACCCTGCTGTCGGGGATGTACGTGTGTGTGTGTGTGTGTGTGTGTGTGTGTGTGTGTGTGTGTGTGTGTGTGTGTGTGTGTGTGTGTGTGTGTGTATTGACCCCTTCCCTCTCGCTGTTTCTCCAGTGGACCTGCTGAGCATGCCCGTAGCGTGCGAGGTTTTCGACCAGCACGGCCTGAAACAGAACGAGCAGCTGCTGGATATCTCACAGCTGGTCACCTGTCTGACCAGCTTGTACCAGCGGCTGGAACAGACCCACTCCCACCTGGTCAATGTACCGCTGTGCGTCGATATGTGCCTCAACTGGCTGCTGAACGTCTACGACACGTAGGTCTAACACACTGTACAGACTCTGAGAGGCTGTTAAGTTGAACTGACCATGTTCTAAAAGACGTTTTTTGTTGTCTTGAAGTGGCCGCACCGGAAAGATCCGGACTCTGTCTTTCAAAACTGGGATCATCTCGCTCTGCAAAGCTCACCTAGAAGATAAATACAGATGTAAGTAACAAACACAAAGCTCAAATGACTAGTAATAAGTACTAATTCAAGCTGTACAGCTGATCAGAATGTATTGGCACTTTATTGAAGATTGGAGACATTAAAAAAGCAACCATTTGTTGAGTCATAAGTTAAAATCACGTCATTTCATTTTTCCTTTAATATGTTCAGTTGTGCAAGTTAATTCCAAACTGTAATCCATTATAGATTACATGTTACTGTTATTTAAAAGTGAATTGTAATGCGTTACATGACTCTCATAATACTCTTGAGTCACATACAGACTCATGTTATAAATGGCACATGTGCAGTAGAACCAAATAATACCCCCCAAATAAAAGAGGTAGGAGAGCCTTGGGATGCCTAAATTTGCATCCTGAAGTCCATGTGGATAGATAGCTCCATAAGTAACGCCACAGTCTATGATGTTCAAATCCTACCAGGAACACTTGCATTTTTTTCACATTTAACATGTTCAAACAGGGGGTGCAGTGCTGAGGACGCCAGTATATAAATGCACAGTTGATACAGAACTTTAACTTGTCATAGAAACATTAGCTTACCTTGTCATTGTTGATCACAGGGATCATGCTAATGAGCTTCTGGAAGCAGGGTTACGGTTAGTAATGAGCATATGTCCATGTGGCCAATGGACTGTCTTCTGCCATTTTCACCATTTGGCTGAACACGAAAATGAAATAGAATTTTACAGATGTATTTTTGATTCCTTAAGCTCTCATGGTCTTGCTTCTTCTTTTTTTTTGGGGGGGGGGGTCATTTGAGCAATTACATTAGGGCCGTAAAGTGTGTTGTTACGCAAGTGTTATTGAAAATGTACAGAGTAAAATATTACTGAAAATTGATAAGCAATGCCTTACACTACTGCAGTACAGCAAAAAGTAATCAGTTAACTGTAATGCATTACTTTTGTTACTCCCATAATAGAATATGTAACAGTGCAAGTTTGATGAGATTTGGCCAGTGTATATAGTGTTTGGTTAAATTTGCACTTTGTGGAATAAATGGTCAAATTAAGAACTAACATAGAGGCATGTAAGTCACATGGGACATCTGGAACAACGTCCAAATGTTAAAAAAACATCTGTGTTCATGTCAAGATATTCACCAAAGTCAGATCTTTAATAATTTATCTTCTAGTATGGACATTTTACAGGTCTTTTATGGTGTTTTAATGATGTCTTCCTCATCTCCTCTTCCTCTTTATTCATTTGTCCTCACTCTTTTCACCCTACCTCCCGTCCTCCCTCCTCCAGTCTTGTTCAGGCAGGTTGCCAGTGCCACAGGTTTCTGTGACCAGCGTCGTCTGGGCCTCCTCCTCCACGACTCCATCCAGATCCCCCGGCAGCTCGGGGAGGTGGCCTCCTTCGGCGGCTCCAACATCGAGCCCTCCGTCCGCAGCTGCTTTCAGTTTGTAAGTGACACATTCATATTCCGCTTGTCCAAATGATAGGTCTTTTACATCTACTTAACAATATATAAAGTGATACAGTACATTAGCAGCGAATTCAGGGAATGAAAACTGTACAGAAAATTATTTTATCAAATAGCCTTATTTAATTTTGTATTACATGTGTCAAATTAAATGTAGCTGCTCATATTTGATTAACTTGTGCAGTGTTTTGTACAGTTTTTACAACTTTTACTACTTTTACACCATTTCTTACCAACTAGATGCACCAGAACGTAATCACTTGTATATATTCACTCACTCATCCATATAGTTTTATTTAAGTTCCATTATTTGAACTACTTCTACACCCTCCTTTACTTCTGTGCTTCTAAAATTGTATGCCAAACTGTATTGTTTTATCTAAAGTTACTCCTTTCACTTCATACCATGAGCACAAATGTTCAATTAAACATGAGACTGTGCATAAGGAAAACTATTTTTCATGATGTTTTGCACCAAAGTCACAATGCATGGAAACATATTTCAGTGAAAATGCGGTACAGTTGTATTCAGTCACTGTCACAATATTTTTGTGTAGGTTTCGGAAGTGACATTGATGAGTGATTGGGTCATTAAGATACAGTCTGTATTTATGGAAAGTATGTACAACATTAGAAAAGTTTCAGGGACAAAAAACGGTTCTATGAGTGAAAGAGGTGACCTTTAACCCTTTTGTTCAGACAATATGAGATTTATTGTATTCACTTTCTGAGGTTTTATACCAGGTTTCATTCATGGAATGTTGGATGGTTCTAATTATTTTTGCTGCTTCTTGTCTTGGGGTCAGAGGTCACAGTAAATAGTTACTTTAACCTTTACAACCCTTTTAGTTAAGTTTTTTTGTGTGTCTTTTAAGGCTGTGCACATATGACCAGTTCTAAATGTAAAGTGTCACAAGTTAAACCTTTGTCTTTGATTAGTTGATTGAGAATGACAAAGAGAATAAGAAATAAGTATGTCTGCTCATTCCAGTCCTGCAAAAACAACAAACCTAAAGGTGGCCTAAGATGTTTACATGGTAATATATATGCTCTACACATGCTGTATGCCATCTTGTCATGTACAGTGATACAGACAACACTAATGAATGTTCACTTATGATATTTACAATCAAATTGTGTGGTCACTTGACTGGCAAATGCCTGAGGCTTCCAAGATGACGGCCACGTATTCTCAGAGTCCCAACGGATGTCTGAGTGTTTGTTTGTGTCAAGCTAAATTGGGGTTATTTCTAGAAATTAGGTGGATTGTCACTAAGAGCGCTCCTGAAAACAAAGGGCAAAACATCGATAAAACCAAGGATAATAAAAATAGCAGAAAAAAACAAGTGCATCCCAGACTCCAGTAAACAGGGTCAGAGAGAGTGTGTGTGTTTGTTGAAGCATCAGCAGGAGATGTAAGTGAATGACAGGTTGCAGACGATCAAACAAATGATCTCTGACAGCCGTGGAGATGTTGCTGGAATGGAAACATGGAAATTTTTATGGGCAGGAACAGAAAAAAACAACCTGCAAACAAATAGGATAGAATGAACACAATATATCCATTTGCTCATGGGTGTTAAAATGATGTAGTGCGTGTGAGCGGCAAGAGGAAGGGAATGTCAGCAGCTCTGTAGATCAGCAGATCAGCAAACGCTTTGTGTTTCAGAGCGAAGGTTGAGCCACAGAACAGGGAGTAAATCCAGCATACACATCATTTTCCTCAAAGAAACCCAGCAAATGCAGTCTGACTGGATTATCCATAATCTCCTAAAGATGATATTAGGTTATGTGTAATCAGATTACTAAATTTAGTTGGTTTTCACCCCTTTAACCTGTGGTGAAATTACTCCATCTGGTTGACACATGCAGAATAATGTGAAAATATACAAGACCCCTAAAAGCGAAGACACACCAATCTGATTTTCAGCCATCATCAGCAGTCTGGTAAGGTCAATGACATGAGTCTGCTCGATGCGTTTCGTGTGATTGGCCATCGTTAATGCCGTCGCCATTCTTTTTGGCCAATTCAACATGTGTAATTGGCCACTACCTGTCGTTCAGTCAGACCAATCTGATTGGTGGAGGGATAGACCTTGACCAATGAATCAGTGAATGAGAAGTTTCTATGTGAATTAGGTACTTCCCGCTATTATTATCCATAATAATATAATTGCATTGTCTACAATAGGAGATGAACTACTCCTTTCATGTGTGAATGAGTGCCAGTCAGTGTTGCCTATGGACTTCATTCATTCTATGCAATTTCTCCATAGTTTTTATCTGTCTTCTTCCACAAGAAGAAGGCCAAGGGCTGACAACGAGTACAACAACAACCCTTCTTCCCAACTCAAAACTCTCTGCTGACAACGACTGATGACAGCGAGCTCTGTGTTTTCATCTAGAGAGATATTCCATCATTTCTGGTTTGATGTCTCGCGCAAACCCAGAACATATGCTCAAGTCAGTAGTCGATTTGGTGTGTTCTTCACACTTTTTTTAAGAGTCAACTGATCAGTCGGGCTGCTTCTTCTGGCAATGATTGGCAGTTGGGTTGGTGTGTCTTCGCCCTAAGGATAATCATCAGTCCATGTTGTTCTGAATGAAATCCATTTACATATGATCATTCTCCTTTGCCCACTAGCTGTCATGTTTGAACTGTTTTTGTCTTTTGTTTATTTGTATTGATTGACAGAGCCAATGATACACAACCCTTGATGATTGATGAAAGCTGTCAGTATCAGTTTTTCCTTTTTTTGTGTTTCTGAGACTGTAATAGTTTGGTTCTATGATTATTTGCACCTTGAACCATTGCAAATCTTTTCACAAACAACAGATGGAATAAAAACATGAGGTATATAGAGATAAAACAAGTACATTTTGTTCCAGACTGAAATGTCTGTCACTAATAATTCAATAACTACCGTATTTCTGTCTCATGAATATAGTTCATACACAAGAAGTCTTCGTGGGTTGTGATGATCGGAGCTGATATAATGATGTAGATATAAACATGTATCACACCACACTCATCTTATCCAGCACCAAGAAATGGGCACTTTCCAGCATCATTTCTGCAAATTCACATGTGAGATGTAAAGAAAAAAAATGAAAATAGATTTTCAGAAACACTCAGATTCTCCACTGATGGGATAGAAATGTCCTCATAATGAAATACATGCAGGGATATTTTCTTGCTTCTGGTCTTATTCTTCTTTGAGTAGTAAAGTCTTAGCAGAAAATAAATAAGGGGCAAATACTCCTACACTGCAAAAATAGCGTCAAATTCTTAAATATATCTATCTATACTTAACACTGCCATTATAACAGGCTGCCATGATGTCTTCATGTTTTCTTTGCAATAAAAGGGTCAAAAAATTAGTATTTTGCCAATTCTTTTGCACCTTTGTTTTGAGAAAGAACTTAATTTTCAATGTCTGCCCACTAATTATCATTATTATAAATAATAAATGCTTAAAACAGTGTTTTCGTGACAATAAAAATAAAACTTACACTAGCATGAAGCAAAACTGAAACTTAACATGCTTTCAACGTCCAAATCCCAACTTCTGTGCCTCTATTATATAGCAGCTCCAACAACATTTTCACAACTTCTAACATGTATCCACTGGACCCCGTCCACTACTCTATGGGTCTTCCCTGGTTGTCACGACGTTCCAATGCGCTCTGCATTGGGTCTGGCCAAGCATATTGAGGAAAACTGTTTCTCAAAGCGCGTGGTTGACCCACCTCCCTGAAATGCCTCAGTTTGCTACTGGTTGAAGCCAGAAAAGGCGGTGTCGAAGCTTAAACCAATCACACTGCTCTTTCCTATGACGTATGTGACGTGACGAAAACTGCTTGAGGAAGAAGAAGGAGGAGCTGAAGAGTTAGCACAGCACAAGAGAAGACGAAGACGAACGGAGAAGAAATGGCGATGAATGAGTGTTGCAGTCTTGGTTGAAATCCGGTTGAAATCTTTCAACACCGCATCTACGGCTGTGTCAGAGGCTAGCCGCTGCTCCATGCTTGCAATGAATAAAGCCTTCTGTTTACAATGCTGGAGTTCCGGTCGCAGTTCCTCAACATCACTGCCTTGAACACGCCTCTACCCAGAGTCGTTGGAGATGCTCAATGTTGATTGGCTCCCGAAAGCTGCAGATAGCATGCTTGGCCAGACTAGTAGTCACACCGCCCTGGGTGTGACGTCACTAGGATGGGTGTTCCCAGGCTACTATGGGTCCCCCATAAATACTGGGCTCCATGAATTTGTCATGTTTACCCCCGTTTATCGGTGGACCATGTCCTAACGGACCTTCAAGCTAGAAAAAGTACACAAATGTAAGTAAATTGTTCTTATTGGAAGCACTCAAAACAAATATTTGACCTAGAACAGGGGTGTCAAACTCATTTTAGTTCAGGGGGCACATTTATCCAAATTTAATCTGCAGTGGGCTAAACTAGTAAGATAATAGTACTGTATAAGAATATATAAATCATGTCAACTCCAAACTTTTCTCTATGTTGTAGAGCAAAAAAAAGTACATTTTAAATTATGAAAATGTTTACATCTACAAACTATCCTTTCAAACAATGTGAATAACATGAAAAAAATGAAAAAAAAATAAGTGTAATTCTGACAATATTATGTCTCAGTTTATCATTTACACATGTGCATGATAACTTACAGATCACAGTGGATCTACAAATACACAAAACATTTAATAAAAGGCAGAATATTGATAAAATTGTACTTCTCTTAAGACATTTAAGGTTCTACATATTTGTTAAGGTTATTCCCATTTTTTGCTAAATTCTATTGTGTTTTAGTGCAAATACATGAAAATGTTTACATTTACAAAGATAAATTTTTGGAGTTGTCGTTATTTATATGTTATTATGATAGTATTTTACTGGTCCTGCCCACTGGAGATTGAATTGGTCTGAATGTGGAACCTGAACTAAAAGGATTGTTAAAATCGTAGTGTCATTTTTGGATTTCACAAATTCATCCCAAGGGCCAAACTGGACCCTTTAGCGGGCCGGATTTGGCCCCCGGGCCGCGTGTTTGACACCCGTGACCTAGAGTATTGTGTAGCAGTCTTAGGCTAGCATTAGCTTTGTTGTTTTGAAGGGTTGGAATTTACATACATATTTATTTCTCATTCTCTTTTTCAGATGCAACAAGAAAATACAGGATATTCATGCACAGCCTTAAAAGACACATAATAAACTGAACTAAACGGGCTGTAAACGTTAAAGTTACTGGTTGGTGTGACCTCTGACCCCATGACAAGAAGCAGCACAAATAATTAGAAATATCTGACAGGTGTGGAATGAAACCTGGTATAAAGCATCACAAAATGGATGCAATAAATCTCATATTGTCTGAACAAAAGGATTAAAGACATGTTAAGTACAAAGGGAGGACACAGTAAATATGACCACTATGACAAAGAAGCTGTTTTTTTCCCCCTCAAGCTTTTCTTTCTTTTTTTTATTTTTTTTTACAGCTGTACATATTTCACATATATGCAGACTGGATCTAAATACAGAGCGTGACAAATACATATTTGCAGTCATCATTTACTGAACCAGAAACTCTAATGTTGAACTAGGACTTTTGCAGTGATGTATTTTCAGATATTTAAGACTAATATAATATTCTACAAGCGGTCTCAACCTTAAATAAGCCTAAATAATCCTGTTCCTTTCCTGAGATTTTCCTGTTACTAGTATAAATTTAGTCAATATTAGCGGGAATATCTTATATCATTACAGGGGTGGATATATTTTCTTAGAATATATGACCTTTATAATGAAAGTCATGTTTGATGACATCATTTCTATTTCTACAAAACAAGAACTGTAGTTTTTATCAGGTTCATCCAGAGTCCTTGGATAATAAACTGTCTGTGCTGGTGTGTTAGTTACTAGTGAGGTCACATGGCCTTTGGTGGTTCCTCAGTTCATTTTCGAGTCTAATGCAGCCTTCACGTGTCATTGGGAAGATTATCCTTTCGACGTGTGAATTCAAAATTACCAGTGTGTTGTGTTCAAGTGCTTTTGTTGTCACAGTGAAATAAAAAATGGGTGAAACACAATTCAACACCTGCTACTTGAGTAAAACAGTTTTGGACGCATTAATTCATCTGCTACATTTTTTTTTCATTCATTCATTCATCTGAACTGTAATATGTACAGGAGTAAATATAAAAGTTTCAGTGAGAAAAAAAACAGCTACTATAAACCAAAGTGGTGGTATTTTGTGTGATCTTCCTTTTACATTTAACATGTGTTTAATCCTTCTGTTTACTTTCTGATTTTTTTCCCAAGTTTCACTCAACACATACCAGATGTTTCTAACAGTTTTTGCTGCTTTTTGCAGCTTTAAGGCTGTGCACATATTTCCTGAATTTTCTTGTTGTATCTGAAGAAAAGAAACTGAGAAATACATATGCATGTGCATTTCAATGCTGCTAAAACAACAAATGTAAAGGCCGCAGAAAACTTTTGCACAGTAATGTATATACACAGACAACCAATCATAATTTAGCTTAACCAGTTAATCTATTAATGCATGTATTTGGAATCTGGTGTACCCGGGAAGAACTTGCAAACTTTTTTTTTTTTTTTTTGCAAATTGTGTATACTATTTATCATTTGTGATTAGTCCCTCTTTGCTCTCCACCATGTTGAAAAGTTCCAAGGTCATTTTGACCTCTGCAACTCCTGTACCAAAATTTCCTCTAGTTCTCCAGTGAAAAATACAATACGAAGAGGTGTTCATGTGCAATTTTCAAGTTTGTAAGTTGTATTTCCCATAATTCCCATAGTACTTGAAGGCAGCATGAAGCCTGCTACATACTCTGCAAAACAGAGAAATTTCTTCTCACAGAACAAGTTTGGGAGTTCTCTCAGCTTGTTCTCGACACAACATTTGGGCCTAAGTTTTTTGCCGTACAATGTCCAAGTGCGATAGGTCATATATTTAAAGTGGGTGTGGTTAATGCGGAAAGGCAGAGGATCTCCCAGGAGTTGGAGCAGAACAAACTTTGTTCTTGTTCTTGCCGCCTTAAGAAAATGAACAAATTTCTCTGTTCTTGCAGAGTATGTAGCAGGCTTTAGTGGGTATTCCTTTCCAGTGTGAATGAATTCATTCAAGGTGCATCTGAAACATTCCATTGCTAAGAGCATTGATAGGAGATCACAATGACCTTGAACACTGCTCTCCAATAGACAGGCACAAAGCTTTTATTTTTCACTTCTTAGCGAGAGAAGAAGACTCAAGTGTGCATACGTAATGGGTTATTTTAAGTGAGTTGTCATGTTTCTTTGTCTCTTTTCCCAGGCCAACAACAAGCCCGAGCTGGAGGCAGCAATGTTCCTGGACTGGATGCGCCTGGAACCCCAGTCCATGGTTTGGTTACCCGTCCTGCACCGCGTGGCTGCTGCTGAGACCGCCAAACATCAGGCCAAGTGCAACATCTGCAAAGAGTGTCCCATCATAGGATTTAGGTAGTTATAGCTCGTTTATGCTCATTTTACTTATGTAAATAAGTATGTCTGTTTCTAATGTTTTCTACACTCACCAGCCACTTTATTAGGCACACCTGTCCAACTGCTCGTTAAAGGCAAATTCCTAATCAGCCAATCACATGGCAGCAACTCAATGCATTTAGGCATGTAGACATGGTCAAGACGATCTGCT
>JAQQZY010000013.1:19828106-19842993 GCA_030068375.1 Ostorhinchus rueppellii | reverse complement strand
AGATAGATAGATAGATAGATAGATAGATAGATAGACAGACAGACAGACAGACAGACAGACAGACAGACAGACAGACACAGTTTTAAGAGGACACTCCAATATTCTGAAGGAAATAAACCAACAAAAAAGGAAAACAATTTTAAAAAATGTTTGATATTTAGTCTCAAAGCCAAGAAACTCAGAAATATATTTGCACTTTGAGTTCAGATGAGCTTCTACTTATTTCTGAAAATGCTCTCTGTCCTGCTGGATGAATAAAAATACCCACAGGTTAATCTGCACTGAATCAAGCAGGTCAATCAATAATCAATTTCTATCAACGATAATGGTTTGTGCCTGTATGTGTGTGTGCGTGTGCATGTGCGTGTGTGTGTGACTGAAGCCGTGCACTTTTATCCACATTTTTCCACACTGCCTTGTTCGTGTCGACTTTGTATCCACGCTCCCCCTGCGTCCACTCTCCTGCTTTTCATACTAGAGCTCCCATCATGCCTTGTCATGCGACGTCCTCCCACTTCTTGTGTCACCATCTCACGTTTTTTTGTCTTGCAGTCCTGTCACTCTGATCAACTTCTGGCCCGTAGACCATGCGTGAGTACCTTACTCGCACACACACACACACGGATACACATATTTTCCATGCAGGTATTCCACAAACAAACAAACACACGCATTCACCTGTCACACACACACTCACCTTCACTCATTGGTTCATTTTAAAGCGTCATCTTGTTTGTAGCTGCTGCTTGACCCCACATCATTCTGCAGGTCATTCATTTTGCAAAATATCTGTGGAAATATGAAAAATGAAAACAAATACTAGTTGAGATCACATGTACTTTAGATCTCACACGGTAAAAAAAAAAAAGCCACAAAAGAAAGCAAAAATGAATCTGCTTCAAAAGAAAAATACATCGTAGAAATACCTACTTTTATTACAAGCAACAATAACACAAGTGCGTGTGATAGACACCATATTTCAAAAATGAGAAGTGGTCTCGCTCCATAAAAAAGAAAAAACCCAAAAAATATTTAGGTTTGTTACTGGCTAAAAGTAGCTCAACAATAGCAGCAATATGAAGACAAAGTTAGATACATTTTCTTAAAATGAGATTGCTTTTGTAAGTAAAAACATGCTTGATTGTAATTCTTTTTGGAAGAAAAAACAGAATTTCCCAGAAACAAGGCTGCTTCTGCACTTTTTTGCAACTGAGCCTGCATTTTATCATGATTTAGAAGAGTAAAAGTACAGATTTGTCAGATTTTTTCATTCTAAATCCTGGTACATTATGACTAGCATGTGTCTAAGTCTGTAAGTAATGAAAATTCAACAGGATAATGTTCTCTGATAACGCGGTGATTTTATATGAAATATCAGTTATGAAAACATTTTACCTTTGTTACTTTATGGATAAACTCCATAAAGTAACATAACTTAAAGTTTTTAATGTCTTAATATGTAACCTCACTAATAAAATATTCAACATGTTAAGGTGCCCTTGTAAAGGGAAGTTTTCAGGACTTTAAAGAGTCAAATCCAATTTTTTCAAGGACTAAAGCACTTCAGGAAAGTTGTTACAGTCCTTAGAGACTCCTGCTGCTTAATGATGTCAAAATACTGATCTTTCCTGCAGCAGACGAGGTGTGAGATCTTAGAATCGAGTCGTTTTTTGAAGTGAAGGCAGATGTATTCCAAGCCGCCAGTGCAGGTTACAAGCGCAGAGCTTATTTACTGAGCATTTCATACCGCTACACATCTGTGCCGTGTTCTGTCTATTGCCGCTCTCATCGCTCTCCTGTGGATTCATGCTGCCTGTGCATGTGCGTATGTGCGTGTGTAGTGGGATTAATGAGTCCCCGGTTGCATTCATTAGCTCCATTGCTCCTTTTTTCTATCTCTCTCTCTCTCTCTCTCTCTCTTTTTCTCTCTCTCTCTTTCAGGCCTGGATCGTCTCCTCAGCTCTCACATGACGACACACACACTCGGATTGAGCACTACGCCAACCGGTAACCACCTTCCATCTATCTGTAGTGTAAACTCAGTGTTGCAAACAGGACATGTGAAAGTAACCTTCCCCATGCTCTACTTTTTGCATTCCCCGCTGCTGTTCTCGGCCCTATGAGTCTTACAGATAATGGCTCCTCCAGAGAGCTCTCCCAGGCACCAGAAACAGCTTGATTGATGTGATTTGGAATAATGAATTTGGGGAAAATGCTGAAGCACGCCACACTTCCAGCATTGGGATGTCTGTTTTCCCCCACTGTGTTCATGCAGCCATTTATTCACATGGGATCTGTTGTCCTAATTCTGTGCTGACGCAGCTCTGAGAACTTTCGATCAACATGTTTTTTAAGTTAATTTTACTTAATCAATCTAAAAGTCGAGCATAACGATAAGTGAAGTTATTTGAGGTGTTCTCAAATGCTCTTAGTATGGAGTTATTTTAGAACAACTTATTATTCTCACTTAGTGTTAGTTTCTCCACCCACCATGGTTTGATATTAGCAGCAGAATGATGTTAAAATAAACTCAGGCAGATTGCACAAAACACAAATGACAGATGGTGTTAAAGGATATCTTCCATTTTCCTGTTGGCAACCAGATGAGTTTATTTTAGTAATTCTGCCAGGCATCTATCCTCTACAGTATTTTGATTTAAGTACAGCATCTTTAACCCTTGTGCCTCACTTTAGAAAAGCTTCTGCAAAACTATCAATATTTACAGTTTATTACCATTATTTTTCCATTTTCATGGACTTAATCCGTTCATCACTAACAGTCCTGATCATAAATATTAAATGTTCATTTATTGTTAGAATTTTGACCATTTAATCGACAGCCTTTGACATGAAGTCGCTGTTGTTGGGAAGACATAGATGAAGAAAATGCCACAAAAAAAATACATCACAGAGTGCTAGGAGAGAAGTCTTTGTACTCTATACAGGGTGCTTGCACAGATCTTGAAAGTCTTAAAAAGTATGGAAATTTGAAGCGCTGTTTTCCAGACCTTGAAAAGTGTGGAATGATTGATTATATGAATGATTCTGGTTAAACTTGATTTTGATTTTGTTTTGATAATATTTCTGTCAGTAAAACATCAATTAATATGAATTGTGCATTTATTCATTCATGCGTTTCTTAAAATGAAATTTTCAACGACACAAAACTGGTACAATCTCAACATATAAAGTACATAAAGTCAAGGCCTGGGGAAAAAAATGAAGAGAAAAATAGAAGAGCAAGCACCCTGTATATATCAGTGATTCATACACATTTTTAGGTTTTAACTGCACACAGAGACACATTTATCACCACACACTATCCACTCTCTGTTGCACATGCCAACACACATACATCATTTGGTTGCCTACACAATAGAGGAACAGTGCTCAGGAATCAATTTGCCCCAAGAATAAACATTAGAAAATGACCTAGTCTGATGAAAGAAAGTGAAAACTACATGCAAATCTGGGGGGTTTAATACCACAGACTGCATGATTTTATGCTGCAGTGCCTGTAGGATCAAAGCTTGCAGTTGTTATTGGGTTAAACATCGACACTTAGCACAGTCTTTTAACTACACATTATTTCAGATTTATTATAGGAGATGAACTTCCAGGATTTAAAGGAAGAACAAAATAGGCAACATATGCATTAATACAGCTAAAATTACTCTGTCAAAAAGACAAAAAATTGTCCCCAGTGAGGCACAAGGATTAACATAACACATGTTACACTTAGGAGAACCTTGGTTTTAGGATGTTTATCGCTTTTTATGCAAATGCTCCGAAAGCAATTTTTGCACGATTATTGACTGAGGGATACCTTGACAACCTAAATCAAAGCCTGAAACCTGTGCTATTTTATTTGAAATGTTTAATTCACCCCAAAGCATATCAGCTTTCCCAAAGTTTTCCTATAAAGAACCTATTCAGCACCTTTTGCTGTGTGGGTCAGGACAATTGTTCAGGTTTTGTGAGGTGATAATAAAGGTGAAAAATTACATAAGGCTAAACCAAAATGTCAAGATATCCCTATGCATACAATATAATTTAAATGTTGACATGATGAAGTGAAGCATTGACTTTTTGGTGAATAAGCGTTATACACTCAGAGTCCAGTATTTAGTCTGTGCATATGCTAATGCTTTGGAAATGTTGCTTGTAGCCTTCAGTGCGCCTGCATGTGCGCCTCATCAATACTGGACTTGGAACGGAGGAAAAACATGTCAATACTATTGCAGCGAGTCAATCAGAGCTTATTCATCAAAATATTTCTGTATTCCTTCAGTTTGCAGTGACTCTAACTCCTCTGAGAAACCCACCGCTGAGGGACAAGAAGCAGTCAAATCAATCAAACAAAGAGTCAATCACGCAGACGATCAATCGGTCATTTAATCAGTCAGTCGGGCATTCTGGGCATCGCTCAGCGGAGTCAGTGTGAGGTCTGCGCCAAAGGCCGAGTGTTTGATCCCTGGCAGAGGGAGTTTGACACCGTTGCCTCAGGGCTAACACACACACAGACACACACTCGTACACGCACACTAACCGGCCGTCACATGCTGGCAGACACACACATGCTGAGTCACACTCTCTCTGTGCTCTCAGCCCCCGTCGCGTCCGGATTTGGCGGATTCCAGATACTATCCAACAGATTAAAGGAAGGTGGTAGGGTGAAGAAGTAACATAATTAAGCTACGACTGAGCTGATGGCTCCCGGGGCGCCAGGTTATCGCTTGTTTCTGTATCGTGCAGCAGCTTATGAGTACAAATACACCGGCCTGGGCAGATGCCAGTCCCCCCCATCCATCTGCTGGAAATCTCACAGCCAGACCGCACAAACCCTGAAACTGTTTCCCTTTTCGGGCAGACGCTCCAACCACACTGACGTTTGGTTTTAAAGCTGAAGCAGTTAAAAGCATTCGTCTAACACAGTAAAACACAGTTTATTTATATAAGACTCAATTTAATGACCAGACAGGGTTTTGGAAGACTATATTCTGGGCTGTGTTTGTTTTTTTGGTTTTTTTTTTTCAGATCAACAAAATGTATTTATTTATCGTTTGGATGTAGGACTGGACAGAATGGTCAAGAACATTATTGAGATCAACATTTTTATTTCACTCACTATTGATAGTTATAATAAATGTCAAATCATTATTATAGTCAACTTATTTGTGTAAAATAATGAGGCACAGAAACACCAAAATATACATTTTATTAAACTTTTTCCCCTTTTTTAATTTTTTTTTTGCTTTTTATTGATTTCCACTAAGCTTTGATTTCCAATAGACAACGTACATCAACATAGACCACACTAACTGCCCAATAAAATGCAAACTAACCTCACACGCACACACACAAAACTGTGTAACTGTGTAAATATAAACCTTTTTCCTTTTAATTTAAATAAAAAATTAAATAAGTGCGATCTTCTTAACCTACAAGACGAAGCTCTTCTTTATCATCAGAACATGATATTATTCATGTTTCTTCAATATCCAAATATACATGAGTAAAAGTAAGTAAAATGACAACATTTCTGTTGGGTTTTAAGTAAGAATCTAATCCAGGTAAACCCTAAAGATGGAAGAAAAATATATATTGTGCTAAATATTATTGTATTGTATTATAAAATGCCATAATAATCATAATATTAAAATATATTACAATAATTATTGCTTTATCATTCAGCTCCATCTATTGGTACAATATACACATATCAGGGTTGAATTTCATTGAATTTAAATCACATTTTAGTTTAGATTTTTGGGAAATATGGAAATCATCTCATAAAAAACACAATAAAACATCATCATCATCATTTACTGAATTCAAATTGACTCATTAATGACTCAGTGTTGGGATACTTCAGCCCCCCCTAAGCTGTCGCACTACTAAAATGATAATGTTTACCTTTAGAATTTATAATTTTACACTTTTATCTATCCAAATGAAAGGCAGATATTTAGAAAAGAATATCGGTATTTTTTAAAATCTCATCTGAATAAGAAAATCTATTTATTGTGTGTGATTTAATGTGTTACTATTTGTATATGTGAAACAAATGCAAATATTCTCTTTACTTTATACAGTGTAGTTTAGGTTAGCTACCATTTAAAGCTGCACATATACACCTTTTTTTTCTTGAGAAATCTCTTAATTAATTTTTTTTTTTTTTTGCAAAACACACACACACACACATCAGTAACACAACAAACATCCAGAGGAGGACATCAGATCACTGTCAGAATCAGATCAAGCCCAGTTGTCATACATCTACAGCATCAAAGAAGTCTATGAACGTTTGCCATGTTTGATAAAAGATTTCTAATTTCCCCCGCGGTAAAAATTTTATTTTTTCTGGCGGTAAATGCTTCATTATATCTTGTAATAAAATCGAATAAGCGTGGGGGGTGGCACATATACACAGATTTGATTAGGATGAAATGCTGTGAGTTGGATTCAAAAGCAGCTGCACGAGTTTTACTGAAACGAGCGTCCGGTTTACACGTCGCTACATCTATAAAACGGGTAAATTCCAACGGTTAGAATGAGACGAACAGAGTTGACGTTGCTTGACGTTTCATCTTCATTAGGGAAAATGATCACACAGTAAAAGCTCATGTGCTTCACCAAATTCTCTTCTTAGCTGCTGTTTGCTCACGATGAGAGTAATTGGAGACCCAAATCTGCACGTTCCCACTCGAACGGTGCAAAGAAAAGACATGGATTCTGTTTTGAGGTGGATTTTCCCTCCAGTGTCTGCTAACTGCTCGACCGTCTGGTTTTGCGACTGACTGCTCTGTTTCTTCCCCCTCCGCAGGTTAGCAGAAATGGAGAATCGTAATGGCTCTTATCTGAATGACAGTATCTCACCCAATGAGAGCATGTGAGAACCGCTTTTTTGTTTTGTTTGTTTTGCCAACCTTCTCACTCACCGATTGGCCCGCCGTGTGTGAACTGCCTCTGTCTTCTTTGTTTTCATTGGCTGATTGTGATACTGTGTGTCAGTGGTTGTGTTTACATGTGCATAGCATTTTGGACTCAGGCTTCCTCTCTGATTTTCTACCTAAATGAGAAAAGGCTGACATTACCAGTTAATATCAGCACATCTCACATCACATCTGGAATAATATTTTCTTCTTCAGATCTAATTGATGTAAAGGGAGTATTAATATTCATGAAAACAGATTCCTTCTTCACACTTTTATTGATGGCGTGTTTGCATCGTTGTGTAAGCAGATACAGATGGGTGACAAATTAAAGATAAAACTCATAACATGATGTGATGATGTAAGGTTAGTGCATGCCTCCAACAGAGCTTTAGGGCTCCTCAGTGTTTATTCTGTAAATGAGTGAACCTTCCCAGAGGAATGAACACAAGTTTAATCAAAGATATTCCCTCTTTGGGTGTTTTAAAGATGCAGGTGGAGGCCAGTGTCTTTATTATACTACCTTACCGTCCAAGTCAAGTTGGAGGAATTTACTGCAAAAATCCAGGGACTTTAAAGTCTGTGCAGTGTAAAACAGCTTTCAACCTTTGGGTTAAGGAAGGAATTTTCCCTTAACAGGTAAAAAAAAAAAAAAAATAGAGGAAACATCAGAACAAGAAACACAAAGGTCGGATTCTTCTGTAGACGGTGTAGTAGGTGTTACCTATTGTATTATTGTTGAAAATGCTTAGTTTTAATTTAGTTTCATGATAAATTGTGAACCATGGTGGATGTAATGACTGCAGCCTTACCATTACTGTGCTCAATACTTGCAGAGTTTTATTTCAGCAACCATTTTTAAAAGGCGTGCTTCAACGCATAACCACATATTTGCAAAAGAAAATATCCAAGCTTTAGACATGTAGTTCCAGACAAAAATAACATGTAAAATTCTTTTCACATAACTGACCTTATCTCTGTGGGTTTATAGATCACACCAGAAACTCAGAAAATCAACAGTTGGAGGGAACATTAAGCTCCAGACACTAGACATCCAGGTCTAAATGTTCCGGCTGTTGTGTACTGAGAGGTTTTTGCAGTAATTTCCCTCTGTAATTGTTGATGTTCTGCAGTGATAATGTGAGTCACTATGTGAAAAGTAGCTTCTGTCTTCTTTATATATAGAATAGAATAGAATAGAATAGAATAGAATAGAATAGAATAGAATAGAATAGAATAGAATAGAATAGAATAGAATAGCCTTTATTGTCATTGTGTAAACCAGGGGTGTCAGACTCCTTTTAGTTCAGGGGCCACATACTTTTTTCTATGTTTTAAAATGAAAAAAATAAAACTATGTTATGAAAATGTTTAGATCTATAAAGTATACTTTAAAACCGTGTGAATAATATGGACAAAGTGACAAAAATGAGTGTAATTTTAACAATAGTCTGCTTCAATATATCATCTACTCAGGTACATTATAACTTACAGACACAGTGGATCTACTAATACACAAAACATTCAATAACAGATAATAATATTGTTAAAATTGCACTTTTCTTAACACACAGGTTGTTCATATTTCCTCAGATTATTCACATGTTTTTACAAAGCTATACATGTAATAATTACGCCGTTCATATCCTGAGCGCTGAGTGGAAGTGTACTTTACCGTAAAGCATGGAATAATTGCACCTTTCGTGACTTGAAATTTCTTTCGTTAGTAGAGTCAATATTTTTACCATAAAGGATTTTCGTAACCTGGAAATTTCGTAGGTAGAGTCGTTCGTAAGTAGAAGTACCACTGTACTTTGTTTTGGTGTAAATACATGAAAATGTTTACAGAGTTATGATTGGATATTATGGTGGTATTTGACCTATTTGACCCACTTGAAATTGAATTGGTCTGTGTGTGGCCCCTAAACTAAAATGATATCATTAATTAATTAAATTAGTGAATAAATTAGTTTAATTTTAGTATTTCACAAAGTCATCCCAAGGGCCAGATTGGACCCTTTTGCAGGCTGGATTTGGTCCCCCTGGGGTAAACAGTGAAATAAAGAAACACTATGTATACTTCTGATCCAAGTCTATATTAAAATAACACATTTATATTTTGATAAACATTGAATACATTTTGTATTGGTATTGCAGAATAAAAGATTATTGCATATAATTGTACATTGTAGGATTATTGCACATCACATTAATGCACAACAATCGTGGTCATAAAATGTGCACTGCCAACTTCATTTCCCTGTTTACAGATGTCTTCCCCACAGATGTTAACGTAGACCTGTTGCAGTTTGACCCGAAACCACCTTATCCATTCAGGGTTCTCCTTTAATTTTCCACCCGTCTGTATGTGTGTCGATAATCTCTGTAAATCCGTCACCTGACATTTCCTTTCTCTAAATTCCTGTCCTAGAAAATGTTCTCTAGTATCCACTCATGTGATTATTAAAAAAGATAGTTATGCAGGGTGCAGAGAGAGGAACAGAAAAAATGTTTCCAGGTCTAGTACTGTTTTTAAAGTCTGAAGTGTACAAATTACCATCTTGGCCTACTTAAGCATTACTGTTCTCCATTTCTTTGTCTTCGTTAAAGAATCGTAGTTACCAGCAAGTGTGCATTTTTAGGCAGGAGGAATTTATATTTTTGACATTTTATTTTAAAGAAATTATTGTAGAAAAAAAAGTAGATAATTCTAAGATGAATAATGAGGTACATGAGGTTTGTGAAGTAAACGCTCATACTAATTATTTGTCATATTTACTGCAGCAACATCAAGTCCAAAGATGTTTGTGTGTTTATGTTTCATGTCTTATTCTCTATTCCATGTGCGTCCTGCATTCCTTCAGGGACAATAACTTGAAAGGTTGTCAATAATAATAGATGCTGATGGAATTGGACAGTCTGCAATTAAAAGTGGTGGAGCTGCTCTAGTGTAGCACAGCAACATAACTGCTGAGCCGATGAACCAAAAAAGATGAGCAGAAAGCATCTAGGGGCATTTTAACCAGAACTCTCTCCATAATGAGTTTTACTTTCAAGTCAGCAGTCATCTTGAAGGGGATTTGTTGTTTTCAAATAGCACATATCTGCAGCTCTTTTAGTATTCTGAATGGGAGATTGCCTCAGCTGAAAGCAGTGCAGTGAAGGCAGCAGCATCTAAATACCTGGCCTAATTAAAATCCTCCCAAACACCCCGGGCAGCGTGTGTGATCGGTCAGAGTTGGCAGAGCGTGGCCAATTGAGTCGTTTCAGAATGCAGCGTTCCAAATAGAGTTCAGGACAAATGTGTTGTAGAGACGACGGCGCTGCCCCTCTCTCTGTCCCTGCTGTGTTTTAGATTCCAACTCTTCTTTTTGCTGCAGTCTTGTTTCACTGCTGCTGTATTCATTCCCTTGCTGATTTTCTTTTTCTCCATTTTCTTGTGTGTGTGTGTGTGTGTGTGTGCGTGCGTGTGTGTGTGTGTGTGTGCATACATGCACTGGCATTTACCTGGCTGTGAATGTGCCTCTATTGTCTGCCCATTGTTGGTGGGTTTGTCTGTATGTGTGTGTGTGGGCGTGTACATGTGCGTGCGTGTGTGTGTGTGTGTGCGGTTGCAGCGATGACGAGCACATGTTGATCCAGCACTACTGCCAGTCTCTGAACCAAGGCTCTCCTCTCAGCCAGCCCCGCAGCCCCGCCCAGATCCTCATCTCCATGGAAACGGAGGAGAAAGGAGAACTAGAGAGGGTCCTGAATGACCTGGAGCAGGAGAACAGGTCAGGAAATGGACACCGGTTTCTCTTCTTCCGTTTACTTTAGACTTCACAGTCCCACTTTTTTAATTGGTGTAATATCAATCAAGGTTAAGGACTGAAGATTAGAGAACTTGACCTGGAATCCATGACTGTTTGGTCTCTTTTATGAGCGTTAACACCATTTACATGTCAGATATTTTGTCATGAGCGTTTGAGTCTGAGAGAGCTCAGTGCACTGCAGTTTATGAAAACACATACAGATAGAAAAAAAACAAAAGCGCTTTCTGGAAATGTCCACATCCACTGCAAATTCCCACATTCCCATAACTTAAAAGAACAAAACCAATCAGACTTAATGTAAAAAGTACAGAAGTTACTGAAATCATTTGTTGTTGGAAAAGTAGTTGAAATTTTCTGATTTTTTTCAGACATTATTTTAGATGGTGCTGATAATCCAGCAAGTGATTATTTCATTAATCAGTGATTTATCAACTATTAAACTAATCACCAACTATTCTGATTACTGATTAAATCATTTTGCAATTTGTGGCTTCTTAAAGTTGAATAATTTCTGGTAGATGCTTGGATTGTGGACCAAATAAGGCATTTGAAGATGATTGTTGTTCATTTTTCACCACTTTGGGATAATTTTCAGACAAAACAACAAATCAGAATCCATCATTAGTTGCAGTCTTATAATTACATCAAGTCACAAAACACTGAATAACAAGCATGTCCCAGTGGGTTAATCATGTTACTGTGTCCTGTGGAAACGTTTCCATTGTTTTCTGTGTTACTTGCAACATGTTGCAGTATCTTAGCAGTGAGCATTTAGACACAGAGCAACCAAAAGAGCCGGACATACATACATGCACATTTCCAAAACCTCCTCATCAGTGTAGTCACACAGGCAGTGCGAGTCCAATAACACAACGGGTCGCACATTTCAAGATGATGCAAAAAGTGACGAATGTACCTTGTCGCACGATGTTTTGTGACGATTGTGAGACTAGGCAAACAGCAGATGTCTGGGATGACATCTGAATTATGCAATCACATCTGTTCTGCTGGCAGTAACTTTGTTTATCAGGTTGTGTTGTGAGGATTTGCCGTGAATGTGTGCTCAAAATGATGAGAATGTTTTCTTAATTTTCTGTCTATTTGTGTCTCTGTTTTGTTGGGATGCAGTACATTGAGGTCTCTCCATACCAGAGTTCAAAGAGCCTGATAAACTATATCCTTTTTCTAAATGTTTTATTATTTGTTCCAGAGCAAATGTGGATTTATGTGTAGTTCTTTGTGGGTTTAAAGGGTATGAAAATGCCTCAAATTTAATTATATTAAGCCTCGGCCCCAATAAAAACTGTCTTCACTTTGTAAGGACATCCAAGTGTCCTCCAATCTGCCTTTTCACTTTATCAGTCCGAGAATGTAAATCTACTATAACTGTATCTGTAAACTGCATTTTGTCCTTTCCATCTATCTATTCATGTCATGTACAGTTAAAGCGTTTTCCCTATACAATGAAAATCTTATTTGCCGTCCACACTGAATGCCAAGAGAATTAAAAATGTATAAAAATAGAATAATTTAACTAGGAAATTAAAACAAACAAACAAAAGTGGCATTTATGAATGGCATGAAACAGAGAATGAGCTTAAAAATATACAAAATATAAACTATATATTTACATAAATGTGTATTATTTGAGTAATTGTGCAAAACTGCCAGAAATGAATAAAATGTTTAATGTGCAAAATTGTCAGAGATGAACAATATGATATATGTGCACTTACAGAGTTTAAGGTACATAAACATTATCACAGTTGAAAATGTGAACAAATTCTAATGAGAGTATTCAATAGTAGAAAGTCAAATTTTGTTCAACAAAAATCTCAACTCGAAGTCATCTGCCCTCTCGCTACAGGAAGCTACACGCCGAGTACGACCGTCTGAAGAAGGCTCACGACAGGAAGGGCCTGTCCCCGCTGCCATCGCCCCCGGGGATACTCCCGGTGTCGCCGCAGAGCGCACGGGACGCCGAGCTCATCGCGGAGGCCAAACTGCTGCGGCAACACAAAGGACGCCTGGAAGCTCGGATGCAAATACTGGAGGATCATAACAAACAGCTGGAATCCCAACTGCACAGGCTGAGACAGCTCCTGGAACAGGTGACACACACACAGACACCACAGTCCACACACATGCACATACCTCACACAGTTGCAACATTAAACGTGTATCTGTTGTATATTTCTGTTTGAGGACAGTTTCACTCAGGGTCCACATAGAACACAACCAGCTGCTAATAAGAACAAATCCAGTTTTAGAGGAAAACCCGCCCTGATTCAAATGTACCAAAACTAGAAGAGTATTATAAACATGCCTATAAAGTATCAAGGGCATGTATATATTACTAAGCATTCATGAATATTCTATTTTCTTACAATAATCCCAACACATTTAAAGAGATTTTATTATAACTTACCGGGTCAGGGTTGGACTATTCATATTTGCAAGATCAAAATCCATTAAAATCATTATTGTTGTTGCAAGTTTTAATCATTTTATAAGGTATGATAAGTTATGTTATGTAACGGTCCACAGGGTGCTTTAAATAAGTTAATGAAATATTTCTACAGATACATGTCAAATATTACAAGCTGGTTGTAATAAATGTGAACATTAATTATGTGTTATGATCATTGTCATAAACTATTAAGAATGATCAACCATGATTATGCAGCACTACAGCTGCATTATAACATATTATATATATGTTCATAATATGAGCTAATGCATTGTGGACATGGGCCTCCTAGAAAGATATGAATCTATATATTCAGGCATTGATCTTATGAATGTATATAAAAACTTTACACAGATTCACACATTTTGATTTTTTTTTTTTTAAGTCCAAAAAAGATTCAAGTAAAAACTGTACTTTTTGGCATTGAGACACATCTGTGGCAGTTTCACACAGTGTCTGTAGCATGTGTTACAGGCTACTATTGTTGGAAAGTTGTATTTGCAATAATAGGAAAGCAAAGTCTTTAGGAAGCTGAATAAGATGACTGTTGGTGTATCCAAAAGAAAATAATGCCAACTGCACACCAGTCTGTATCCAGCCAGCAGCTGAAATCCAACCCCTCACTGGAACAAGCTCTTTCTGTGTTTTTGCACCATTTTTCTGCTTTGTTGTCCATTTTGCTGCTGTATAGTCTGGCATCTGAAGTCCTGCTGCTCTGCCCTGTTAGTGGGCGGGGCTACACACCCACTGCCCAAAACGTGCCCAGAAATATCCCAAACACAGCAAAAAGAGAGTCTGATGTCAACACAGATAAATGCACTTCAGTTCATTTTTAATGAGTTATGTGTGGCAACTGAGACTCATTCATTAGTATTATCCTGAAAAGATTCTGTAAATGTCAAGTTCTTGGTAATTACAGAAGCAAAATGAGACCCTTAATTTGTCTGATTATAATCCCTATTATGTTGAACCTCAACACAGATCTCTATTTGTGGGCAAACAGTGTTAAAATCCACATCAAAGTCCCTGGACCTGCTGCTGAAGTGAGTCTGACAGCGCTCAGAACAGCTTCACCCAGCACTTGATTTGGCTGTGTATGAGATAATGGGAATGAAATGTCTGTGAACACCGTGCCACTGAACCTTTAAATGCTTCAGTGTCCGACAGCAGAGGAGTTAGCTAGGGTCTCAGATAAAGTAGCAGTGACTTAAAGTTTACTCCAAGTTCCCACAGTGCAACTGAAGTAGCTTCCTCGATATTGTCTGACTGCCAGTAATAGCTGCCGGAGAGGAGAGGATCTGGCCACACACACACACACACACACACACTTAACTTCCAGTTTGACTCTTCTAATTAAGCGGTGTGGCTCGGCTGCCAATTGTTTGTATCTAAAGTGTCCGTGTGTGTGTGTGTGTGTGTGTGTGTGTGTGTGTGTGTGTGTGTGTGTGTGTGTGTGTGTGTGTGTCTCAGACGGATTCCAAGGTGAACGGCACAGCTCTGTCCTCTCCCTCCACCTCCTCTCAGCGCTCCGACTCCTCCCTCCCTCTGCTCCGCGTGGCCGCCAGCCAGACTACCGATACAATGGGTAAAAGCGTACACACACACACACACACACACACACACACACACACACACACACACACACACACACACACACACACACACAC
>JAQQZY010000013.1:19732575-19743058 GCA_030068375.1 Ostorhinchus rueppellii | reverse complement strand
TATGTACATTTATACAATGGTTTTATAAATGTTCCACTAGAAAGAACTGGAAAAGTGAATGTATTGTAATGTTAGACGGTGTTTAGAGGTAGATCTGGTGACTCTGAGACAAACTGTCCTTTTAAATAAAACCCATTCTCTCATTAATTCTCAGAATTTCACATTTTGCTCCAAAACTGTATCTTAGAAAGTACAACCAACTAGGACTTTGGACTTAATTTTTCTTTATTTATGACTCAAATTTGGTAAAGTTTAATGACTTTTATACTGGAAGCATTTTACTTGCAGACCAGTGTTATTATTATCAGCTTTCTCTGCAAGGAAAACCTGTGACATGAGAAGAAAGTAATCAATTCACCTTTTTGTATGTATGTGTTTTTCTACTTCTATAGATAACTGAGAGGGAGTTAAAGCCTGGTGGAGCCAACATCCCAGTGTCAGAGAAGAACAAGAAGGAATACATCGAACGGATGGTGAAATGGAGGATAGAGAGAGGAGTGGTGCAGCAGACGGAAAGCCTGGTCCGGGGTTTCTATGAGGTAAATTTGCGTCTTCATGCTCTTACGATATTTTGTAGCTATCATAACACCATGTCTATAATGTTACACTGTGTGTGTGTTTACAGGTGGTGGATGCCAGGCTGGTGTCAGTGTTTGATGCCAGGGAGTTGGAACTTGTGATTGCTGGCACTGCTGAGATCGACTTATCAGACTGGAGGAACAACACAGAGTACAGAGGAGGTAGGAAAGGAAAGGAAAGGAAAGGAAAGGAAAGGAAAGGAAAGTGCCTCTATACTCCCTCTATACATACTTGCAAAGATGTGTGAACCAAGTGAATTTCCGATTTGTTTCGGTAGAGTTTCTCCAGTCCATTAAAAAGCATTAAAAGTTATTAAATAGATTTTGTGAAAATGAATGCCTTAAATGGCATTAAAAAGTATTAAATTCAATGTCCAGAGGGATTAAAAAATGTAATTGATGAGAAAAAAAGCATTCTTATTCACAATTAATTTTGATCATATAAACATGTAATAATGTTGATTGGAAGTATAGTGTGATGACTGACTTTAATTGGCTGTGATTGATCACAACACTGAATGCTTGGAATGCAATGTGATGTGAGCGTGCTCATGCTGTGGTGAAAGAGCAGAGGGAGAATTAGCAAATGCCGTAAAAATGGGAAAATCCAAGTTTGAGGAGAAGTGATTGGATGAGGAACTATTCAGAACCTGGTTAAAGCCTGTCGACGGTAAACCATAAAACAATGTATAAAACTGTATCTGAAGTTTGACATGGACATTAAATTTGTATAAAGTGGCATTAAAAAGGGCATTAAAAGCATTAAATTAGATTTGCTGATACCTGCAGAAATCCTGATCTATGTCTGTAGATACAATCTCCATACATCTCAGAGTCTACCTGCTCTTGATCCCGCCTACCATGGAGCTCTGAGGTTCATAGCCAGTCTCAGACCATCATTCTGAGCTTTATGCTCATGTCAGTTGATCGTCTTTATCCTTCCAAAGGCTTAAGTATTGGCATTTGCTCATACAGTTTAGTCCGAGGAAGAAGACTTTTCAGCTCCCTCTGTGTGGAATATTTTGGAAAATTACTTTAAAGTGAAGGAGCTGGTCTCTTTAGACTCTTTTAAGAGTTTTTTTTTTTTTTTTTTTTGTGACAAGGAGGCTGAAACTGCTGTACCTGACTGTTAATTTTTTTTTTTTTTTTGCACAATCTGACTCATGTTTTTTTTTTTTTTTGTTGTTAATTAAGTATGAGTTGTATGTTTTGTAAATGCATCATTTTATATGTTATATGTATGGGTGTAATTTGATTGCAACTTAATGGAAATTTGTGCTTCTGACTGTCTTAGCCAAGACACGTTTGCAAAAGACATTTTAAATCTCAGTAAAAAAAAAAAAATCTAAAGATTATGTACCATGAAGCTAACATGAAGTGGTGTGTCATGATGCAAAAAAGAATAACAAACTAGAGTAAATAAGACAAGGACCACTGGATAAACATAGTCCCCAAATGAGGAAAGTCAAGACATCATTATTAGAGGTGTAAGAGGTATAAATTGATGTTTGCAGTTGCCTTTTTTAAATTAATGAACAATGTGTAGTCAGAATAACTTTAATGAATCCAGATTTTGTGTGATTTGTAAGCACACTGTTTGCAAACGAGGCCCTTTGTGTTTAGTATTCAGTAATTTAACATATCTAATCGCTAATGTCACTGATGATGATGAAATTTAGTGGCAAAACACTGTGGTGTCAGGCTTTTGTAGATGATAACGTTATATTACTGTGTTATCTGTAGGTTACCATGACAACCACCTAGTGATCAGGTGGTTCTGGGCAGCTGTGGAGAGGTTCAACAATGAGCAGAGACTTCGCCTGCTGCAGGTACACGTGTGTTTGAGTATTAATGGGTTGACAAGACTTGCATTCCTCTGATTTACTGTTGCCATCCCTTAGTTTCTACATATTCCTTCCTTCCTCTCTTCAGTTTGTGACTGGGACATCCAGTATACCATATGAGGGCTTTGCATCTCTACGAGGGAGCAATGGACCCCGAAGGTTTTGTGTGGAGAAATGGGGCAAAATCTCATCTCTGCCCAGGTAAATAAACAAAGTAGTATAACACAGGGCAGCAGTCACATGCGCCTGTATGTAAGCCTAGTCTAGATTGAATTGTTAACAGGGTTCCTTCAGCATTGTGTGCACATAGTGAGTTTAGAACCACAGCTGTAATGTGAAACAGGACTACAGGAGCTAAGTGGTCTTTCATTATTTGATCTTTTCAATTTAATTTTTTGGTGAATATTTCCAAAATATTTCTGTAAAAGCAGAAGTACAGCATGTCTAATAGGATGAATTAGGAATGTTTGTCTGGCCTGTCAAGGTCAGGCTCAGAAGTGTTTGTCTATATGACCAGCAGGAGGCCACACACCAAGGAGAAACCCATGCATATGGGGATTATTTACAAAATAGATCAAACATGCATAAAAGGAATATGCTGGTTGAGAATCAACATAAAATTACAATTTCCAGAAAACAGAAGTGTACCAGTAAGTAACTAACAGATTTACATCCAAATCTTTATGTCCAGCTGAACAACAGGCCCCTGAAGCTGGGAATGAACATAAAATGTCAACAAAAAAAAAGGAAAACATTTTCAGGACCTGGAGACATGGAGTTGTTTTTGATTTTAATAATCTTCTGCATGATTTTTTTTCCAGGGCTCACACTTGTTTCAACCGGCTAGACCTGCCACCGTACCCATCCTTCTCATTGTTGTATGAGAAGATGCTGACTGCTGTTGAAGAAACCAGCACATTTGGGCTGGAATGAGACCCAACTATTACCAACCCTGATAATGTTCAAAAAGGTTCATCACAATCGGAGAATGACTCAATAATCTGGATACAAACTTAGTTTATGCTTTTGTGTTTAACTTATAATTTTTGCCTCAAATAGTTTTTTTTCTCTTGCACCTGTGTTTGCACCTACTTAGTAATAAATGCTTTCACTTGTGCAAGTCATCGATGAAGACCTGCATCGCCTTTGGGACCAGAATCACAGCAACCAGGATGTTCTCAGCTGAAAAGCAGATATTTTCCACTTCTATACCAGGACACGACTGTGAGCATGTAAAAGAAGAAGCAGCCACTGCCTTCACACTCTATCCTAAACCCGTTCAGCTACAAAACTGCGACAGCTGAGCCAACGTGTGAGATTCAGCCTCTTCTTCTCTAGTTTGGACGGACCTTTAACATCACAAGGCTCGTCCAGAACTGTGAGCGTCGGTGTCGCTGTAATTGTGACACAGTATCTCCTTGTGGCCTGTTGTACTAACTGCATTTCTAAAAGCCTTTTGAGCACCACCCGGAGTAACTTTTCAAGTTTGTGGAATTTTACAGTGAACAGCTAATTTTGGAGTCCAATCTAAAGCTTTGGTATTGTTGTTACGGTATTTTCTTCAACAAAAAAAAGAAACAAATAGATTTTCTAATAATGTGGAAGTGAGATGTGATTTGAATGTAACTAACTTTAGAATCTAGATCGTGTGGGAGGTAATTTTTCTACCAGAGCTGGGTCAATTGACAAATAGAAAATATAATTTTTAGTTTCAGAATTGGATTCTTCTTACTTAAAAAGGCTGTTTTTGTGCATTATGTATATTACATATTATATGTACCATATCTAATATATTGTTTGCCTAAATATAGCTTTGACCCAGCTCTGTTTTCTAAAGTTTTCTTGACTCTAATCTACTCTCAAGAGGTATAAGTGAAATATGTCTATTGAGATATAAAGAGCAGATTTAAGATTCCCACACATCCAGATTAAAACTCAAGAGTTCAGTTATTTCAGTTATGACTATATTTACTGTTAAATGTGTTCATCTTGTTTTGCAGTTTTCATCAAGACAGTGATCAGTTCCCAAAATGTTAAGCTAATAAAACATGTCAACTTGATAAACATATGTCTTCTCCATGTAAGGATGGGTGATATGGAGCAAAATGTTATCAGGATAAATGACTATGTAAACTCTTACATGGAGTGTTGTTGATTTGCGTTTTGTTATTGATTGAATCTTTTGTATCAGCTAAATATTGTTTAGGTTGATTTCATCAGGCTTTGAGCAGATGCCATAAACATAAAACCACATTGTCCTTACAATATTAAAGCATGACTGTTTTGTACAATTCCCCCATTTTCACCAAGCTTGTAGTGAATCTTTTCTGTACTTAGATACTCGTTACCGTCCTCTTCACTTACATTCCCCTGCACTATGAATGTAAACACGCCTTGAACTGCCACACACATCTACAGATATACACACACAGGACTAACAAAAGACATCTGAATGCCCCATTATGGCAAAATCCAGACCAAAAATGACAGTCATAATTGTGCTGTATCTTAAAGACTGAATTCTTTAAATTCAGGTCTTTCAGCCACTGTGTTATTTGTTTCCTTTAATCCACAAGGCAAACTGTCACTAACACTTCTAAACTAAATGAAAAACACAACATTAAAGCTTCACTGATATCCTTCTGACTTCCCTCACTGCACTGCACTGCCCTCGTCTGTAAAACCAGAATGTACCAAAGTTTTCAGCCCAAATTGGCTGCCACTCTTTCTGTATCCCTCTGCTGTAATAAAAGTTCCATTGCAAAAGCTGTCTGTTCAGTCATTTTCCTACTGTTCTTACTATCATAGGAGTGAGCAGGTTTGTGTGATACTGCAATGTTTTAATTCTTGAATCCCACTTTGTCCCACATATTGCAACTCTAGCTCAGATTTTAAGATTGAAGGAATCTATAAAGATAGATCTTCATCTAAATGTATCTCATTTTTTCTGATAAAAACAATTCTGATTCTTTGATAATTGAGAAGACAAAATACATGAAAAAGATACTGTTCTTTTCTTGATTATGTGGATTGCTTTGATTATTTTGCCTTATTGTTTGTCTTCATTTGGATTCACACTACTCTTTGTGACTCTTACTCATTTCACTTTGAGCAACAGGAGGAGAATGCACAAAGTCCTATCCAACATTTGACTGTATTCATAATGAACAGTAGAGAGCAGTAGTGGGCCAAAGCAGCATCTCATCAACCTAAAGCAAGAAGACAATGTCACTCTGTCATAGCACATTCTCCTCCTACTCAAAATGAAATCTCACTCACTCAGAAGTTTTCACTATCATTTAACATTTAGGAAACTTGCTAATTATATTGCTTCTGGTTCCTTTACTCAAAGCAGAAAGATGCAGTCAACTGCTTCTGCTGTAAACTCTTTTCTAAAAGATCTTCAAGACTCATAAGAGAGGGAAAAAATGATTGGGTCAATATTGGGATCTATATTAAAATCACATAAGACAAGTCAAAACACAGAGAAAAAAAAGATTATGTTATTGGAGGATTTGGAAGTTAGACTGAAAATGGAGACAACACATGAGACAGAAATGGTTCTCTTCCAAGTCGATCAGAACAGACGAAACAGAAGTTTGATTGTGAGTACAAGCAAAGATGAATAAAATCATAATTGTAATTATATTTATTTTAGTTGAATGTTAATTGTTTAAACATTCTTGCTTATAAACAATTTAAAAATATTTATCTCGTAGATAATATTTCATTTTAATCTGATTATACTTTATCATTTTACATATTTGTGTACTATTTCCACTTTATTTTACTACTGTCTCCACTTTATTTAAAAAACATAATAAAATAAAATACTGAATTAATGTCATTGTCATCTTCTTCTACTTATCTGAAACTGGGTCACAGGAAGCAGTTGAAGTGAGGACCTGCCCACTTCCTGCCATTGGCCAAGCTGCAGTGCACCAGCCCCTTATGGCCTTTCTGACAGGTCACACCCTGACCAGATACAAACTCCACCCTCCTGCACCAAAGTCACTTCATATTTAGTCCAATCTTTGCTATTTTACTGTTACTGTGTTCAAATATCAATGTAAATATATTTTAAGAAATGTATACATCTACATGTACAGCACTTGCAGTTATACCACATGTGTTACACAGTAAAGAAGGAGCTTTGTTTATTACAGTGCCATCTTAAAATATCACAGACACCACTTGACTTAACAAGGTTTTGACGTCATGTGATCAAGTAGAGGGGAATCTCAGAGGGAATCCCATCTTTATGTAGTTCGAGATATCCTCCTTGTCCGTGGTATAATTGCAGCCTCCAGTAATGTCTGTTTCACAAAGCAGGTTCAATAAACTGTGAGTTAAATCCTGAACTCCGAGTGGATCAACTCTGAAAACAGAAACTGGGACTTTTGGGTTCCAGAACAGCTGATCTGAGTTAGTTTGATGCATATATTGTTCCCTTGATGATTATTGAATGTTTTGCTGATGAAAAGTACCCCCATGAGTGAAATAAATGAAAATGAAATATATAAAAACTGCCAAAGTGACACGGTGTTGCAGTGGACTGCACTCGTGCCTCACAGCAAGAAGGTCCTGGGTTCAATTCCAGCTGCAGCCACTGGTGGAACCCGTGTGGAGTTTGCATGTTGCCCCCGTGTCTGCATGGGTTTTCTCCGGGTACTCCGGCTTCCTCCCACCATCCAAAGACATGCACCAATCAAACAATCGGTCACTCTCAATTGCCTCTAGGTGTGAATGTGACAGTGACTGTTTGTCTATATGTCAGCCCTGTGATGAACTGGCGACTTGTCCAGGGTGTACCCCGCCTTCGCCCTTAAGTAGCTGGGATAGGCTCCATGACCCTAGTGAGGATAAAACAGGTACAGAAAATGGATGGATGGATGGAAAACATGGGACAAATAATTCACCATAAAGAAGTAAAAACTTAGTAAATACTACTTTGTTTACATGTTCTCCCCGTGTCTGTGTGGGTTCTCTCTGGGTACTCCAGCTTCCTTGTACCATCCAAAGCCATGCACTTTAACCGGTTAATCTAAATTGCCCATAGCCTATGGGCCATAGGTGTAAATTTGAGAGTGCCTGGTTGTTGGTCACTGTCAGCCCTGCAGTGAACTGGCAACATGTCCAGGGTGCGCCCCGCCTTCACCCATGAGTAGCTGGGATAGGCTCCAGCGACCCAAGTAAGGATAACAGCAGGTTCAGATAAGGAATGAATGAATCTAAATAATAATAATAAATAAAACCAGTAGTGTCAGGAATAAACCCTGTCCCTTGCATATATTATAGCTTATTTTGGCATCAATTGAGCTGATGTCAACATGTCTGTGCATGTGATGATATCAGCATATCTAGGAGTGTCCTGATATAAACATGGACAATGTATGTATGGTGACATTAACATGTATGTTTGTTTTGATATTAACTTAATATTATTTCAAGGGATGGCCCGTTTGACACGGACGCTTCAGTGCTTGTTTCACCTTTATGAAGCAGAGTGGTTCGGCACAATGTTCCGGGGCGTCGAATGCATTGTTTGGTCGAACCACGGTTCAGAGGTCACCCGACGTGACTCTTCTGTTTGAACACCTGGGGGCGCTATTCTCTATAAAAGAAAAGTGGATCTACGTAAAACGACGGGGCCGTTTCACACCACATCCCATCATCTACTGTACACAACTTAATCTGTCCACACATTACAACATTTACACGGGACTAGTATTATCACTGGACGTCTGAGTTCGGCGAAACACAGTAGTGCGAGGTAATTAGTACCTGACAAATTACAGACATGGAGCATTCACACTGGACTAAGAACTCAGACATCCTCCGGAATTATTACAAATTACCAGAGAGAGAGAGAGGGGGGGGGGGGGGGGGTGACCCACCGATCCCGCCTGGCGACGGGCCCCACCCCCCCCCCCCCCCCCCCCCCCCCCCCCCCCCCCCCCCCCCCCCCCCCCCCGACCCGCCGATCCCTCCTGGCTACGGGCCAGAACATTACCAATGGTAGTCATGCTCTGACATCCAGCAGATATTATGTGTTGAGCTGCGTTTCTTTGCAAATGGGAGTTTTTGTATTATGTCAGAGATGCAGAAGACTTCAGTAGGACAACTGTATGAGGACGGACAGACAGACAGAGACACTAGAGGACAGAATCAGCACAGTCATCATCATCATCACCATCACAGCAGATAAAGACATAAAACACATTTCATTTGGTTTTGGATTTTTTTTTTCAGCAGGTGAATTTTGTAAATCTCTTTTACTGAAGACATAAGGACATGATAGTGTCACATGACTTCCACAGAATGAACCTGTGCTGTTACTGAACATCCATGTCACTGTGTCAGTGTGCAGTAGAACTGGACGGACCCTCGTGCTGCTGATCACTTCTGCTCTTCTGTTTGCACCTAAATTAAATAAATGAATATACCATTCACACAGATTTTCCCGGTAATATTACTGTGATTCCTGAGGACTACATTTCAACTTCTACACTGACCCACTGTTCTCCTACACCGTCTGCCTCTCTGTTGCACATCTTTCTAAAACATCTTCAAACTCTCTGTATGAGCGCACTGACATGCTCATTTCTAGTGGGGTGAAAAACGCAGCCCTCCACTTCTCCGTTGCCATGGTGACTTGTTGAACCAGGCTCCATTGATGTTGTCTTATTAGACTTGCGATGTCTTTAACTAGAAGTAGGTTTATGTGTCATTTAAAAAAGTAATTGTTTATCTTTTTGTTTTGTTTTATGCTTTTTATTATGTACATATTGAAGTATAACAAGGACAACAAGGCTGGTTGAAACAGATGACATCATGTCATCTGTGACAGTGACACAAACCACAAACAGTGACATGTCAAACATGTCACTGTTTCATGAAGCTTCATGAAGCTTCAGTTGCCCATCCCCAAGTATTTCAAGGTCAGACTTCATGCCCAAGGCTCAAAATTTTAACCCACAGCAAGTGTAATCAGCACCTCAATGGTATTCATTTATTAAAGCAAGTTAATCTTTTTCAGAATGACTTTGTAGCAAAATGCAAACTTGCAAAACAATAAAATGGAAACATGGGGAAAAGGACAAGGTAATCATAATAAATGAAAATAAAAAAAAATCAAGCAAAAAGGAAAAACATGAAAAAAAAGGAAACTATAAAACAACCAACATGAACAAAATTTTCAAATAAATGAAGAAAATATAGAAAATTAATTGCCATGGTGAACTTCAAATGAAAAAAAAACAAAAACACATTATTGCCCCAACAAAGGGGTCATGTCTCCATTTCACATCATTTGACCTCGGAAAAGTAGGTCAAGGTGACCTATTTTCTAGAGGCTTCTGCTCTATGCCAAGATGCATCCACAGTATAAATTTGGTGCTAAAAACCTCAATGTTATTCTTCAGATAATGCAATTGCATTATCTGAATTGTTCATTACATGCTGTACAAAACACAACTACACATTACACAGAGACACAGAGGATCCAGGTCTACTGAGTCCAAATCCTCCAAACAGTGGTTCAGTGAATGTGGTTTTGAAGGTGTAGATGTGGATCAGTTTGTCAGAGGAGACTCTGTAAAAGGACACAGAGCCAGCAGGACAGTCCACATACACTGATACTTTACCAGAGGGAGAGGAGGAGGAGGAAGGGGGGGAAGGGAGGCGTGTAATTTCCTCATTATGAATGACCCAGTATCCACCTTCAAAACCGAACAGACTCCAGGAGTGATCACTCCATCCAAAAGCACAAGTTCTACGAAGTCCATCCCTTCTGATTCTTCTGTAACACACTGCTATATGAACAGGTCCGCTCCACTTGACCTCCCAGTAACAGCGACCAGTCAGACGAGTTGAACACATCACCTGAGGCATACGTTGGAATCTGTCCGGATGTTTAGGGTATGACTGAACCTTCTCCACTTGTTTCGCCTTCCTGATGTTTTTAGAGAGTTTGATGTGTTCATTCGCTGTGTTTGGATCCAGGGTGAGTTCACAGAAATCTGATGGACAGAAGAAAACACAATCCAGCTGCAGTTATTG
>JAQQZY010000013.1:19720658-19730949 GCA_030068375.1 Ostorhinchus rueppellii | reverse complement strand
CGCTGTACCCCGCTTCCTGCAGTGTCTCTGGGGTGCAGAAAAGAACCCCTAAAAAATCTATACACCCCAAGACACCGCCCTACTTACTTATGACGGTCACTTCCATTGTTCTCGTCTCTTAGTCATACGGTCCAGTCTGTCTAAATATTCCAAATTCTGGGGTTTAAAATCAAGTTGTTTCTCTTTGTAGGGCCATAGAATAATGTAAGTCCTTTTCACATTGAGTTTTCCATTCCTCTACTGCCTAGTCCTTACTCTCCAATTCTTCCTGCACTTTCACGTCCCAGTCCATACTAGTTTGCATATTTACATCTTCTTTCCCCCTTTGACCCTCATAGTACAAACAGTTACTCATTGTTGGGTAGGCATAGAACCTCCACTTAACCTCTTTCTCAACTTCTTCCAGGGTTCTTCTCTCCCCCTGGTCTCTTCAGGTGAAGGTTCGGGTTCGCCTGAAGTTTCTGTTGGGCATAGTATTTCTGCTCCTAGCGAATACGCTCCATGGCCCGGCAGCTCCACCGTCTTAATCTTGAGTAGGATTGTCACTGCCTGTGTCGGGTCGACTGGAGTGAATCCGCTTTGTAAGCTGGCAGGCGTGGTCAACGGGGAGTCCTGCCGCCATACTCCGCCCGGGGCGATTACGAACCTCTGCTCCCTGACACTGGGTTCTGTCTCATTGAAGTAATGTGCATCCACAGCTGTGACCCAGCAATACAAGTTGGAGTGGCGCAGGCCTGCTTCTCTCGGAACTGGTCCTACTGCTCGTGGTAGGCAGCAGGCGTCTTCACAGACCTCCTGTATAAGAGTCTCCCATGTATTTAATTCCCAGTTGTCAACCCTGAACTACCATCCATCGACGCCGCCTTACACTTGACAGGTCACACTCGGTCCTCGTTGCACCCATTTCAATGGGTATACATAAATGGACCCCTCTCTTCCCGTCCAGTTGGTGTGGATCAGGTGATGCCTCTTGAACCAATCTAGTGGTCCGAATTCCGTCACTCCGGGGCTTGCTTTATATGGGGGGACATATTCCTCCAACGAATCAACATAATTCCGTACCTGCCAGCCTTCTGCTGAGCCAGCTATTATCAATTGGCCTGCTAGCAACTGGTACTTACAGTTTTCACACCCCTGCATGAATTCTCCATCCCACTGGCAGGTACATAGTCCCAGGTCACCTTCTGCTTGTCCTGTGACCCACATCGTGATAACGCTAGTCCTGGGTAATGTGTTAATTCGACATTCTGAACATACAAAAGCGTCCTTAACTTTTACTGGCTTGGGGCTCATCTTTTTCATGCCCTTGCTATTCCTATTAACCTTTACGGGTTTTTTGTTACCCAGGCCAGCCCATAAGCGTACCATGCCTGTAGCTTTCCAGCAGATGGTACATTCATTCATTAGCTTCGTCCAGGTTATCACCTCCGTCTCTGGGAGTGCGTACCCCAGTTTTGACTTCTTCAATAGTCCCAGGGCTCTGCCTACATCAACCCTGTCGACGCCTCTTCTTATGACAACCACCCCTTTAACCTTGGCCAGATGGATGAATGGTGGCGGATTTTGTGTGGTACTGGCCATAATGGTTGGTTCCTATCACGTTCAGCCAGAAACTGGTTTCAGCTGCTCTACTCCTTGGATCCCAGTCTTTGCTAATTGTTCTGTATTTCGATCTAAAATCTTGACTACTACATCAGTTTTGTCATACTTGGCCTTCACCACTGCTAGGACCGGGTGACCCTTGGCCTTCAGCCACACATGTTGTCCAACTTTGAACTTACTACTCCTGTGAGGTTTGGCTGCGTCATTGTCCCTGCCCACTTCTTCCGTCCTGAAGGGGCGTTGGTTAAACTCCTCCGAGGTAGAGGGTCTGCCCCTCCTCCTTCGCTCGTTCAGGGTCTCGGCCAGCTCGGTGGTCTTTGTACTCTATTCTTTCCTGTTGGCGTTTTTACCAATCCAGCTTTTCACAAGTCCAATAGTCCTCTCTGCTACTCCATTTGCCTGTGGTGTGTACGGGGGTGAGTAAACCCTTATCACCCCCTTCTGTCGACACCATCGGTCAACCGCAGCATTCTTGAAGTACGTCCCATTGTCCGTTCTAAGCTCCTTTGGTAATCCCAAACATGCACAGGTGGATTCCAGCATGCTGACTACACTGTTTCCATTAGCATGTCTCACTGGTTTAGTGACCACAAAACCCGACATAGTCTACTAGCACCAACAGGTACCTTTCTCCTTTAGTCCCTGTAATTCCCATGGGTCCTGCTACATCCATGCAGATCGACCCCCATGGTATGGTGCTCTTGATTGTGAGTCCATCTCTTCGCTGTCCTCTGCGGCCTGCGTTGTGCTTTCCACACAGCTCACAGTTCCTTAGTACCCGGTGGATCTCACTGCCTGGGATACAGAGCTGCTGAACCTCCAGCTCCTTGCGTGTTGGATCTGTGCCCGCATGGCCCAATGCCTCATGCACTGCCATTGTCACTTCCTCCACGCACTCTTTCGGGACGACCTTTCCTAAAATAGGCTTTGTCTCCCAGTCTTTTGTACCGACAACAACAACTTTCCTCATCTGGACAAAGCGATCCACCACGTCGTTTCCTTCCCAGTGAGGTCCTTCATGAGTGTGCGCCCTCTGGTGCAACACCTGAAGTTCTATAGACATCCTTAACTCCGCGATCTTCTTCCACAGATCTGCGTGTGCCACCGCCTTTCCTTTGGCTGTCTCAAATCCATTTTCTTCCCATATGGTGAGATTGTCCAACAAGGCTTGCACACAATAGTGGCTGTCTGATACGAGCCTGGCCCGTTTTACTCTATGGCGTTCCAGCTCCAATAATCCTTCTAACACGGCTGTAACTTCACCTGCTTGTGCGGAGCCTTGCACTTTTCCTTTGTTACGAGAGCACTCCTTTTCCCCTTGTTTTAAGATGTACCCCCAGTATGCTGTTTCATCAGGTCCTTTTCTCGAATCATCAGTATACAGTGTCCATTCAAACGGCTCCGGTGGTTTATCTGGTTCCTTCCGCGCCTTCACTGCTCCTTGGCGCTCAGGTCCAATCTCTAAATCTGGGTCCAATAAAATGTCTTTCCATCGCCCCCATCGGGCGTTGGTTGCTTTTGTGCTTTCTGCAGAAAAAGATGAACTTGGCTCTGGGTAATGACCCTGATGTCTTGTCCTTGCGCCAGTTCTTTCAGTACACTCCAGTAACAGGCTAAAATGGCAAGTTCTTTCTCCTCCGGAGGACACTTTCTCTCAGTCCCAGGTAGGGTGTAGCTCCATAGCGCTACTAATCCACCGTTCTCATTGGTGACCTTAATCACGGTGTCATCTTCCTCACATGATACCTCAGCTATCAGTCTTTTTTCAGAGTTTCTGGGTTCAAGCCTGGAGGCCCCTTTGATAGCCTTACGGAGCTCCTCCAGGTTATGCTGGTCCATTGCTGTCCATACCCACTCAGAGCCTGGCGGGTTGTCAGACTTCCTCAGCTTGTTGTACAGTGGCCTTGCATACTTCTGGTAGCTTGGCACATAATCCCTTACATAGTTAAACAGTCCCAGTATCTTCTGCATTTCGTGTAGGGAGCTTGGTGGTTCTACCTGCTCCAACTTTTTCCTGTAGCCCCCTGACAGTCCCAAATTGTCTGTAATTTGGAATCCCAAATAGTCCACTCGGTGTTTGCCAAACTGACACTTCTTCAGGTTGAGCTTGAGGCCTGCAGCACACAGTCTCTCGACCACCTGCTGCAGTTTCTCCAAGTGCTCCTTCTCAGAGTCATCGGCAATGAACACGTCGTCGATGTAGATTGTGGCATCTACATCTTTCTATATTTCCATTACAGCCAACTGGAACACATTCTGTGAATTCTTGAAACCTTGTGGTAGTCTAGTCCACACATAAGCCTTCCCTTTGTGCGTGAAGGCCGTCTTCGCTTGCGAAGCTTTAGCAAGCCTCAGAGCGAAAAATCCCGTTTGCCAAACCAATGCATGATTTATAAGGCTTCAGCTTCAAAGTCTTTAGCGTTCCCTGAGGGTTAATTAGGCTCGCTTTATTCACCACTGTCCTCCAGTTAAGGGCCTTTAAGTTAATCACTGGCCTCCAGCCTCCTCCTGCCAACTCTGGTTTTTTCACGGCTTGGATTGGGCTGTTGGTTATAGGGTTAGGTTCCTCCCTTATAAGCCCCAAGTCTCTCAGTTCGTTCACGATTAAATCCATTTCTTTCACCGCTTCAGGGTTTAGCGGGTACTGTCGTACCGCATAGTGAACACTGCCTTCGATGGTGTGAACGTACTTCTCGCCTAAGTCCCCACAGTCATTTTTGAAGCGGGCCACGTTAGCCCTGGTGATTATTCCCTTCAGTCTCTGCTTCCCTTCATTGGAGAGGTCACTCCCCGCTACTCATTGTTCAATTGTTTCAGGGATATCCACCGGCTTGTACCACTCCCGTGGCTCCAACTCTACATCACTGCGGGGTAACCGGATCAGCTTAGCGCTCAAAGTTCTCAGTCTGTGTTTGACTTCTTTACAGTGTGATGTCTTATCATGCAACAGTTTCAAATCATATAGGGAAAGTAAATTATACTTTCCTAGTGCCCATACAATCCCCTTCCAGATGCCATAAGGGACTGTGGTGATAGTTTCATCGGCTAATTGTACTTCAAGGTATCCTTTAAGTTCTAGGTTTCTGCGGGTCATGGACACCTCAGCACCAGTGTCCACCAAATAGGGTTCTCCGTCCATATCACTGTAGAGTTCTTCCCCGACCTGGTAAACATGCCTTAAATTGACCCGCATACCACTGGCCATTACTTGGACTGCCCTCCGCTGGCCCCTGCTTTGCGGGCCTCACGAAGGGCTGCTCTCTGCTCTGGCGTGAGCTAGTCATATTCCTCCACTGGGATGTATCTCGATTTCTCCGATGGCGTTCATGCTGCTGGCACTGATTGAGAACGCTGGTCTGACCGCGTTGCTCCTGCGTTGGTTTGAGAGCGCTGGTTTCCATCTCGCTGCTCCTGCTGCGGTGGCCCTCGCTGTCGGTCATATTCCTTACGGGTATATTCCGGTTGTCGATTGTAATCCTTACGGCCATAATCCTGCTGTCGTGGCGCCGGCAGCTGTCTAGGTGGTTGTAGTTCCTGCTGTCGGTTGCGTTGGGTCTCTTGGCACCGTGCTTCGTCGTACTTCTTTTTAATGTCCCATTTGCGGACCCCGTTGTTGATTTCTTTCTCTGGAGCTGTGGCCTGGTCTAATGCATACGCATTGAAATCATTCTTTCCTTTCACCAGCTCCCTCAGCACCTGTACTTTGCGGGTAGCAGGTATGGCTTGGTTCAGGTGATACCATACGTGAGTGAGCATCTGTCCATTCGCCAGCTTCTTACAAGCCAACGCTATCTGTGCATCCTCGTCATCAATGTCTTTCAGGACCAGTCGCTTGTAATGTTCCTGTGCCAATCCCTCAGGCCCCAGGGGCATTAGTTACACTTGAGAGCCACGTGCGTTTTGCTTCTTCACACTGCGCTGTGGCCTTAACCATGGGCCATGCTTGTTCCAAATAATCCTGCAGGGACTGACCTGGTTCTTTAGCCATCACTGTCATTTTGAGCTTTTTCAGCTCCCCCAAAGCTGATGTCTTCCGTGGAGGCGGAAGACATCAGCATTAATTCTGATCCACCTCCCATTGATTCACTCCTGGATCTCACTGAGTCCCTAAGAGAGGATCTAGGCACTGCAAATGTCACTTTTCAGGTCTGTGTAGGCTCGTCATACTCCTCTTCCTCAGTATCCACTTCCGAACCCCGTTTCTCCAGCTCTGCTTTGGCTAATGTCTTTGCCGCAGCCTTCATCCAACGCAGCATCACGTCGTACATGGTGGCTGTAAATCCATTGTGAAAGTTCTCAGTTAACGCTGTACAGCTCCGTAAAGTTGGATAAGAGGGGGCTGTCAACACATTAGCCCATTCAGACCCGAATGCTGTCACAGACAGGGTCCATTTCTGATCCTGTGTCTGTGTTTTTCCAGGCAGCTGGAATTTCATATTCCGTCTGGTTCATGTCTGGAATGAATGCGCGCCGTCCATCCCTGGTCTCAACATACCCCAAAGTAGGGTCCTTGGCTAATCTCTCCGACGCCTTATACACATTAAGCAATGGAATAAGCTTCTTTGCGCCCTTCCTAGTCGCTTGTCTCACGTTTTTAGGCTTCGGAGGGTTCTTCCACGCTTGGGATATTTCTTCATCGCCTCCAACTGTGTCCCCTTCGGTGTCAGACTCCGAACCCTCGTCCTCCTGTAGTGGTTGAGGGGTCTGAGGTCTGAACAGTTGCTTGCGGGCTCGCACCGTTGATTCATGGTCTGTGTGGATCATGACGGCTGTAGATGGTTCTGCGCCGGGACTGCCTGGTCTCAGACTATTGCAGGGTGTTCTGGGGGTCAGTGCTGGTCTCTGCTGGATCGTTGACAAGCCTAGATCCGTCTGAAACACCTCACCGAGGCTCCGCACGTGATCTGGTTGGTGTTCTTCCCACACATTTCCCTGGGGTGTCGATGTTTTTCTACCCCTCGGGGGCCTCGGTGAAGGAGGAGGCATCAGTGAGTCGGGCGGCAATCTGGGAGCTGGTCCTGCTGGAGCTGGTCTGAACAGTGCGGGTCTTACAGTCACATCTGCATCCCGTTTGGTCATGACTCGGATAGACTCGAGCATGGCCCTCTCATGTCTCTTGGTGCGAATTTTATTTGGGGTGGCTACCACCACTTCTTTTACATTGGACCAAATCGGTCCTCCCTTGATGTGGGCTCGACCTGCAGCTATAGCCAGCCCCTCAATCTCTGTCCAGTCGACAGGCCCAGTACACAGTCCTTCCACGGGTAGCACCATCCTTGTGAACTGTCGGTCACTGGCGTACTTTATGGCTTCCCCCAATGTCCCAGCCAGTGCCACTCTGTAATCCACATTGGTCTTTTGTGATCTGCATGGTTTATATGGCACATGGATCAGTTCGACATAGTGGGTTGCTCCCCCACTGGTCGCTCTCATTCGGGGAACCCCTTCATCTTCGTTTCGGGATTCTTCAATCAGCGTCTGAAGCTCATGTTCATATTCGCCTTTAACATGGCCTTTCAGTTCTTTTCTAAATATTTTACTCCATGGTCTGTAGTTTGGATTCGCCAGGAAGATAAGAGCATGTGCATTCAAATCCCAAATATTTCCAGTGTAATTATACAACACCATGCCTGCTTGGCCTTTAATCCTCGGTACCTTACAGTCTATAGGCCATAGTGGGGGCACCTGGATGCCTCCTTCATCCGTTCCCACTTCGGTGTCGCCGATCTGATGACTGGCACCGGTCCCAGGAACTTCGCTTTCTTCTTCCGAAGATTTCCCTGTGGACGGCCAGACATCCTTTACATCCAGCCTGTTGGTTCGGCCTGCGCTCAGGTATTCCATTTCCGAATCCTCTCCCGTGCTGTCAAAAGTATCCGATGTCGGCAGCGTCATTCGGCTGGTCATGCTGGTTTCATCCACCAGTCTCCCTGCATACTGTTGATATTCCTTCAGTTTCTTATGTAAATGTCTATGTTTGTCCCACTGGCTGGCTGCTTTAGCTTTTTTGCCAACCGTCATGAGCATGATCCCCGTTAGAATGCCAAGCATTTTCATGAACCGGTCGCACTTAGGTTGGAGACTCATCAGGTTCCGTACCCTCTCAATCGTGCCTTTTTCCAGGAACAAAAACTCTATAGCCCATTCTAGCCAGGCTTTAGTGTGGTCTTTAGCCCCTTTCATCTCAGTGGGGGATCTCACCACTAGGATGACTGTATCGTTCTGTCGTTCCGACACATATCCTCCACGGGCGGCTACTTCCTCACGTAGGTGCTGGGCAAAAGCAGTCATGTCGTTCCAGCCACTGTTTTGAACACATACTCCTTTACCACTCTGTCCCATTTATTCCAGCCTTGTGCCCAGGGGATGAGCTGGTACTTTGTCTTTATTTGGACCCTCAGTTCGGTCAACTGTTCCACCAGTTGCTCGATTGTGCTGCTCATTCGATTTCGCTGGTCGGCCTCCGGGCTCCCCTCCTCCGGCGTAGTCAGGATCGGTTGGGGTCGACTCGCTGATCTGCCGGGGGATCTCTGGGTTTCATCCGGGTCTTCCAGTGTAGGCTGGGCAATGGGGTTGGACCCTGAGGACTCTCCTGGTCCTGGTCCATTCGGTGACGTAGGGGGATTCATCGTTGCTGGATTGGGGCTTGGAGTCACCGCTCTGAGTCCCTGCTCTGCGGTCTCTACTGGTGTATTACTGCCGTCCTCTCTACTGCCTTCTGCAGCTGGGATGGTTCGGGTTTGGCTATTTCCCGAATCCATCCAATTTCGTTGTCTGTTGTCGGCCCATACGTGCCAATGGCCCCCTTAGGCCATCGGGGAAAGCAAGGAGACATGTGGTCAGTGGGTTCTTTTTGCGATGCTGCCCTGCCCCTCCTGCCGGAGGGTCACAGACGCTGCCCCTCTCTCTCTGGAGGGTCACAGTCCGACGTCACCGCTCTCGCTCCTCCAGGGCATGCGTGTCAGCGCAGGCTCTGGGGGCGATCTTGACAGCTGTTCTCGCTGCCGTCTGCTTCTGGAACTCGATTGGCGATTCTGAAGTCATTCTCTCTCGGCTCCTGCCTCAGTTGAGTTCAAATAATCCTTCCTGAAGGACGTGCAGAAGCCTTCTGGGGTTTCACAATTGTTGGCCGGTTGGACGTAACCACTGACTTTCAGCGTCAGACTTCGTCTGAGGGATCCATAGGATTCCAGAAAATAATCCTCAAGTCCCTGTTCGGGCACCAAATTGTAAAACCTCGCAGGTGAATGCTGTGTATCAGCTCTCCGTTTCAAAAGGGTTAAAAAGCAACCGAGTCAAAATCTGAAGATATTTTGTGGGAAGTGCAAGCCCAGTAATCTCCCGTTTTTATCCGCACGCTTAATCCCACTGCCTGCAGTGTCTCTGAGATGCAGAAAAGAACCCCTAAAAATATATACACCCCAAGACATTGCCCTACGTACTTACAACAGTCACTTCTATTTGGTTTCTGGCTCTTGGTAACTGATTGGGTTTTGTTTAGAAGCTAGGAAAAGAAGCTCCAGGGATATTATTCTAAATTAAGGTGGAAACTCTTCGGTCTGATGTGATTTTAGTACCAGATGTAAAGCACACATCAAAGTTAATTCCTTAAGTCATAATACTTGCATTCCTTATGAGTTAAAATGAATAGATGGAAAAATTGTTCAAAAAAATTGCTCAAAATCAAAATGTTATTAAATGCTGTAGGCAATTTCCAGCAAAGCGAAGCATAATCCAATCAAAAATCAAAAATATAAGAATAAACACAATCAGTTCAATTGAACTCACCGCTATCCACCCACACGTGTAAAATGCTTCACCTTATGCATGAATGGGAACTCAGTTAAAATCCAATAAACCGATGTAAAACAGTTTAGAATTTCAGTATCCAAATTAAGTCCAAATGTCTTTTAGTCTGTGTTTTTTAAGGTCTTTGCCTTAAAAATCCTTTGGGGTTAAATCCTGGAATTTAGTTCAGTTCCTTTAAGTCCGAATAAAAGTCCATAATCCAGTAAAATCCAATTTGAAAGAAGAGTCCGAATAAAAGTCTGTAAACTAACAAAAGATAATCCAATTTAGCAGAAGAACTCCTCAGGCTCACGATCCTGATTCAGTCCTCCATGGGGTTTTGAGGAAATGCAAAGAAAATCCTTTTCCATTGCATCAGATAACAGTCTGGAAATCCATGAACTTGGATGAAAAAGTCTCACAGATAATGTTCTTTATCCAGATATTAAAGTCCTATTCTCCCGGTTCTCGAACAGCAAAAATAGAACTTCCTCAAATTTTCAGCAGTGGGCTAAGCTAAAGTTCTAACCTTACTGCATATTACGCCCTTTTCTGTAACACGCAGCATACTTTAGTTTCAGCCTAAACATATACTCAGCAGAGCATGTCCCCTGTCCATCTCGGTTAGTCCAAGCCCCCTAGCCGAAAAAGCTAACTTGGGCCTTTTAACTGAAGTATGATGCGGATAAGACTGTTTCCTGTAAGTGTCCCCCTCTCTTACAGTAACCATTACCAATTATGGTCCTGAATTATACCTCCAACCAATCACACTATTGTTGCTGAGACACGTGACTTTTACCACGTTATTTCCCTTTTTCCGTATCTGTAAGGTTGTAAAGTTAATCAAGTATGTACTACAATAAGAACAGTTAAAGGAATTGTAAGAGTGGGCCTGAATGTA
>JAQQZY010000013.1:19674370-19686086 GCA_030068375.1 Ostorhinchus rueppellii | reverse complement strand
AAAACCCACGCAGACACGGGGAGAACATGCAAACTCCACACAGAAAGGTCCCAAGGTCCTGCCCGGGAATCGAACCCGGATCCTTCTTGTTGTGAGGCACGAGTGCTAACCACTGCACCACCGTGTCGCCCCAATTGAAAGTTAATGCAACTTAAAAATGAATAAAATAATAGTAATGTCAAACTAATCATTCCCATTTTTAAGACCTGTTCAAATTAAATTTAAGACATATTTGCTGTTGCTTTGCTCTGTGAAGGAGTATTTCAACAGATCCTTCCTTCCTTTTACAGTATGACTGTGTAACAGTCAGTCTGTTTAGTGCGGTGGATGTGGGGAACTGTTAAAATGTGCGACATTTAGAGAATGAAGTCATATGAGAAGAATCTAGTCACAATATTCTGCATTCCTCATTTTATCACAAGACAGTTCATTTGATTTTAACTCGTCTCGCCCAGCTTATTTTTTGCCTATCCTTTTCACCCAACCCACCACTTGCAACAAACTAAATGTGTACATCATCAAGGAGTTCCATCATAACAACAAAAACACATCTACCATCTGCACTTCATATTCCTGAATGATCTTATACTGAAGACATTTCCTAATCTTTATCAGAGAAGTGAACAACTTCAATTCATCATCAAGTCCATCCCATAATTTCACACCTACAACTGAAATACATCTGGACTTCACATTTGTCCTCACTTTCATACATTCAAACGTATAAAGCCTTCTTAAATTATAATTACTCTCTCGTAATTTAAAGAACTCCTGAATGTTATTTGGTGCAATACTATTTTTCACTTTATAAATCATCTCTAATATTTTAACATTTACAACAGACTTAAGCTTCCACGGATGTTGTCACAGATTCATTACTCTGTGTTTAGAGGTGAAGCCGCAGGGAGATGGAGGTGAGACGGAGCAGTTGTATGCAGAGATCAAACCTGCTGTAGACGGAGCCAACTTCATCATCAAACACATGCGCAACAAGAACGACTACAATGAGGTGAGAGCAGCAACGGGAGGCATTCAGCTGTAATTTAATCCTTTTAGTCCTCAAAATAAAAATAAAAAAAGCAGAGTGAGACAAGAACAGTCTTCCAAAACCGACACAAATAAAGTCTCACTTAAATTCTCACTGAAGATGCATTTTGTGTATTTTTCTGTACTATAATACCACATATATCTGCTTTAATGTGACAATAGGAGCTCTATTGCAGGAGTTTTCTGTAACTGTTGCCGGTAAGAACCATTAAGGGAAGAATTTTCTGTAATTTTCTTGTCAAATATTTTAACCGCTTCTTCCCGGCCAGAGTTAGACTGTTGGCCAGCATTTCATAAAAGAACAATTGCAATATGTTGTGTGTGTGTGTGTTTGTATATATATGGATGTGTGTAACAACTACCTCTTCCTTGCAGTGTATATTATTTTACTCTTACTTTTAATCTTACGGGACTTTTCTATTTATTGTATTTATTGTCTCCTGGGTTTTTAAACAGTTCTCATAAGGTTTTGTGTTATATATTGTCTTTATTGGGCTGCTCGATTATGGGAAAAAATCAATATCACGATTATTTTGGTCGATACTGAAATTGTGATTATTCAAACAATTAATTTTGAGTTTCACAATGCATTTATTCAGCATTTCTCTCTCTCTCAAAAATCCCTTTGTTATTGATTCTTTATGCAAAACATTCAAATTGAAAATAAATACAGTACAAATATGTACTTTACAGCTGTTTTGCAGTGGAATGCACGTCTCAGAAATTGTGTAAAGAAAAACAGAGAATAAATCGTTTCAACTCGATTATGCGAGTTTTGAGATCGTTTGACAACAAAATCGAAATCGTGATGAAAATTCGATTAATTGCACAGCTCTAGGTCTTTAGTTGTTTTATTATATAATTTTATGGTTGTCTTTGTTCTTGTTTTATCTGATCCTGGGAGCGACCGCCCAAAAATTCCTATGTGTTACGCACAAATGGTAATAAACTTCCTGAATATATGAAGAAAAATCACTAAGAAATATGTATATGCTTATTTCAAATCTATACAAACAGCAAAGCTAAAGGTGGACTAAGGCTTTTACGCACTGCTGTACCTGGTGGTACTTTGCTGCTGATATCCGTCTAATTTGCCATTTCAGTCTCTTCATTTATTCCATACATGCACACATAGTCAACTGCTAAATCTGCGTCCTTAAACTTATTCACATTTAGATTTATTGATCTTTTTCACCTCTCCAAACAAACCACCAAACCAGTTTTTTTATGCATGAATAAAAGCAGCTGGATGAAAACACACTCTACTGACTATTCACAGGAGAAGGATAACTGGAGTGGGATCGCCCGTACTGTGGACCGCCTCTGTCTGTTCCTGGTTACCCCGGTGATGACCCTCGGCACCATCATCATCTTCCTGATGGGAATCTGCAACCACCCTCCGCCTCTGCCATTCAAAGGAGATCCACACGACTACAGAGAGGACAACGTACGCCTGCTGTGACAGGAATGCACTGGAAAACACGTCTGCTGCAGTTGTTTTCTTTTCAGTTATGTAGCTGCTCTTTGTGTGTCTTTAATTTGAAGTGAAAAAACTAAGCATTTTACTTGTGTCTGTTTGGTCTGAATAAACATTTACTTTCCTCAGGGATATGAGTGTAATTTTTCTTTGTTGTAATCCCTCCTTTAAGAAGGATTAAGTCTGGAATATTCCTGTGTTATAATCAAATTTGAGTTTGAGTATTGTTCTGAAAAATATGGAACGGTATTTTAATAGGAATGCTTCTCGTTAGGACTTTTACTAAGAATTTAGTACAGGTACATGGAGTGCTGGCAGAACTAGGCTTTGTTGGCGCTTCGACACTTCTTACGAAACCTGGTTCATCGCTGAGGCTCCAATGAGAGTGCTCGAGGAGGACATCTACTGGTCATTAAAATGAAGTGCAACTGAGATGTGTTGAGTCAAACTTCTCTCCATTCTGTAGCGTCTATACCTATTTAACTCATTCACTGCCATTGACGTGTTTTGGCGTCATTTCAAAGCTGTTCTGTAGATACGCCTGGCAGTGAATGAGTTAATGCACAACAAATCCCAGTGGTTCATGGGTTACTTTGGATTTGATTGTCCATGCACATTCCTCTTTGACTACACTAGATGATTGTATGCATGTAGTGGACATAATAATAATACTACTAGTAATAATGACAATAATTATTGAAAACCATGATCCTAATTTGGAATATCTGTATGTAACCCTAAATAGAGCTTCACTTGTTGTGATATGGGACATTTAAATGTTGCTGCTACATTCATGGGATGTGCTCCACAAATACACGCTGATGTCATTTCACATGGGGTTGGTGCAAATACAGATTATTTGATGGATTTGGGCAAAGTATCTGTTGGATTAGTTTCACTGTAAATCTTACTCACTGACGAAACAACAGACAAAAGTTCAAGCTATCTCAGTTTACTTGCACAAGGAGAAATGGAAAACATATGACACAACCTTCTCTGTTCTCCGTCTTTTCCTTTCGGGCTAAGTTTGTAGGAGTCTTCCTTTTACGCTCATTTCAGGTTCACAAACACAGATAAGACAGGAGTCATAGGAACAGGTTGCAACTGTCTCTTTGTGGGAAAGTGCTAGTCTTCAGAATTCTGGCCTTGACATTCCTCTCTGGGCACTTGTGGTGGATTCTTCACCCACCACAACCTTGTTTTTTTGTTTTATTGCACAAGTAAATATTTATTTCGTTTAGTTGAAGTGTTTGATTTAAGCAGACTAATTGGGTGCACACAATGGTTTGTTTCAATGATTCACTTACCTTTTTTTTTTTAGTTCCCAGACAAAGGACAAGATTGATGGGCTGGGCCATCACTTAAGCAAGTGGAGGAGTCTATTAGAATGCGGAGGGAGGAGACATTGTTTCTTTGTATTAAGTTGTTTAATGTTTGGTTTAAATCACATTTATTTCACAGTTTGTATGTGTTTAGTTATGATTATTAGTTTGTTATTTTGACTACATGAATAGTTTGGTTGAATTTCTTAGTGCTCTGCTTCCCTCTTGTGTCTGATTTAGGTTTAGTCCACTTCTATTTAAGCCCACCTGGGTTCAGTATCTGGTTAGGTCAGTTTTTGTTCTGTTGCAGTTGTGGTTCTGTTGACCTCAGTTGGGCCCATCTTTGTTCATTTTGGTTGATTGATATTTTTTTGGAGATATTTTGTGCATTTTTGAAACTTTATTAAATGAGCATTTTCCTAATTTTACCACCTTTGTCCTGATCCTTATGTTTGGTCCTCTACAGCACTGAAAGTTCAGTTGAACAAAGTCAGTGTGCACACAGAAAGGTGTCGAATCATCATGAGAGAAAAATATCCTTTACATAATAATCATTATCAAGAAGTATGATAATCACTCCCACTACTCATTTATACAATATGATAATAAAAGAATAAACCCATCAGTATCTTTTAGGGTTCATTGGTAAATGGGTTCATGGGTGATTCGAAGCACTCAACTGCTTCATACATCGCTCTATTGTGTCGAACATCAAAAGTCACGTGACCAAACCACGCCTCAGCGCTGTGCTTCAATACATCTGCTTTATGAGCTAGGGCACATGCGCTGGAGCTTCGTGTGTCAGCAGCTCATCACTAGGTACATGAATTGCATTCTCATAGAAAAGGCTAAACTGATGCTGTCTGGTCATATGATCTCTGTGGGGAAAATAAACCGTGAAAAGCAAATGAAAGCAAAATTCTGTTGACAGATATGAGGTTTCACATTCTGCTGAGGTCAGGTTTTATTCACCTTTCACCTTCATGGAAGAAAGGAAAAAAGTAAACAGTCAATTCACATTAAAGTACTTTTATAACTATGACACTTGTTGCCTATAACAGTTTTACCCCAGTGGTTGACTACACTAGATTATACTATGTGCTCTAAAAACAGTTTGAAATAATCCCAAAGACAATTTCTGAGGTATTTCAGGATGTTTTAAACAGTTTTATAGGGGGTTGTCAGCATCCCCTGGTGGTTTGGGTGTAAGACTATATACTATGTGCTCTGAAAATCTTGGAGAGATGTTTTAAATGTACTTAAAAACAACCCTAAATTAATCCAATCCAACTTTATTTATAAAGCACTTTAAAACAACCACAGTGGACCAAAGTGCTGTACAGAAAACTAGAAACTCAATACAATTTAATAAAAGCATTAAAAATTTAAATCAATTAAATCAAACAAGTTAAAATGTAAAACAGACTAAAATATAAACATTGCAAGAGTTAAAAAATTTTAATTAAATTATTCCAAGGATATTAATCATCAATTTGTGAATGATTTAAAGGTTTTTTCCAAACCATTTGTCAGAAGGTTGTCAGTGCCCCCTGGTGGTTGAGTATAATCCTAATCGGAACCATGTTTATTGCCATGTAAGTAAACAGGGTTCGCATTACTAGGAATGGAACTTCAGTGGTTTAGTGTATACATAGAACATAGAGTAGGTAAGAAGTATACAGCAAAAAATAAAATAAACAAGTAAGATAGTTCTAATGGGCGATCTGGTGTACTATAAGATTATAGTATGTGCTCTGAAAAATTCAGTTTTTGCCAGATTTTTTATTTTACAGCCTATCAACTATAAATAATCCTGAATAATGGCTAGTGTCTACAGTACAAGCCTATGGGGGAAGTGTTTTGTTCTGAGATTGAGTCATTTGATCGGGTCTAGTTTCAGTACAATGTGTCTAAAAAATTAGGTCAGGATATTTTCTTCCTTGATGACACCAGCATATTCAAAGATGACAATACCGGCATTCATCAGCATTTATCCAAGAGCTTTTCACAGAGCACGAGTCATCCTTTTCGCACATGAATTGGCCTCCAGACTTCACACCATGAACCACACTGATAAACTGTGGCATGTGATGGAGAAGATTTTGCGCAGCAAATTACTGCAACTATAAATGGAAAAAAAATGTCAGATTTCAGTTCTCCTCCTTTAACTGATTTACTAAAGGTACTGCAATATCTAATGCTAAAATTATTCTTCAGTTTCATTTTTTTAACTGATTTACTAAAGGTACGATAATATCTAGTGTTAAAAATAATTCTTCACTTTGGTTGTTATAGTTAAAAATCATAATATAACATAATCCTCAGACCACACATTTATTTTTTTTTGCTATGATTTAGATGGTCATGTTTTCTATAACCCATGTCTTTGTCAAAAGAAGTATTTTTTTTAGTCATACAGTATAATGTGTAGCTTATAAAACTGGCAAAAATCTGAGTATTTCAGTATAAATGTAATTAAGATCAAATTGCGAATCCCAAAAGAAATGTGATTGCTTTGTGCTGGTTGTTGCTTTTTATTATTATAATTATTATTTTTATTATTATTATTATTTCATTCAGTAGCCTAATTCATTTCCAAAATTTTGAACACAATAGTGATACACCTGCCATAAGTTGGAAAAATACTTAAACAAAAATAAACACATTAAGAAAGAATAAATATGTCTACATGAAAGTCACAATTTTTATGTTCAAACTTTATTAATTAAATAAACAGATATTAAAAGATTAATGCAGACATTTTGTTTCCTAAACCACTGTTATTACAAGAAAAGTGTCATTCTGCTTTGATTTTTTTAATAATCCTATTGATCCCCGACTGAAAATACATATGACCAAATGATATATTAGAAACATAGTAACTACATTAAATGGTTTATTAACATTACTGATATTTTTACTGAATACAAGAGGAGAGACATCAATAAATTCCCTTTGAAAGACTGACATACATCTATTTAACTGGAAGTTGACTATACTGGATGAAATAATGTTTGTAACGTAAAGTACTCTGCTGTGAATTTACTTAATTTCAGTAAATATTTTTTTATTTTTCGAGCTTATTTAGGTCACAGAACAGGCTAGTAAATCACCTCCTGTGGGTTGACTTATAACGGGTTGATAAAATGTAACCAGAATGAAAACAAAAGTACATCATTTTAATGGATAACATTGAGAAAAATCGTGCAGTTGTGCTAAAATGAGCTGACTGAAGTTGAATAAAACAAAACAACAAAAGGAATTAAATGTATATATAGTAATCGTCACAGTAAAAATAAAAATGTAGCTTTTTTTTTTTTGTGCCAAAAATACAAATGGAATCTGGCTCAGTACTTCAATAAAATACATTTTATCTCTAAACACTTGTCTACCAATCAGTCATCTGCATGATCAGTAATTGTTGAATTTCATTTCGGCTAAGTGCAAATCTCTCTAAATATGCAAAATCTTGCCAAATGTATCCTTAGTGATACATACTAATAACTTCCTTTTCTTCATCACATGGTTTCTGATCCATTCATTTCAGTCCTGGAATTCATAGTCAGACTTCTGCTCTCATCTCTTCTTTCTTGTTCCTCTGTCCTTATGTTTGCTCTTCTGACTGTGACAGAAAATGAAAAACAAGTTAAGGTGATGAAAACACTGTCTGCTGCATCTACACACACATTTTCATCACATTATCCGTTAAATTACAGTTGAAATATGATACAACAAAGAAACACAGATGCTTCATGTTACTTATACTATTGTTAAGGTCCAACCAGCTTCAGAATAATGCTCCAAACTGATCTTTTATCTCACATTATCTGACTGTAGCATCAGATCTGAAGGATTGGGATCAATTTCTTGCCCACGCAAAAGAAAAAAAAAAAGAACCCGAGACACCTCCTTTTGAACAGTAAAGGTACAATGATGTGTGCATGTTTGAGCATGTACCGAAGTCGCTGACAGTCTCTCTTTTAAAGCTGAAAAACACCAATATTCCCAGAAGCAAACACAAGACACAGGTCGGGACAACGGTGATGGACCAGTGTAGAAGTTCTGAAAGGAGAATCACACAAAAAACGGATTTTATTAATTCACTTTATCAGCTAAAATTTGCACAAAGCATGACTCACCATCAAGATTTCAGATTTAAAAGAGCAATATGTAATATATAAACTTTAACCAAAAACAAGCAAAGTTTCAGAAAGTAACCAGATGGAATGAGAACTACTAAGAAACAACTTTTAGAGTCAGTGAAAGTGACAAAGTGATAAAAGCTAGAAGCACTGCTGTTGTTGTTTTCTCCACTGGACACAGATATAAATGAAAAGAATGGATTTTGATGCTCAAATGGAAGCCTTTCTTCTAAACAGACGAGTTTGGTTAAGTGGCTTATGAAGGTATAAAGTGATTACATGATGCTATTGTCTTGGCTAAGTTCCCGTTTGTTGAGTCACGCTTCAGACTAAACTGTGACAGTTCTGACCTTGTTTGAACACAAACTATACAGAAAACAGAGGGGATTTGCGGTTTTACTGTGGCTATTTTCTGTCTAAAAACAGAACTAAGCTAACAGAGCCACAATGTAAACTATCAGCTGATGCAGCACATAGACGGTGCTATTCTGAGTGATTGAAAATAAGCAGCTATGAGTTTTAGTTTGAAGAAAATTATGTGTGAAAACAATGAACTTCACACTTTATTTAGTGAGTAATGCAGTCTGTGGATACACAGCACTGATTTGTTGGTGGATTTGGTAGCATTACGTGTGCTATGGTTCGTGACTTCCCCCTGCTGGTGAGACTTTGGTCGCCAAGTGACATTGTCAAGCGTGCTGGTGCATAAGGGACAACTGTTGTACATCACATTAGAAATCACTTGGCACATACTGTCCCCCCACTTACAGACTGAGGTCCGTGTGTGTGTGTGTGTGTGTGTGTGTGTGTGTGTGTGTGGGTGGGGGGCATCTGGCATACCATCCGCCACCCCCATGGTCACAAATTCGTTTTGGGAGGCAGCAGGTCAATAATAAGCTGTGGAGCTCACTTTCACTTTCTCACAGTTTTATCTATATAACCCACCACATCTTCCTTATACAGGCAAGTCTCATCACTTTTAGAATTGTGTACCCCCCAGCCCCCACATTTTTTTCAGGCATGGGGGGGCCCAGTCATGACACTGTTAGTGGGGTGTGGTTCAAAAAAGGTTGAGAAACCCTGTTTTAGTTAAAATTGTACAAGTCAGATCTTCCTAAACTGAAAGGAAACACAACAGGTTCATTTACACTTTAAAGATGCAGTCATATTTGGTGAGACTTTTTGATTTTAATGCTTTTATTGATGTCAGTTGAGTGGTGTTTGTGCTGGCTTTTGTCTTTCTTGGGATGTACGGTGTCTATTTGACCCCTGGTTTTTACATTAGGGACAATTTTTTTTCGGAATTATACTTCTATATTTTTTGGGTAGTTTTTCCATTCAGCTCCTTCCAGCATGAAGTAAATGGTAGTTTCTGACATTTGAGGAAGCATTTTAGAAACTTTGATTGTAATTTATTCAATGAAATACGTTGTACAAGTGGAACTACGACAGACATGTTGATATAAATATGTGTTTTGATGAGTTTAAGATTATTATAAAAGACTAACTAATTTCCAAAAATCTTTCTTTTTATGTGATAGAACTGGTATGATACTGACATGCAACTTAAGATGATACTCAAATTGTTGGCACTATAAACAATGCCGTTCTTGGCACATCTCAGTAAGCATCTTGCTATATTAAAATCCCAAGAGTGAGCATGAATGTTGACTGTTAGCACTCAGATCTCATTACCATCAGATATTATGACTTCCGTCTGGGTGATGTATGTTTCCTCAGGTACATAGACCTCACAGGTGTAGGTCCCCTGGTGCTCTGGCTTCACATGGTGCAGTATCAAGCTGCTGGATGCTGAAAGGTGGTTGGAGACATGAGACTTCCACTGGTTCCAGATCTTTACCAGAGACATGTGATTGACCATTGTGATGAAGAGGATGGGGTCGGAGTGTCTGAACTTTAATGAGAGGTTAAAGCTTTGAAGGCCATCCTGACGCAAACTGCAAGGAATGCTGATGTCATTGCCACTGGACACCAGGATGTCCGCTACAAGAAAAGCAACAGGATTAGTTAAGTGAACTGAAATCACCTCATACATAAGTGATATTGAACTTCATTACCTCCATGTTTCAGGAAGGCTGTTTTATTATTGGTGTCACTAGTCACACAACAAATGAAAGTCCGGTTTTCTCTGTGGAGCTTTTCTGTGAGTATCAATGAACTCTGAATGTCATAGAAGCCGAGGTGGTTTAGATCTAAATGTGTTTGGGTTTGAAGGAAGTCATTTGGTGGATCTGTTGACCAGGTGATAGTTGGAGTTGGGAAAATGCCTTCAGCACTGCAGATGACTGTATTACCATTGAACTCCATGTTAACATGGCGGACAGGAGCTATACAACATTAAAAATACATAAAAATTTGAGGCAGTTACTTTCAGCAAAACATATACTAGAACAACAACAAATCCATAAGTTGTTTATCCTTGCTTTATACTTGCTTCTGGTGTCTTTTACCTTTTATGACAAGTGATATGACTCCTGATTCATCAGTACGAGGTGCGGTCATAGTGATGCAGAAGTATTTTCCCTGGTCGTTCGGGGTGACATTTCTCAACAGCAGTGTGGCGTTGCCCTCCAGGACCTGGTCTGCGAATAGGTCTGTCCTGCCTCTGTAGTTGTCAGCCTGTGAATTGTGGCCAATCACAAAGCTGGTGTTCCCGTAGCGTGTGCAGCTGACCACTGCTTTCTTCTTGTACCACATGATCCTCGCACCTTTGCCATCGGATTGAAACTCACATGGAAGCACGCATTCCTCTGGATTCACACAGGTGACAGTGAACTCTGGAAATACATTTGAAAACAAATTAAATTGTTTTTTTCCCCTGGACATTTAAAGACATCTGCATGACTGTCCTTTATTATAAACAGTGTTGATGAAAAGATTACAACACTGAGATGCCAAATAACTGTTGTTGGTATTGCACATTACATTGTACATTGTGCTGACATTTAACTTCAGGCCATTCTACTAAATTCATTTCTGGGGAGTCCAATTTAAATAAAATGTTAAATTTTACAAATATAGAAGCTCACATCATTTCTGTACCATTACTATCATATCCATTTCCAAAAACTGTGAAATCTGTAGATAAATAAACTGTTACAGCAGGGACAGAAGTAGATGCTTTTGAGTTTAGTTGTTGTACTGCCCCCTGGTGGAGACAGAGTTTGAGTTCCTGTGTTTTGTCTACTCAGAGGTACCGTAGTTTCCATAATGTTGGAGAAACAACAAATATTAGCATTTAACTTTGATTTAGGTTTCAGTTCTTCAGTGTGGTGTCTGTTGTTGTACTATTTGCCTTAATGGTTTGTACTTTCACTTGTTGTAAAAACAAACAAACAAAAAAAAAACCGCTAGCATTAACAAACCTTTGCAAGCGATTAGCACGATGCTAAAATACACTGAAAATCACATCTACATGCTAACACTATTAGCGTCTCACATTTATACACGCAAAAAAGTATGAATCAACACAAATAGTCTCAACTGAGTATAATAGGGTGAATAAAAATCGTATTTCATTACAAGATTTACAGACAGATGTTCGTTTAGGGACAAATAACAATAACAGGGCTTTAACAGTAAACTAATAAAGGCTTGAGCAATATGGAAACGATGGTGGCTCCAAATGGACAAAACACAAACTCACTCACTCACTCAGTCTCTCTCTCTCTCTCTCTCTCTCTCTCTCTCCCCCCCCCCCCCGGGCG
>JAQQZY010000013.1:19651508-19664393 GCA_030068375.1 Ostorhinchus rueppellii | reverse complement strand
GATGGACAGTTTAACTGTGGAAGGCCTCCTTTGTGCTGTTCTGCTGCGTGCAGGTAGAGTGGATCAGAACCAGTCTGCCCACCTGATCATTTTCCCGACATGGCAAAAGGACCTCTGGCACTTTTTTTAATATACAATTTCTTTCTGATTTATTGCAAAATGAGGCCATTCACAAGAGGCCATTCTTTCACAATGTGTCCACCCTGTCATGTTACTGTCCATCCTGTCATTTTCATAATTAAAGAAAAATAAACAATTTATTTTCACGTTTGCAAACTCTTTGTGTGATTCCTTTATAAACAGGTGAGGGCCAAATCGTGTTGTTTGAAAGTTTGACCAGATATATTTGTTATAAGATTTTATTTTGAAAAGAAAGTGCAATTCTCGCTGATTTTATAAAGAAACAGTTTGCCCTGATTTCATTATTATCCAAATACTTTTCCCATTAACTAAAACATAGTGTTGACAAAGGGACAACATAGTTTTCTGGAAATATACAGTTTATAATCACTGTGTAATTACAATGTATTTATTCTACTTTGAAATCGTCCATGACAGGGTTGACATATCTTGTTGTTTGCGTGTACATTCTCTACTTGCAGTTAATTTATGAAAAGTGTGGGAGTTTGACCAACATGCATTTCTAACAGCAGAACATCTAAATACAATAAATGTGAAGTTAAATGGAAAATCTCTGCTTTTTTGGGGGGAAATTGGAAAGTCTCAAAGGCACCTTATGGTGACACTGACCCAAACCTGGAATCAAGTTCACAAACAGGTTTAAAGGGACGGTTCTGTCTGATGGGCGCTCTGGTGGCCGTCGGTGGTACTACACCTTCAGGTTGTCTCAGAGTGAATGGTCTCGATGATCTTCTTCTTTAGTCTCTTCACTTTGTCGGGCGGCGTCTCGTTCAGACACTCCTCCACGTACTTCAGGAAGCCGGCGTGCGGCGACGGCGTCTGATTCTGACACAACGTCCTTATCAGCTCCAGTGCCTCGGCGGCGGCGGGTGGAACTTGCTGAGTTGGCCTCTTTTGTGCCGAACGTCTGCCCGCTACGGACGAGGAGGTGGAGGGTGACGAAGACGGGGAGCAAGGCTGCGAGTCAGGGGGCGTGGCTGAGGGTGGGGCAGCAGCGAAGGTGCTGCTCTGAGGGGTGCGGCCATCTGGGCAGAGGAGGTGGAGCTGTTCCTGCTGCTCATCCTCGTCGCAGGAGTCGCAGAGGAACATGAGGTCACGGTAGTGTCTCCACCTGGGCAGGTAGAAGTCCTCCGACCCGCACGTCTTATTGGAGCTCGCCGCTCTGTGCTCGCGCCGGAAAATCGTCCGAAGATTCCGGAACTTGGTTTTGATGTCGTCGACTGAAGGTGGAGAAAAGGAACAGGTTAGACATGGACGGGGTGTTTACCTGGGGTGGGGTTTGCATGGGTGTGGCTTACCTGTGAAAGGCACTGGTTGGTTCTCGGACAGCAGAGCGCTCAGCGTCTCCAGCAGACTCTGCCTCAACAGGCGGTTACTGTAACGCTCCGACCTGAGATTCCACAAACAGCCATGTTCTGGAAAACAGGAAACGCCTTCAGTTCAACAAACCAATCAAGACACACTAACATGACCCCGCTCACTTGGTTCATCAGGTAGAGATATGTCATAAAAGGACAGACACGTACCAGAGTAAAACCTGATGAGCTGCTCCACTTTGTCCTCTGTCCAAAAGCAGCGGGAATCAGCACACTGAGGGGCGGGGTTTGTGGGAGGGTCCTCATGTGGAGAGGTGGGGCCCGTCTCAGTTTTGAGTTGATCCGGAGACGTAGAGATAAACACATGGTATGGAGACACGCCAGTGGCGGAGGAGGCGGAGACAGTGGCAGAGGAGGTGGAGACAGTGGTGGTGGAGGCGGAGACAGTGGTGGTGGAGGCGGAGACAGCGGTAGCGGAGATGTCAGTGGTGTCCGCTCCTGAAGTTGCACCGTTTGATGTGCTGCTGTTGATTTGGGCGGAGTTGCAGTAGGTGGAGGCGGGGCTTTGGTCTCCATCCTTCTCATCGGAGACGTCGTCCTCATCACAGGACTCACAGAGGAAGAGCAGCTGCTGGTAGTGTTTCCATTTGGACACATAGGGTCGGTCGGACACTCTGCCGTACTGAACCGACTTCAGCTCCCGGTTAAACACCGTCCGAAGGTTCTTAAACTTAGACTTTATGTCGTCAACTGGAAAAGACAAACAACACAAACAAACATGAAAGAAGAGACAAACAAACCGAGTCCATGTGACAAGGACAAGACACTCTGTCCCACAAAAACTAAACTGAACTGCACATCCACACATGAATATTCAGGACTTCGGCTTCTGGTCCAATCCGGTTCCAGTTCACGTTACGACTGTGAAGATGTTTGAGATACAACGTGGAGCGACGGCGTTTACCTGAGAAGGTCACTGACTGGTCGGACAGCTGCTGCCTCAGAGTCTCCAGCAGCTTCGTCCTCAGTAAACGGTTGTTGTGGTTTTCGCAGCGTCTGTTCCACAGACAGCGGTGATCTACAACCACACAAACACACAACGGCCTCTCCAGTGGGCGTGTCAGAGGTCAAAGGTCATGTGGAGTCTTTGCTCGCCGTATCTGGTGTGGTGTTCCGTGCGTGCTTACCTGCGTAGAAGGCGATCAGCTGCCGTTCGCGGTCCTCAGTCCAGTAACACTTCACCGCCACGTTGATGGCATCACAGGGGGAGGAGCCAGGCAGCGACGCTGAGGTTGTGTAGAGGAAGGAGGCCATGATTCCAGGGGAGGTGGGTGGGGCCTCCTCATCCTGTGGGTGTGTCTGTGGAGACGGTGGCGTCTCGTCATCATCCTGCAACAGGAACATCAGCTGCTGGTAGTGTTTCCACTGAGGCTGGAAGACGTCGCCTCCAGACGCTCGACTTGCTGTCACCTGCTTCACCTGACGCTGGAATGTCGTCCGCAGGTTCTTAAACTTGTTCTTGATGTCGTCAACTGAGAAGAAACAAACAAAAACCATATGTACCTGTGTGGGCCGTCCTTAGCTGTGTGGGCCGTCCTTACCTGTAAATGGTACTGCAGGGGGCTGGGCCGACAGCAGCAGCCTCAGATGTTCCAGTGTTTTCCACCTGAGGTGTCGGTTCTTGTAGTTCTCGGAGCGGTGGTTCCACAGACAGCTGTTCTCTGAAAACCAGTGGAACCACAACAAACATCTACTGTGAGAACATGGAGACACTTCACCTTAAACCACATGTTTGATGACCTCCAATCAGCAGATGGGCGGGGCTTCTACTCTGATCATAACTGATTGGTCAGTAAGTTTGCAACAAGGACTGTTGATTAGTTTGAGTCTGTTTCAGAATTGGACTGACGCCTCTGATCAATGGACGTATTGATCAGTTTGATTTAGCTGCAGATGGAATCGTGTTGATCAGTTTTTAATGTAAGTTTAGTGGCAGAAAACACATTTTACTGCATTAGTTCAAAATGTAATGAACTGGAATAAGTGACAGAGGAACATCCATACTGTAATTAATATTTAATTATTATTATCATTATTATAGTTATTAATCCAATTATTCAGTGGATGACTTCCCTCTACAAACACTAAACATCTGTAGAACATCTTCACTGCTGTTGAATCAGATTCTGTTGAATAAAGCCGCTGTTCAACTTCCATTCCTAAACTTTGCTCATGTGGTCCCGGTTCTTCTGGACTTTGTTCGGTTCTTAAACCCGTTGGGTTTTTGTCTACTTTTTTCCTTCAGACCTCATTAAAACCTGATTCATCCGGTACCGGTTCGGATTAACGGGCTCTGGGCTGTTTTTCGTCTCCGTTGCCGTTTCCGGCGGTTGTCGGTTGCCCGTCGCCGTTGCGGCACTTCGCGGTGCTCGTGTCGGTGAAACCACCGTGTTCGGGGCCGGTCGGTGTTTAATTCCAGCCCGGGTTTGTGGTCGACTCACGGTAGAAAAAGGTAATGAGGGTCCGCTCTTTGTCCTCGGTCCACGGTCCTTCCGCCGAACCCAGCGGAGCCACCGCCATGTTGAACGTTGCCAGTTTCTTCTCCTTCCCTTCAAAGGTGAGGTCACGTGGTCCGGAATGCAGGGCTGTGATTGGCTCATCCAGCAGTGACCCGCATTGCCCGGTAGACGTCGCTGTTCATTGTTTTTCAGATTTGACTTCATTTGTGAAGAATGTATTCCTTCAAATAATGTATTTAAACAAACCTGTAGAAAAACTCCCACAGGTGATTGTTATTTTATGTACATCTGAAATCATGCAAAATATAGATTTAAATGTACAATTGAATATAATGTAGCTAATAATGAATAATTATTTAAATCAAGTCCAACATTCAATGCCGATAGAACTCAAACACATAAAAACTGAAGCTTCAGTGTTTTTTTTTTACAATACAAACCAGTTCAAGGTTAATGAATAATTTAAAACAGAATCCATATTTAGCGTTTAATTTTAAAGAAGTTTGAGCACATGCAAGTTGATGAAGGTAAATTCAATTATTTTTAAATAACTAAACACTATCATGTGTATTTGTGACATGTTTTAAAACATACATCAGATTCTTTAAATATCCATTTCATATTTATATTAATTTCACAGTTTTCTATTTTTCAGACTGAACTCTACATGAACTAGTTGTAGTTTAATAGTAACTAAACAGCTGTTTGGAAACTTCCCCTTTTTACAGAATGTTGGTTCATTGTTCTTTTATGAACCTGTAGTTTGCCTGAAGGTTCTTTTCAATATAGAAAATACAACTGAGTTGTTGAAAACAGTCGACAAACCAGTGTTCGATGCAGTTGAGTTTTTATTTCCCGCCTGCTTCAACTCCACACAAACACAGTGTATTTACATGTCGGCCGCTTCCACCAGCCCAAACCACGCCCACTATTTACACGCCTTCAGAGCGACCGCCGCCGCATTCGACACTTTAAACATATTTAAATATGAAGAGACTCCGCCTCCTGTCAGTGAAGCAGGGCGAGCGAGCATCAGACCTGATGGGAGAGAGAGAAAATACCTACATGTTCTGATTTTCTTCACAGCAGTTACGTTGGAAAACAGTTGGAGTCGCCTCTGTGGAACGGTTTTCACATTTTTCAGGTGAGAATGAAACTAGACAAATATAAAACCAACTCTTGTCCCATAATTTTCCAAGTTTGAGGAAATTCAAAGCTTGTTCAGTGAAATATTCTGTTTCTGCATCATCTATTATCAGTGTAATATTTCAGAATCTGGTCCGATCCACTTCATAAACTTTTAGTTTCTCAGACTGAACTGATGACGGCGGAAATAGAAAAGAGTAAAAGCCTTGATTTGATATGGCCCCGCCCCCTGTGCTGTGATAGGCTGGAGGTACAAACTCCCTCTCCAAAGGTCGACGCCCACAGACGTTGTGAATAAAGTAAAACAAAAAGAAAATGCAAAGTAAATCCAACTGCCAAAGGTCAGAGGTCGACAGATTTAACACGTCTAGTGTTTTTAAGGAACATTTGTGTCAAAAGTACTGAAGTCACACAAAAGTCTGGTAAATATTTATACGGCGGACTGAACAAACACAACACGTGTCTGTGCTCGACTGGAATGATCTAAAAATGTGACTTGAATCCTGTTAGCACCGGCATCTTCATTTATTCTTTCATAGAATTTATTCCTGTGTTCTACTGGGTAGAAATAAAATATACGATAGAATATCATTAATATGGCAAAGAATACATTTAGTCTTCATGTTCAATAGAATTTCATAGTTTTGATTTTTTTTTTCACATTTTACAAAACCAAACATAAAAACATTGTAACCCGCACATTAATCTGTATGTAAATGTAGTGATTAATTATTCAAAGAAACATGATTCATTATAATATTAATAGTTGTCTTTAGTAATAAAATGATAAGAACACATATTTTGGTCCTTTTAACGTCGTAAAAATGGAATAAGGCTTTTGTTTCAGTTAAACGTGGACTCTTCCAGGTTCTTCGTACATGTCGGTAAACTCGAAGTCCGTGTGAACGCACGCAGCGGGACGTTGTGTCGCGAACTTCTCGGTTCAACCGTTTCCATGACGTCGTTACCGTCGGGCTGAAACCACAGATATGAACGACACCGAGCCGAGAACGACAGGAGTGGACGGACCGGGCCGTGTGGGCAGCTCCAATCTGATCTCATTCAGTTCTCGGTCCCGGTCCGATGTGGTCCAGTGTTTTTAAACGCATGTGGAACCGAGAAGCGGGAGGGCGCAGGTGAGCTCCGCCCCCTTCCATTCAGGTGTTTCCACTGGTTCACAGGTGTCAGGCCCGGGGGCCAAATCCGGCCCACCAAGAGAGCCACTTCTGCCCCTGGGATGAATTTGTGAAATGCAAAAATAAATATTAAGACATGAAATATCATTTTAGTTCAGGTTCCACATTCAGACCAATCCGATCTCAAATGAGTCAGATCAGGAAAATACTATCATAATGATCCATAAATACTCACAACGCCACATTTTCTCCTTGTAAATGTAAGTATTTTCACATATTTACACAAAAAAAGTAAAATTTCACCAAAAAATGAAAATATGAGCAAATATGAAAAACCTGAAATGTCTTAAGAAAAGTAAGTACAATTTTAACACTATTCTTCCTTTTACGAACTGTTTTTGTGTATTTGTAGATCCACTGTGTCTAAGTTATAATGAACATGTGGAAATGATAAAACTGAAGCAGAATATTGTTAAAATTACACTTCATTTTTTGGGTTTGTTCACGTTATTCACATTATTTGGAAGGATAGTTTGTAGATGGAAACATTTTCAGTGTTTAATTTGAATTTTTTCACCAAAACATAGAGAAAAGTTTGGAGTTGACATTATATATACATATATATTGTTAGAATTTCACAGGCTCGGCCCACCTCAGATCAAAGTTAGCCGAATGTGGCCCTGGTTTGACACCTGCGCTCACACCAACTGGTTCGGTTTGAGCTTTTCTTCAATTCTCTCTCATTCCTGTTTGAATGTTCTTTATTTTGGATCTCGTCTGCACTCTCCTTTAGTTTCAGGTTTTATTCTCTGATTTGACTTTGTGCTTTGAACTTTTCCTTACCATCATTACACAATAAAATAAAACCAGAATTATCAGAGCGTCAGGTTTATGTGCTCGGTGTCACTAGAATTATCCAGACGTGCGTTCGTTTACCTTCAGCACAGATGTGTTTACATCAGAGGCATCAACCTCATGTGAGTTCAGTTCCACTTTCAGCTAAATTTGATCCGCAGTGGCCGAACCTGTAAATAATTATACTTTGTTTTAGTGTAAATACATGAAACTGTTTACATTTATTAAGAGAAAAAACTGGAGTTGTCATTATTTATATGTTATTATGTTAGTATTTGACTTTTCTGACCCACTTGACATTGAATCGGTCTGAATGTGGAACCTGAACTAAAAGGATTGTTCAAATCTTAGTATAATTTTTTCCATTTCACAAATTAATCCCAAGGGCCGGACTGGACCCCTTAGCGGGCTGGATTTGGCCCCCGGGCCGCATGTTTGACACCTGTGGTTTCGAACATTTAATCATTCCAGTCGTTGTGAATGTTTAACGTCAGCCTTTAAATTCATCCGTTTATCGTGTCGATACGTAAATCTGACTTTATAACCTTAGGTTTCGTCGTCCGGTTGGTTTTCCCAGGTCGTTCATCTGGTTTTTCTGAAGTCGGATCAGAAACACCATTGACACGCGATGGAAACGTTCCCGTTTCAGGTGGAACTGGATCAGATGGCCTTCTGCTCAGACTCCGCCCACGCTTTCGTCACCTCAGGCTCCGATAAAGTGACTGATATTGAATAAAACTGTGAGACTCTGGGTTGAAACTGAGGCTGATTCGAGGTAGAGAACATGAGGAAAAAAAAAAAAGAAAGAACCAGCATCGTTTCATCACATTCAGACCTCGTCGACTTGGTGACGGAGAAAAACACCAGAAAAACACAGGAAACACCGACGTCAACCGATGAAACACACAGTATGAGTGTCTGTACAACCATTAATACAAATAAAAACACTGCATTAAAAATGAGTGAAGGTCCAAACGCCTTCAGAAGAAAAACAATCAACCATTTAAGCTTCAACATCAACGATAATCTACGATAAACCTTCAGATCAATCCTCAAAAATACTCATTTTCTCTTCAAGTCATTTTTTATGTGGGTTTCCCCGGTACTGGCCACGCCCCCTTTCATTGACCCACCCACTTATCAATCTCTTTGCCCCGCCCATTATTCAAAGAAGCATCCTCATTGGTTGAAGTGGAGACGCTTCTCAGCTGTGAAGCAAAATGATGATGTGATTGGTGCCCGTCACTGTCAATCATAGCCTTTTCCACAGTCAAAGAACACTTAGCCCCGCCCCCTTGGCAAAATGAAAACATCCGACCGGTTGTTTGTAATAAAGGTAACACTGGCCCCTCCTTCAGCGGCCTGTCCACCTGTCAATCACACGACGCTGTCCTGCAGCAGTGGCTCAAAGTCCTCGTCGCTGGCAGTGGGCGGGGTCTCCTCATCGCTACCCGGGAGTGGCGTGTTAATATGAATCCCAGCCAATGAGGACAGAGACTCCTTGCTGTCTGGGCGGGGCTTGTCGCTGAGCGACAGCTGAGAGGCGGAGGAAGAGGAGGAGGGTTTCTCAGGAATGAAGAGAGCGACGAGGAAGGCGACGACCACGGTACACGCCCCCAAAAGGAAGGGCGGGCCTGGGATGAGTGCCCGCTACGACAGGGACACAGAGGTCAAAGGTTACCACAGGGTTTACACACGGTATACCTATAGCAGGTCAGGATCTGGGTCCATGGTGGACCTGGATCAGACCCAGATCTGATCCAGACTGGACCCGGGTCTGAGCCGTTCCAGTTCCGTACCTCAGTGGGGCCGTGGAGGGGTAGCGGGTCGATGCTGTACTGGTCCTGGATCGGGTCCATGGTGTTGAGTTCCACGTTGAACAGGAAGAAGACGAACCCGTACAGTGCCGGACCCAGACCGTTACAGAGACCGCGGATCCCTGTGATCATCCCCTGGACCACACCTGAGGACAGAGGTCAAAGGTCACGTCCATGTGCTGCTGTGCTTAGTCATGGGGGAAGGGGCGGAGCTCAGGGGGCGTATGCAGACTCACCCTGTTTGTCGGGATCGGCCGACTGCGACACCAGAGCAGAGACTGCTGGGAAGGTGATGGACGACATGGCCGCCACAGCGCCAGCCGCCCACATCATCCTGAAAACATTGAGCAGGCTGTCAGCCAATCAGAACGCAGAGCAGCAGTTACGACACAAGAACCTGAGGCGGGTTCTCACCAGGGTTCGGATCCGAAGCCGTACCAGGCCAGCTGGAGGATCTGGAACCCTAGACCCAGCAGAACTGTGTTCTTATTCCCCAGAGTCCTCATGAGCAGCGTCAGGAACAGCGTCTGAGGAGACACAAGGACGACTTTAATGCGGTTCTGGTTCTGGGATCGGTTCTGTATTTATTTACTGTTGGGTTTTTCACCCAAGAACAAAACCACATGGACGACGTCAGAGCAGAGCATCAGCCCACTGGTCATGTGACCTGTGGTTCCGCTCTATAAACAGGACTGGGTCATGGTTCTACTGGATCAAACAGGAGCAGTCATTTAGGTCTGTGGTTTCAGATCCAGTTTCATTACGACCTGAGAAAGAATCTGAATCAAACCAGATCCATCTGGACTTTATACCTTGCAGAACCCCATGCCGGACCCACAGAACCACATAGTTTCACACAGTGGTTTTACCTGAGCTACGATGGACAAGATTCCAACGACACCGATGAAAACAGCGATGGTTGTCGAGGAGAAATTTATGACCTGAGGTGAAAAAGAAGGTTAAAGGAAAGGAGACGAGGAGATACTGTCACATGATTAATCAGCAATGTCATCACAGACCCAGACCAGGTCCACGCCCGGACCCAGACCAGTGGACTCACCTGTCTCAGGTAGAGGAAGAAGCTGGAGTACTGTCCGGCCTCAGGCAGGTAGGACAGGAACACAGTGATACAGATGAGCAGGACCGTGGAGTCCTGACCCACCTTCCTCAGAGACTGGAGGACAGAGACAGAAAGACCCGGGTCAGGTGCAGTTCTGGTTCAGGTGCGTCCATAGCACCGGTCCTCAGATCAGATGTGCAGTTCCATTCTATGACTGTTTCACATCAGTTTAACCATTAAACTAAGTAACAATGAACCACTGACGTTTGACCCAGATACATAAACGTCATGAACCTTCAGAGTGAAAAGGTCCGAACGGGTCCTAGAACCCGTTCAAACCTCATTCAGGTCATTCTGGTGTCGATGTCACTGAATATTTCAGATCCGACAGGGATTTTAAGTCACAGGTGTCAAACATGTGGCCCGGGGGCCAAATCTGGCCCACCAAAGGGTCCGGTCCGGCCCTGGGGATGAATTTGTGAAATGCAAAAATAGTTCAGGTAATAGTTGAGTTATTTTAGTTCAGGTTCCACATTCAGACCAATTCAATCTGAAATGGGTCAGATCTGTAAAATACTGTCATAATAACCTGTAAATACTCACAATTCCAAATTTTGTCTTTGTAAAAGTAGATATTTTCACATATTTACACTAAAACAAAGTAAAAAATGTAAAGAATCTGAACAAATATGAAGAACCTGAAACGTCTTAAGAAAAGCAAGTGCAATTTTACTAATATTCTGCCTGTTATTAAATGTTTTGTGTATTTGTTGATCCACTGTGTCTGAGTTATAATGAACATGTGGAAATGATCAAACTGAAAAATCAGTGTAATTTGAACAATATTCTGCTTCACATTGTTTGAAAAAATAGTTTGTAGATGTAAATATTTGGATTTTTTAAATTTAACTTTTTTGCTCTAAAACATAGGAAAGTTTGGAGTTGACATTATTTATATGTTATTATGTCATAATTTCACAGGCTCCGCCCACTTCAGATCAAAGTTAGCTGAATGTGGCCCCTGAACTAAAATGGGTTTGACATCCCTGCTTTGAGTCTAGATGGGACACACTTCAATAAAAGGACAAACACTTAGACTGAACGACTGCACAGAGGTCAAAGGTCACCAAAGCATTGTGTGGCTAAAGGTCAAAGGTCACTGACAGCGAAGGGGTCGGCCTGCTCCCAGGTGAACGGCGCCCCCCAGGTGTTCAGCCTCATCTTATCGGGCAAAGACTCGGGCACCGCCAGCAGGATGAAGCAGATGTCGGCCAGGGCGATGAGTGTGGCCACCAGGACCACCAGGTTGTCCCCGTACCACGCCGACAGGTACGCGCCGATGGCCGGACTGGTCACCAGGCTGGCAGCGAAGGTCGCAGACACCTGAGGACGATGAAGAACGTCAGCTTAGAGCAGTCCATGAAACTCACCGCCAGGGTCCAGGGTCCTGGTTCTGACCCTGGTCTGTGTCCAGGCCCTAGTCCTGCTACCTGTACATATATGGGCGTGGGGGCGGGCTCACCAGGCCGTAGGCGGTGCTCCGCTCCCGTTCCTCGGTCACATCGGCCACGTAGGCAAAAATGACGGAGAAGGTGACGGAGAACGCCCCAGACATGGAGATCATGGCAAAATACCACCTGGAGGACAGAGGACATGACATCAGTGAGGGGGCGGAGCCAAACTCCTCTGTTGTGCATTTTCTGTTTAGACCTGTTTCATGTGAACTTTTATTCCTAGGTTTGTTTTTTCCTGCTGAATGACCTGACGTCTGTGGTTGGTGTTTGTGTTCTTTGTTTAAATCAGAATCGTCTCCTGTCGTTTCGAGGTCCTTTTACTGACTGTAAAGGTTAAAGGTCATGTGTCCTTTTCCTGACTGAAGGTTAAGGGTCTGATGTATGTGTGTATGTGTGTGTGTGTGTGTGTGTGTGTGTGTGTGTGATGTGACGGGTCGGGTCGGTACCAGGGGCTGAGTCTCATCAGGGGGATGGGGGCGCAGGTGAAGAAGACGGTGACCAATAGAAAGGAGCGCCGGCCCCACACATCTGACAGTGCACCAATCAGAGGTGCCGACATGAAGGACAGCAGCCCCTGAAGGAACAGAACCAACAGAACCGGGTCAGAGGGGCTCGCGAACAGAACCTGACACACTTTAGAGACAGTACAGAACTACTACCACCAGTTTAACATCAATACATTATGAATGGATGCAGAAACATAAACCCCGCCCCTTCTGCCAGCAACCTCAGGGGAATAAGGTCAACAGATATAAGCCCCGCCCCCTTCTCAAAACTGTCAATGTCACAGTTTCAAGACTTCAAGAATCTTTTTTGTCATTATGCAAGGCACAACGAAATTTTATCCAGCAGCTCTTGGCATTAAGGCCCACATATGTACACACCTCTAATCTAAAGGCACATCGAAGAGATATACAGAAAGTAGAAAAATAGAATAAAGTGACCATTGTGTTCAAGTAGTCCAGGTTTGCAGTGTGTGTGTGTGTGTGTGTGTGTGTGTGTGTGTGTCTGTCTGTCTGCAGGAGTTGATACTCAGTCTGTGTGGGGGGGCTGGGTGTGTGAGGACGTGGGGTGATGGAGTTCACAGCTCTGGGGAAGAAGCTGTGTCTCCGTCCGGTAGTGTGTGCTCTGATGTTCCTGTTCCTCTTTCCTGAGGGAAGGGGTTCAAACAGTTTGTGTCCTGGGTGGGTGGGGTCTGCAGCTTTACGACCAGCCCTCCTTCATAACCGGCTGTCGTACACTGAGTTCAGCTGTGGGAGTGGCCTTCCCACGATCCCCTGTGCTGTCTTCACCACCCGGGCCAGTGCCTTCCTGTCCTGTGCAGTGCAGCTTCCATACCACACTGTTGCCCTCAGACTGAGGATGCTCTCTATCGTGGCTC
>JAQQZY010000013.1:19599874-19628072 GCA_030068375.1 Ostorhinchus rueppellii | reverse complement strand
CCGGTTCAAACTGGAGCTAAAGTCCCAGCCAGTCTGATACTGAAGTCAGTGTTCGGACTGATGAAAAACACACACAGAAGTCTGCTTTTATTTTGGATTAATATAAAACTATTTGTCTACTTTTATACGAATGGAAAAAATAAAACCATCAAAGTACACAATACATGACTATATTTATTACAGCTTTGACATTAAAAATGTGGTTTTAATGGGACATTTTATTCCTGAGTGACTCAAGAGGGAAGAAAATGTTCCATGATCCACAAAAAATAATAAAGTACAAAAGTCAATCTTGGATTTTTTTTTGTTGTTGTTGTTTGTTTTTAAGGTTAAAACTGAACCTAAAGTCACGAGCCACAGTGAAAACCGTCCTCAAAACACTTCAAAGAGTTAAAGAGGTGAACTTTACCTTCAGACGCAGAGACGAAGACAAAAGATGGCAGCAAAAAAAAAAACGACGAACAAGGAAGTGAAAGTAAAAACAACCTGAGTTCAGAAAAGGTTGTCAAACCAGCTGGTGGCGCTGTTCTGTAACTTATTGGATAACTTCAGTAGATGAGCTGAACGGAGTGAATGTGACTTCTGGTAACAAAAGTAAAGACTCTTTTAGGTGAAGATGCAGAGGTTTTTTATTGTCATTTATTTATTTATTGTTAAAACCCAGTGTTCTCTCTGTCCTTTGTACTTTACTTCCGTCATTCTGTCCGTTTTCCTGCAGCCTGCAGATATGACTCCAGGCAGAGAATAAGCAGCAGCACAACTGAACTATAGAGGCAGTGTTGAGATAATCTGAGGACAACAATTGACATATTTACATACACATCATGAGTATGAGTACTGTGTACTTTTGGAGTCATCATACTACAGAATCCCTTCCAGTCTTCAAAAGTCTTTGTTTTTCAGTCTTAAATAGGCTTTAAGACTAAATTCAATGATGAATACAATTTATTTTTCCCATAAGTACCTGATGAATTTGGTATTTTTGCTATTGATCCTTCATAGTAATAGTAACTTGTGTAAATATATTGCAAGTCACAAAACTATTAATAACAAAAAACAGGCTGTGGTATTAACTGCGATAAACGGGCTGTTATATCACCATCGGTACTCATTTTGGTGTATCGTGACAGCACTATTATAATTATATAGCACCTTTAAAAACCCGATTTACAAAGTGCTTTACATACATAGTAAAAAGGGCACAACAGCAGGATGCAAGATGTAAACAAAGATAGTAAAACAAGGGCAACACAATCAAAGGAATACATAAAACAGCATGTATAAATAAATAGCTCAAACAGGGTAAAACTAAAATTCATCATTCTGAGGTGACAGCATCACATAAACATGAATAAATGTTAGAAAGTAGTGTTGTATCACCAGTTCGGTATTAATTTATAACAATGCGATTTATGTTAAAATACTTAAGATTACATTCAAAAGTGGGGTCTGAGATGTTTCCTGGAGCATTTTTTACTATATGGCTAAAACTCTCCTTCACACCCCGATTGCAAACAATTAATTAAATGCTCTGACACAAAAACAAAACGTTTTAGTCACCTGTGGGACGAACAGGACTGAGAAAACAACATCCAATCATTTTGAGCACACACTCGAAATGACTGAGTGGTGATATGTCTATCAAAGTCAACTGCCATTTGTCCCGCCCCCTCCCCCTCCGCGCGCACCCCTTTTCGGACACGAATTGGAGCCCCGACCCAGGAACCTGAACCAGAGTTTGGATAGCTACATTAGCTAGCATACAAAGTTAAAATAGATAGACACTTGGAAAGGTGGCAACAACAGAAAACTGTGTTAGAGAAGGAAGGCTACTGCCAAGAAAAAGGCTTTAGAAGAGCAGAGTGAACATGGGTGTGGCCTATGAGGGGAGGAGTCAACTGAAGGACCGGAAAGAACTGCAAAGTGTATTTCTATTGGATCGGTAAGATAAAATTATGTCTATGATTTTTTTGACAGTATTCATTGGTTTCTGTCATTATGTTGTCATTTTAACAAGTATCCATCCAGTTAGAGGATAAAGCTAACTTTAGTGGCTGCTAGCCTGACATCAGTCTGACAGTTAGCTGTTCTTACTCGCCCCAGATGACTCGGAACACGGATCAAAATCACGAGTAAAAGTCCGACTTCTTATCTCATCTGCTGATAAATATAACATGAAACAATAATCATATGTATTGTTTAGGTTCATTATGATGTTGTCAAGTATTTTCTTAACTGTGAATGAGCCATGAGGAAAAGTTAGCGAAGGTTAGCATCATATAGGTCTATGGTTAGCTTATTGATGCTGCGCACCGCACGTGACTGTGAACAGTCAGTAACAAGCACTAGCTTAAAAAAAAATACAAACACTACCTTTAAAAAATACAAACACGACCTTAAAAAAAAAATACAAACACTACCTTTAAAAAATACAAACACGACCTTAAAAAAGTACAAACACGACCTTAAAAAAAAGTACAAACACGACCTTAAAAAAAGTACAAACACAACCTTAAAAAAAAATACAAACACTACCTTTAAAAAGTACAAACACGACCTTAAAAAAATACAAACACTACCTTTAAAAAGTACAAACACGACCTTAAAAAAAGTACAAACACTACCTTTAAAAAGTACAAACACAACCTTTAAAAAAAGTACAAACACTACCTTTAAAAAGTACAAACACGACCTTAAAAAAAGTACAAACACTACCTTTAAAAAGTACAAACACGACCTTAAAAAAAGTACAAACACAACCTTAAAAAAAAAAAAAATACAAACACTACCTTTAAAAAAGATACAAACACTACCTTAAAAACACTAAGTACAAACAATACCTTTAAAAAAAAAGTACAAACACTGCCTTGGCGGAGGTCTGCGCTCTCTGAGTGCTTTTCTAGTTTTACTTCTACTTTTACTTTCAGTACGTGAGTAGTAATTTTTTTACATCCTTCTACTTGCAATAATTAAATACAATTAATAAAAAAAAAACTTTAGTACTTTCACTTGAGTATGACGTTTAAAGAACACTTGAACTTTTACTGCAGTGAGTTTTTTCATGTAGTACTTGTACTTCTACTCCAGTACTTTTCTGTTAGTGTCTTATTGACTTGTCTTTTCGTTTTCCCACCATTATTTGCCCTTTGGCTCTGATACTATGATTCATTTGGTTGCTTTTTCTTCTTTTATTTTTTATTTTTTTGCTGAGGTCAGTGTTGCTAAAGGTTTCATGGTTGAACAAACTCTTCGGTCATTGGATTGTTTTTTTTACTCTGAACAAAAACAGAGACTCAAAGCGGCCTTTTCCATCTTTTATTGCATCTGCAGCTGGAACAGAACGTTGGTAGCATCTTATTTGTTGCATCCGTCCCAGTTGCAGCAGCTGACCATCAGACCCTGGGTGATGGCCAGTTTCAGACACTCGGCCATCTTGAAGCAGGACTTGTGGAAGGTGTTTTCTGCACAAACACACCAGGAAATGAACACAAGTTAAGACCAGGACCAGAGGTTTAGTCCAGTTCACATTCAGACCAATAAGATCGAAAGTCCTGTCAGATACAGTAACACAGTAAACTAGAAATGATGACAAATACAAACCTTTTGTCCAAGTTTTTGAATTAAAAAGCAAAATAATATGATGAAAATGTCTACATGTAGAGAAAGGATTGTTAAAATGTGAATAACAGAAAACAGCACAATTTGAACCATATTCTGCCTCATTTACATATGCACATAGTGGATCTACAAACAGGCAGAGCAATAATAAAATTACGCTTATTTTTTGTCAGGTTATTTGCATTTTTTGTCAAAGGATAGTTTGTGTAATTTTACTCCTTTTGTCCAATAAAACAGAGAAAAGTTTGGAGTTGTCATTATTTCTTATTCTTATTACGGTTTAATTTATTCATATTTGGCCTTTTTTTAGGTAATTTTTTTGAATTTTATTTACATAGACACTTTATATCCCTACATTTTGATATTGAATGAATACATATATCCCACTTAAATCTGAAGTGGGTCTGACCAGTAAAACCAGTAAAGTACGAGTGAATCCTAACAGACCACAAATAATGACAATTCCTGGTTTTTCTCTCAGTGTAATTTTGTTTGATTATTTTATCAGTTTTTCTTGACTTTAGAATTTTTCTGATTCCATGTTCATTCTTTTCATTTTTGACAAATTTTCTCGACAATTTAGTTTAATTTGTTCATATTCTTGATAATTTTGTTCAATATTTTGTAAAGTAAAATGCCAGTGAATCTTAAGAAGAGAAATAATGAAAATTCCTCATTTTTCCCTCAGTGTAAAACAGGACAGATTGTGGTGGTGTAACTTTGTAGTTTTTGTGCCTTTTTTTTTTTTTTTTTTTTTTTAACAATTTTGTTAATTATTTTTGCAGTTTTTCTTGATTTTATTCAGAATTTTCCTGATTTCTTGTTCATTCTCATTTTTGACAAATTTTTAGTGTAACTTCCTTGTTTTTGTGCCTTTAAAAAAAAAAAACAATTTTGTTGATTATTTTATCATATTTTTTTTCTCAATTTTATTCAGAATTTTCCTGATTTCATGTTCATTTTCCACATTTTTGACACATTTTCTTGACAATTTAGTTTAAATTGTTCATATTCTTGATCATTTTAAAATGTATTTTATAAAGTAAAATACCAGTGAATCTTAATAGCAATAAATAATGACAAATCCTCATTTTTCTCTCAGTGTAAAACAGGTTGTGGTGGTGGTGTAACTTCCTTGTTTTTCTGCCATTTTTTAAAATAATTTTGTTAATCATTTTATAATTTTTTCTTGATTGTATTCAGAATTTTCCTGATTCATGTTCATTATCTTCACTTTTGATATTTTTTTGGGGTGCAACTTGTTTTTGTGCCTATTTTTTTGTAATTTGTTGCTTATATTATCAGTTTTTCTTGATTTTATTGAGAATTTTTCTGATTTCATATTAATTTTCTTCATTTTTGAGAAATTTTCTTGACAATTTAGTTTAAATTGTTCATATCCTTGATAATTTTGTTCATTATTTTATAAAGTAAAATACCAGTGAATGTTAATAAACTATAAATAATGACAAATCCTCATTTTTCTCTCAGTGTAAACGGAACAGATTGCAGAGTCGGTGTAACTTCCTGACCGTAGGGGGCGGGGTATGTGATCTTGGCGCAGGTGTCCATCTCTGGAGGACACACCTCCGTGGTTTCCACACAGTCTCCGCTGTCAGGGGCCTCACGGACACAGTTCTGACACTGGAGGGCCTCGCCTATAGGGACACACACGGACAACACCTGCTCTATCGTCCTTAACAACGAAAACCACCTGATGAAGCCGGGTCAGTGTTTACCGTAGGCGAACGCCACCAGCAGGAGGAGAGCAACAGCAAAGGCCTTCATCGTTCCCTTTTCCTTTAACGTCTACAAAGGGGAGAAGGATGGAACAAACTGAAAAATACACCAGAAACAATGAAAATATCTAGAACAGGGGTTTTAGTCCAGCTCACATACAGACCAATGTGATCCAAACTGGGTCAGAGCAGTAAAATAATTATATAATAACCCATAAATAATGACACATACAATATTTTAGATTAAAAAAAAGTAAAATTATATTATGAAAATGTGTACATCTACAAAGTGTATGGAAAACATGAAAATTAAGTGCATTTTTTTTTCTGCCTCAGTTGATTATTTACACACATGCATTAAAACCTATAGATCACAGTGGATCCACAAATACATAAAATATTTAATAACAGGCAGAAAATTTGTAAAATTACTATATCACAAGGTTGTTTATGATCGCTTAAATGTAAAAACGTACAAAAATTTGAGGAAAATGGACAGGAATAAACAAAAAGTCTCCAAATAGTAACAAATTAAACAGTAACAAGAACAAAACGTAAATTTAAATAAAAAAAAAAACCATAAAAATTGCATTTACATGCTGAGATGTTTCACATTGTTCATGTTATTTGCATTTTTTGTTAAAGGATAGTTTGTAAATATAAAGATTTTCATGTCATTTTATGTCTTTTTTTGAATTAAAAAAAAGTGTTGTTGTCATTTCTAGGTTTTTATGATAATATTTGACTTTAGATCTTATTGGTGTGAATGTGGAACCTGAACTAAAATAATTTGAACATCTGTAATTGTTCATATGTTTAGTAGAATTTTTACATTTCAGGGCCTGTGCTCTACAGTTTACAATCAAATATCTTATAAAAGACACATGTATATTAAATTATGTAGATTATATTTTATAAATACAAGAATGTAAGCTTTTAACTCTTTCATACATACATGAAGTCACACAAACTTCCCTTAAAACCATAATATTTGCAATAATTACTACAAATGAGTCATTTTTGGTCTAAATATAGCATGATAAACCAAAATTACCACATGGATTGTCTGATTAATTATTAGTATATTATTATTTTATCCACTAGTGTTACATTTTACAAGGTTTCTGAAATCAATCTTAAGTTAGTTTCATGGAAGCGTTTGGATATGATGATGATGAGAGTTGAGTTTAAGCTACAAACACCCTATAATAGTTTACATTTTATTTCTATAGAAGATTTATATAACAAGAACATTTTCAAACTGCTGCACATCATAAAATAAAATTAAAAAAATACACCAACATGTACAGTTTTATTTCAACTCTATAATGTTGATTTATTATGTAATTTAATTTGTAGTTTCTATTTGATATTTTCAGCATAATAACTGTCTTTTTTTTTGTTTAAGGTTTATTTTATTTTTCATTCTGTGTATTTATTTGTTAATTTCTCCTTTGTACGTGTATGTTATTATTTTCTTTTTCTTCTCTGCCATGTTCAAAATGTTCATGTTTGACAGTTTAATATGAATGAAAAAACAAACAAACAAATATATGTAAAAAAAAAAACAACAAAAAACCCCTAAAAACAATAATTAAGTTCATAAAACTACAACAGTGCTCTAAAAAAAAAGAACAAAACCAAATAGTTAAAGTACTAAAATTAATAAAAATAAATAAATAAAAGACACAAAGCTCAACTCACAGCATTAAAATCCAGAGAATTAAATAAAAATAAATAAAAGTGGGTCCTAAGACAAGACTTAAAACATGCCACTTCATAATATCGACAATCGAGGAGAAATAAAGTCCGAAAAAATTCGTCATTATAGATGCATTTTTTAAATAAATAAAAGTAGGAGACTCACCTCTGAACGTGTGCAGGTCACTGTGTACCTGACGGCTGCATCTGAATCTGATTTTATACCATTTCACCAGCGTCACATCGCTGATAAAAGCAGCTGCTGTGGGAAAACACACATATTGAGCCATTAAAAAAAAAAGGAAAAAATTTATCACAGAAAAACTCTTTAATGTGTCAAGTGAAGGTTAAACTTTACATCAGAGGTAAAAGAAACCATATACGAACACATTTCCTACTATTTTTCTTCATATTCTCATATAATTCAAAATTTTTTTTGCTATTATTGAAATTAAGATAATATTTTACGAGTGTACTTTACCAAGAAAAGAAATAAAGAAAACAGGAACATATAATACAATCAAATCTACATTATTTTATATTTTTGAGGAATTTTTGTAATCTAATATTAAATTTGTGGTTGAAAAATATCTTATTTGTCAATTTACGTAGAGCAAAACCTTTGTATTAGAAATAAAAAAAAAACTAAAATGAATCATTAAAGTAAAAACCACAGTGGAAATACTGATTTTTTTTTTTTTTTTAACTTTAACGTGTTTCCCTCAGATTTGTTTTTCTCATCACAACCTGTAAATATATCAATTAAAAGTCATTCCTGTCATAATAATAACAAATAACAAAATAACAAATTATGGTCATCTGTCTTGCAGTAAAAATAGTTTTACAACCTGAAATGCTGTAAAATGATCTCAAATAAAAATAGAAATTTTATGCCAAATTTTTGTTCATGTTTTTTTCCAACTCCAAATGTTTCTCTGTGTTTTAGAGCAAAAAATGTTTAATCACATTATGAAAATGTTTTAATCTATAAACAATCCTTTAAAAAAATGTAAATAACATGAACAAACTGAAATGTCTAAAGAAATAAATGCAATCTTAACAATCTCAAATTTTTACATTGTTCCGTTTATTGCTGAATTTGTTCATATTTGTTGATTTTGTTTATTTCTGGTCATTTCCCCCAAATTTTTCTGCACGTTTTGTTACGTTGCTGCTTAATTTGTTTACCGTACAGTTGTTGATTTTTATATTTGTTTCCGGTCATTCTGTTCATGTTTCTCCAATTTTTTTGAAGATTAAAAAAAAGAAAAAATAACCTTTTATGTCTTAAAAGAAATAAGTGAAATTTGACCAATATTCTGTGTTTTACTAAATGTGTTGTGTATTTGTAGATCCACTGTGATGATAAACTGAGGCAGAATATTGAGAAAATAGAACTTATTTTTCTAAAGAAATTTCAGGTTGTTTATATTTCTTCAAGATTTTCACTTTTTTTCAATGTACAAATGTGGGAAAAATGAACAAAATGACCAGAAATAAAGAAAAATGACAAAAATATATTGACAAATGTGAACAAATTAAACAGTAACATAAAACATGCACAAAAATGTGAGGAAACATGAACAAAAATAAGCAAAATATGCACAAACTGATGAATAATAAGAATAAAATATGCAAGGAAAATCAGCAAAATGACATTAAAATGACCTTTACTCCTTCAGACAAACGTTTTCATTATATTATTTAATTTTTTACTCTAAAACACAAAGTTTGCAGTTATTATGTATTGGTTATTATATTATTATTTTACTTGTGATCATACTGGTCTGAATGTCAGCTGAATTCAACTGAAACCCAGTACATAATATAAAGTATATATCAGTGTCACATGACTTATTGACCACAGAGGCATGGACAGATGTCCATCAATGTCCTGGCAGAGCAGTATGTTGCCTTCACTGACCTTCCCAAGGCTGTGAACGCAGCAGCTGCTCCTCTCATCAGCAGGTCGTCCACATTGGTTTCTCATGTATTGACCTGCCAACGCAAGCATCAGCGAGGCAGATGAGGACAACGCCAGCCACGATCATGTGACCATCCGGCGTAGAGATGGAACAGAGGAATCATAAAATGAAAAAAATATTCAAATGGGATAAAATGACAAAAAGAAATTAAATAATCAACAAAATAATTTACCAAATGAATAAAATAATCAACAAAATGGACTAAACAACCAAAAAACCAAACAAAATTAACAAAAATATCATACAATATCAGTAAAAATGAGTAGAAATTAACACAGTACTCCCCAAAATTAACCAAATAATTAACAAATCGAGAATAAATGCGCAACACAATAAACTTTAAAACAGAAAAAAATTAAGACAAAATGAACAAAAATAATTAAAAAATTGGAAACAATGAACTAAATAAACTAAAACAGCCAAAAAAACCCCAAAAGGAATAAAAATCAACAAAATTTAAAATAAACAATAAATGAAATATAAATGAACAAAATATTCAACAAAATACACAAAACGAACAAAAGAACAGACAAAATGTACAAAAAAACCCCAAGAAAATGAACAAAATAATAAACAAAAATAATTAAATTGAAAAAAAACCCAATGAACAGCAAAAAAACAAAAACAAAAGGAACAAAAATCAACAAAAACATTTTTAAAAAAATGTATAAATGAACCAAATGATCAACAAAACGCACAAAACAGAACAAAACAAAATGAAAAAAAAAATTAAAACCAAACATAAATGAAAAAAATAAATAAATCAGCAAATCAAATATAAATGAAAATAACAAAATGCACAAAACAACAGACAAATGACAGACAAAATGAACAAAAAAAATCAAAACTGAACAGAAATTAGCAAAATAATAAAAAAATTCAACAAATCAAATATAGATGAATAAAATAATCAACAAATGAACAAAAATAATTAACAAATTGGGAAAATTGACAAAATCATTGTTAAAATTAATTTAAGAATTAACCAAATAACCAGTAAAGTAACCAGTAAATAAAGTATTTATTTCCTTTGACACTGAACATGTTTTTAAACCTTAAATTCAGAGATTTATGGTTTCAATTAAAGGACGTTTTATACCAGAAAAAAACTGAACATAAATAAATATCTAAATATCACCAACAGGAGAAAAAAAAAAGGACTCCAACAGGCTGTTGTTTTCATTCACCATCTGTTTATTGGTTGCACACATTAATATTACAGTATATTTACCATTATATCATAGATAAGACGGCGATCCACAGCATATCAAAAGTAAAGGATGAAAAAAAGAGTTAAGAAAATAAGATCACTAAGTATCAAGAAATAAAAAAAAAAAAAATCTGGAAGTCAATCATTTCTCCCATAGAGAAATGTTGTTCACTGTCACCATGACAACAGTTACAGTACAACGATCCATAGATTATACAGAGCCGTAATCCTTTAGCAGAGATAGAGAGAACAAAAACATGGAATTCATGTAAAAAAAAAAAAAAAAAGACAGAAAACAGCGACGACAAAGGCTGTTGATGAAAGTAAATGTAGTTTTTATGCAACGCAAACTCGAGCCGACGGAGGGAATGAACGGACGGCTGTTAAAACCGCTGAACTCAGCAAATAGTCCGGGCCCTTCCATTGGATCGTAAATGTAGTGATGCGTACGTTTTAGCTGCAAAAAGTTGTTTAACCCTTTAATTCAGTGACGTTGAAGTCATTTTAGTTCAGTTCACATTCAGACCAATAGGAAAGTGAATCCGACCAGCAAAATATTAACAGATAAATAATGACAAATACGAACTTTTCTCTATGTTTTAGGATGAAAATGATTACATCGACAATTTATCCTTTAAAAAGTATGAGTAACATGAACATGAACTTGAAATTTCTAAAGAAAAATAACTGTAATTTGACCGATATTCTGCCTCAATTTATGATTTACACATGTAGATTATAACGTACAGATCCCAGAATACATAAAGCATTTAATAACAGGCAGAATATTGATAAAATTACAGGTTGTTGATAGGAAAATGAGCAGAAATAAACCAAAAAATAGCTAAATTCTACAAGTAAGATCAAATTAAACAGTAACGAAAACAAAATGTTGAAAAAAGGTGAGAAAAATTAACAGAAAAAAAACAACAAAAAAATCTGCAAATAACAACAAAATTAAACAAACGAGAACAAAATATTGGAAAAATTAACAGAAAAAAGCAAAAAAACAACAACAAAAAAAACCTAAAAATAAGAACAAATTAAACAAAGAAAATTTTGGGGGGGGGATGAGGAAAATTAACAGAAAACAGTAAAAAAAAAAAAAAAAAAAAAAAAACTACAAATAAATAAAACAATAATGAGAATGAAATATTGAAAAAAAAGAGGAAAAATTAACAGAAAAAAGCAAAAAAAAGATAAAACTCTGCAAATAAGAACAAATTAAACAGTGACGAGAAAAATATATTGAAAAAATGTGAGAAGTTAACAGAAAAAAGTAAAAAATAAAAAAAATCTACAAACAAGAACGAAGTAAACTGTAACGAGAACGAAAACGTATATAAATGTGACGAAAATGAACCGAAATTAAAAAAAAAAAAAATTCACAAATATGAACAAAAAAAAATTGAGAAACATCAACTAAATGATGCTAAAATACCATTTATGTCTTCAGACATTTCACTTTGTTCAGGTTATTCACACTTTTTGTCGAAGGATAGTTTGTAAATGTAAAAATATTCGCATGTATTTTTTTTTTTTTTACCTACAACAAAAATATTCATAGTTGCCTTTATTTATAGGTTCTTTTCCTTTAGATCATAGTGGTTTGTTTGTGGAACCTGAACTAAAATGATTTGAACATTATTAAAAGTTAATTTTTCTGTATTATTTTACATAAATTCATCCTATGGGAGGGACTGGACTGTTTTTTTTTTTTTTTGTTTGTTTGTTTTTTACACTATATCTTTGATTATTAATATATTCAGTGTAATTTTGGTTGATATTACGGCTAATTGTTCTGGAAATAAAGCGATCAGTGCACTCCCTTCGCGTGTAAATCATCTGGAATCATTTACATTTTACACAGTGATGTAAGAACGGTACATTTAGCATAAAAAACGTAAAAAAAAAAAAAAAAGGATGATGGGGGTCATATTTTGGGTGTCAAATTGTCTGCGATTGTCAATTACAGCTGAGTTGAGTTCAACGAGTCGAGGAGTTTGATTGGATGGAAGATTGGGCGAGTTCCTGTTGGTGTCCAAACGCCTCGGTGTTGTTGAACGCACCACGGGTTGGTTTAATCTATGGCAGAACGGCACTGGCACTTCGATGGCTACTCACATTATCACTGAGGGTAACACGTAAGGCACGAGCATGCACACGCACGCACACACGCGCACACTGCTGTTGTCAGATGATCAACATGGTGGTGTTGTTTACAAAACGAAAGTCTTTTTTTTTTTTTTAACTCATTTTAGTCCAGTTCACCCACAGACAAATATGATCAAACCAGTAAAATAATGACATCATAAACTATAAATAATGTCAACGCCAAACTTTTATCTGTTTTACACTGAAAAAAAAAGTCTGATGACATTATGAAAAATTTTGCATCGATAAACTATGGTTTGAAAACATCTGAACAACCTGGAATGCCTTAAATAAATGTAATTTTAATCACTATTTTGTTGTTTCTTAAATTTTTGTATGCTTTTTTTGTTCAGTTTGTAGATTTTTTTTTTTGTTGCTATATTTGGTTCATTTTTGACCAAATGTTTTAACAATTTACGCATGTTATTACATTTTGTTGATTTCTGTTCATTTGTCAAATTGTTCACGTTTTTTACTTGTTGATTTTTTCCATATTTGTAAATTATTTATTTTTTCTTTCTATTATTAATTAATTAATATGATATCATTGGATTTGCTCATATTTGATTTTTTTCTGTTTTTTTTTAAAATAACTGTTAATTTTGTTTTCTTTTGTTCCTAAAATTCCTGTAGGTTTCTCAAATTTGTATACATTTTGTTCAGATTTTTTTTTTGTGTGTGTTATTTTTGGTGAATTTCCGTTAATTTTTGACAAAATGTTTTAAGAATTTACGCATGTTATTGTTACATTGTCAAATTTTGTTCATTTTTTTCCCATTTATGTCTGTTCATTTTTGTTAAATTATTGTTCACATTTTTTACTTGGCATTGTTGATTTTCCATATTTGTAAATTTTTAAAAAATCTTTTGTTTATTTCTGTTATTTCATTTTTTAATCAATATACTATTGCTGAATTTGCTCATATTTGCTGATTTTTTTTCTTTTTTAAAATCTCTGTTAATTTTCTGTTCTTAAAATCCCTGCAGGTATCTCAAATTTTTGTACATTTACTAAAAAGGGAAATGTCTGAAAAGAATTCTGGTCAATTTTAACATTACACATGCTACTCTGTTTTGTGCATTTGTCGATCTGCAGTATTTTTCTGTCAATCTGTAAATTGTAACGCACCTGTACATTTAAACAAAAAATTGTAACATGAAAAAACAACAAATAGGAACAAATTAAACAGCAACAAGAAAATGAGCAAAAATTTGAGAAACATCAAAAATGATACAAAAGTCTCATAAGACATTTCAATAATGGATAGTTTGTAAACATAAATAGTGATGTCATTTTACTGTTTTAGATTTGTCATATTTATATGTTATTATGTACGTTGAAGCTGAACTAAAATGATTTTACTTCCGTGTAATTCATCTTAGGGGCCAGACTGGACTCTTTGGTGGCTGGTTTTGGGTCCGCGGGCCTTATGTCTGACACCCCCGACCTAAAGAGTCCCCTCTGTCATTATGTCCCAACACACAGCCATGTTTTCACCTGACAAAAACACTCCAAACACACCACAACTGAAAGGAGCCCTAGTTTTCAATAGTTTCAACTGTACAGTCGATGGAAACCCCAGCAGTTCAAATACGTGGGGGTCCAGCTGAGTCAGCATTTACACACACACACACACACACACACACACTCGTATATATACACAACCTGCATGTCATGTCGGTCTCCATGGCAACGACATGATGGGGAGTTACAACGGGTAAACATCAGAGTTATTCATATATATATATTTATGTTTTTTTGTTTTTTTAAAATCTTTCGGCTTCAGTCAAACTAAATCTCTGATCTTTTGGTGCGTTTCAGTCACAGAATATTAAGAACCATAGAAACATTACGACACGTATCATAACCGACCTACTGCTAGGAATTTGGTCACTGAGAACAGAAGCGAGACAGCAGAGTTTGGCCATGGTGAACTGTATGAGCACAAAGAGGGGAGGGAGGGGGGTACAACATGTCAGGGTCACAAAGGTCACGCAGGTCATGTGATGTCCAGCTGAAGCCACATACAAACACATGAGAACGGTTCACGACGACAGGTCACACTGGGTTCATGACCTGTGGACTGATGGGGGGGGGCAAGCGTGAGCTCCTGCGTACGTCTGCGTGGGATCTCCAGGACCCCCGCCAACATGTTTCCTTAAACAGGTTCACTATGCTCCGTTCACACTGCAGGTCAAAGTGGCCCAAATCTGAGGTTTTTCTTTGCAGATATCTGATTTTTTATTCCACTAAAACAAGATTTTTTTGTAATTAACCACTTTCATATGCGGTCCTAAATTGGATGTATTTCCATATGAAAGGAAAAACGGTCTCTTACTGTGCTAACATAATTGTCATTGATCTCACATGAAATCATAAAACATATTGGAATCAGAATACTTATCCATTCCTGCACAGAAATTGGAAATATTGGGGTCCAAAGTAGGATTTTTTTTTTTTTTTTTTTTTTTACCTCCCAGGCTACAAAATACAGGACATCCTTATTAATTAAACACACATATTTAAAGTTTAGACCAGGGGTGGCAAACTTATTTTAGTTCAGGGGTCGAATTCAGCCCAATGTGATCTCAAGTGGGCGGGGCCAGTCAAATTCCTTCATTCATCCATTTTCTGAACCCGTTTTATCCTCACTAGAGTCACAGGTACTAGACATAATAAGATTTACGTAATAATCTAAAGTTTTCACTTTGTTTTAATGTGAAACTATAAATAACCTGAACATGTACAATCTGAGATTTCTGAAGAAAAATAAGTCAAGTTTTAACAACATTATGTCTCAGTTTATTATTAATCCAATGTAAAGATCATCAGGAATGTATTATTTTGTTAAAATCTGACTTTTTTTTTTTTTCCCTTAAAAATGTTCAAGTTTAGGACAATCACATTTTATCGTGCCAATGGTTTCTAAATGTAAATATTTCCATAATGCAGTTTGACATTTTTGACAAATTATAATGTGTAACGTCTTAAGTGCAATTTTCTAATTTTGTAAATTTATCCTGCGGGCCGGGTTGGAACATTTGACGGGCAGGTTTTGGCCCCTGGGCCGTATGTTTGACACCCCTGGATTAGGCAGTGATTAGTCTTTTTGTTTCAGGTAAAACTGGCCTAAATCTGCTTCTTTACCCTCATGTGACTTTTTTTTTTTTTTTAAACCCCTTGATGCCTATTGATGCAAATTTGCATCAAACCCCCCCACCCCACCCGCTCCAAAATACAACCAAAATAGTATCTACTTGAAAGAAAAAACGCAAATGTAATTTTTTTTTCCAACAGTTGTAGATCGATTCAGCAGTTAGGGGGTTAATCAGAGTCTAAACAGCACAAATCAGACCCAGGACACGCTCATATCTGATCCTGAATCGGATTCATATGTAATGTTTTCCGCTGCCTCTTCAGTCTGAGCCGTCCCGTCGCATTACATCCCACTTTTACGTCATGGAAATTCGACAGATGTCACAATTCCGCAAGATCTAGATTTGTTTTTCCGTGCATGTGGGTCACTTCAGGCCTTCAAACTGTCCACGAGTCTGATAGTGTCGTATTTAACTGATAATGTATACAAAAAAAAAAAAAATCAGATTTCAGCAAAACATCGTAATTGGGTGTAAAGACCTGCAGTGTGAATCCGAAAGGGAGGGATTGGACTTTTTTTTTGGCACCCCTGGTTAAGACCAACAACCCGTGTCAAACATGGACAAAACAAACTTCACTTTACACTTTTACTTTTTAAAGATTTTTTTTTTTTTTTTTAATCTTTGGGCTAAAAGGGGATATCAAGTCAAACATCAGAGTCCAACGTCATCAGGGTCTAAATCTAGTCGACAGCTGAACCTCAGAACTCTAACTTTGGTCATTTCCTTTTCCCATCACCCCGTTTTCTCCACAGCCCTGATCCAAGTATAATTCTGCATCATCTCATTTACAGGTAAAAGGGTTAATATCAGATTAATATCTGCGCAGCTCTGTCATAACATCAGTCTAAATGAGGGCTGTCAAACTCATGTCAGTTCAGGGGCCTCATACACCCCAGTACCACCTGAAATGGGCCCGAACATTAAAATAATAACATAATATAGAAATTATATCAATTCCAAAAGGTGAATGTCTAACTTCTGTGCTTTACAGTGAAAAAAGTTCAATTGTATTATCAAAATGTTTACATCTACAAACTATTCTTTGAAAACATGTGAAAAAAATAAAGAAATTGAAATTTATTCATTAAAAAAAGGGCAATTTTAACAATTTATGCCATTACTTGGCCTCAGCTTCTCCTTTTCACGTGTTCATTCTAACGGACAGATCACAGTGTTTCTACAAATACACAAAATATTTAATTTAACAGGTATAATATTGGTACAATTACTATTATTTACATTTTTTATTTATAGCCTGTAGAAGCCAATAATGTAATAACAGCCAATAACGTAATAATGGCCGATAACCGAATAAATTGGCCATTTTTAAAGTGTAATAGGCCAGTAATGTAATAACTTACGAAATTATTGGTTAAAAGTTGTTACATTGTTGGTTCAGGACTTTTATTTAGTTATTGGCCAGATATTACGTTACTGGCCTATTACATATTAAAAATGGCAAATTTATAACGTTATTGGCTTCTACATATGATCTCCAATAGGCTGAAACGGTAAAATAATAACAGAACAACCTGCAAATAATGTCAAAAATGGACAAAAGAAAGTGAAAAAATTGTGGTTTTCATTATTTATAGTTTATTATGATAGTATTTTACTGGCCTGACCCACTTTAGATTGAACTGACCTAAAATTATTTGAACATCCTTGATCGTTCGTATCTTCAGTGTAATTTTTTTATGTCACTAATTCATCCCACGGGCCAGATTGGGCTCTTTCGTGGGCTGGTTTTGGCCGCGGGCCACAAGTTTCACACCCCTGGTCTAAACGAATAATCAGCAGCTTTTGTCATTAGTTGGACATTAGTGGTTATTTCAAGGCGGATAAAGGCGGGATTTAAAGCAAATATTGCACCAAATTGTGACAAAACAGGAAAATCCACTCATCGTGTGCGTTCAGTCAAAGGTTAGAATTACTGCAGTATTCATCTTTTATCTTGTCTGTGACTTATTTTGCCAACAGCGCCACCTTCTGACCCCACGACCCAGCTTAATTTACTCACAAAGCTAGTTCGGGAACATGCATTTAAATCGCATTTCCCGCTAAATATATAAAAATGAGCTTTAAATTCATTTGACATCCTGGAACAATAAAACAAAAAAAAGCTATCGTCAGCTCAAATACTGATCTATGTTTTTTTTTTTTACTTAATTTTACTTGTCTATTTTGACACTGAAAGAATGTTTAATCGTTACAGTTGTTTTGTATTTTCTGGAAATGTTTTCCTGTTTTGGCAAATGTTTGTTTCAGACCACGAACTACAACAAAAAAAGCACTCACTTCAGTTGTTTAAAAGTAGATGATTCACTTGGGAGTTTGTATTTTCCTTCCAAACTCAAAGATCCAGCATGCATTGCGAAGTGATGCCACGCGGCTACAGACGACAGACGACTGGATACGGCAACTATTTCCATCCGTCAAACACAACAGCGATATTAGAACTCGCAATATCTCGAATACACGCACAGCGCAACATCTTATCGCATTTAAACTACAATACCCACAAATCCATGGGGGTGTTGTCAGTAAGCTGCCTAACGGAGGTGACTGGATGAGAGTTTACAGCCGTTAACGTCACTAAACTAAGACAGAGACTAGAGTTGGTGAGCCCGTTTACATTCACACTAAAACGTATCAGATTTCTGGAATTATCAGATTATTAGTGACAGTGTAAACGGTACAATCCGATCTGTTTCATTAGCTAACAGCTGTAATCTTATTATGACAAATCAGATTAACACAAGTGCATTTGCCCCCAATACTCCGACATCTTCATACATGTATACCTGTTAATCGGATTTATTTAATTGTTTTCCATCTGCGCATGTGTAAAAATAGAGAAATTATACAAACAAAAAAACCAAAAAACAAAACGGAAGTGATGGAGTCAAATATAAGCAAACAGGTCAAACATCTACGAAACCAATCGATACTGGACCGAAATGTCTAAATCTGTGTTTTTCCCATTTATCTGAAGTGCATGTAAAGGCATCAGATCCGATTTTTGTGGTCGTGTAAACGGGCCCAGCGTAAGTTACGGGTTCCAGTTTCAATTTGTCGAATAATAACGGACTTTTTCCACACGTTCAACATAATCTCCTCAAAGTTTTTAGATTCTAAGCAATCCTGACAGTAGAAACAACACAACAGAAAAGAAAAAAACTGTTATGGTATGCCCTGAAAATGTCTTAATACCATCATTTTTTTTGGAGTTTATTAAGACAGAGACAAAACCGGATATATGTGAAGTCGAGACCAACTCGAGTCAATAAATGCAGATAAAGAACACCACTATCCACTTCTTCCTAAAACTGCTTCAGTTCCATGATTATGCAGCAAATAAAGGGCAAAAAAAAAAAAAAAAACGGAAAATAGAACCCTGATAAGGAGATGAATGATGTAAGAGCTGATATTCAAGAAATGTCTTTGGATAAAAGTTTTATTACAGCCAGAATGCTAACGTTTGCGATTTCTAATTGGTGTTAAAGGTTGGACACGGCCAAAGCTGCAGAATTTACACCGCCGTAAGTCTTTTTTTTTTTGGTCCTGTTTTAGTCTTTGTGGTTTAAGTCGACAGTGTAACATTCAAAGACTCCGATTCTTACAAGTGTCTGTATTTAAAGCAGGGATTTTTACATGAAATAACAGTAATAATGTTGATTAATAATCAAAGAAATCTAGGTTTGACTGATCTCAAAGCAGAATGTTGAGTTTGTCCAAGAAAAAGGAAAAAATTGAGTAAAAACAAAAAAGAAGGGTGAATTAAAATAAATTCCAAGTCGAGACCATCAAAAACTGGTTGGAAATGACACAAGACTATCATTTCCTTACCAACTATGACATTAATCTACATTTATTTTGATATTTACTTGAATCTATAATCAGATTCAGTCATTTTTGAAGAGAAAAGACCAGATTGACATAGAAAATTTTCTTACAGAGCCCTAAAGAAAAAAAAAAAAAAGAAGCGATTATGGATGAAATTCAACACATCGTGCATATTTGGTACAAACAAAAGAAATCGAGACTGTATGGCTTTACATGTGAAATATCTGCAGGAACTGTGGCGTTTCTTTTTAAACAGCGTCACACCGGTCACAGAAAAGTGGATTTCAGAGCAGACGGTCAGAGCAGCAGAGTAGGATAAGATACGACTGTTGTACGGAGGAACTGAAGGGAAATGATAAGAAGAAAATACTGGATTCTACTGCGTGGGGTCGTGTCAGCTCTTTTTGCTGTACCATTGAAAAAAAAAAAAAAAAAGGAAATATGAGCAGGAAAGTAAAATTTAAGTCAGTCAGTGAAGAGAATATTAACCCCCAAAGACCCAGCGCTACTTTTGTGTCCGCTCTAAAGGGTTTTTTCTTCTATATTTAACTTATTTAAAGGATTTATCGCCAGTTCTTAAAACATCATCTTATTTATTTTGCATTTTTCCCAGTGTAAATCATGTATTTTCTCATATTTACTTCACTGATTATGGAGCTCAAGGGGTGTCAAACTCATTTTCGTTCACTTCCACACACAGCCTAATATGGTATAAAGTGGGCGGGACCAGTGAAAAAAATACGATAACTTGAGTGGAAAAAAAAAAAAAAAGGAAAATTCTGTCATGAAAATCTTTTCATCTATGAATTGTACTCGAACATAACATGAAAAAATATGAACCTGAAAAATCTTAAGTAAAATAAGTGCAATGTTAACAATATCACGCCTTAGTTTATCATTTTATACTACGTGAATCACAACGTACAGATCACAGCGGATCTACAAATACACACAACATCAAATAACAGGCAGAATAGTATTAAAATTCCACATACTTCTATTAAGAGATTTCAGGTTATTCACTTTTTTTCTGTAAAAGTTTCGACTGTAAATGTGAATTTTTTTGTTTAAATTTTCCTTTTTTTTTTTTTTTTTTTTTTTTTACAAAAAAACAAATAAAAATGTTGCCGTTTTAATTTTTTATTTAAAATTTTTGACTTTAAATTTTTATTTTTTTTTTTAAATTTTGCTTTTTTTTTTTTTTTTTTTTTTTTTACACTAAAACAAAGAAAAATGTTGCCGTTTTCATTATTTATAGGTTATTCTGATAGTATTTCACTGCTCTGACCCACTTTAGACTAAACTGACCTAAAATCATTTGAACATCCTTGACTGTTCATATCTTCAGTGTAATTTTTTCACCAATTCATCGCATTGAACCCTTTGTCGGGCCGGATTTGGTCCCCGGGCCGCATGTTTGACACCTGTGAAGTAGATATTCATAAAAGCGCAGATTAAAGTTGATGGTTATTATGTCAGAAACAGACAAAATCAAAGAAAAAGTGGCTTTTTCAGTCAAATCTATCATTAACTGATCATAAACCCAGTGTCTCCGTCCACTGTCATTGATCCAACTCCATGGGTTTTACTGGTGAATCAATGTTGGAGAAGATGACGGTGTTTCCATGGTAACTACAGAGCCTCTGAGCGTCCAAATAGGTCATATCTGACGACCATGAAAAGATGAAAAACGGTATTTTACACCAATTATTTACATGTGTTGATAGAATTAATGGATCAACAGGTGGTTTTGGTCAAAGGTAGATGTTTGGGTCTTTATGGGTTAATATTTAAATCAAATATAGATCAAATACAGCCACACAGAACCATGCATACAGTCGCCGTATAGTACAGTATGGATACTTCGAACACTCCTAACAGGTTTCCTACTGGCTGCTTTAAGTACAGCATTTCAAAGATTGTCTTGGACGTTTGGTACCACGTTCATCGTCTAAACTTCACCTGAGACTTCCACGGAGACGCAGAGTCACGCCTCCGTTCTCTTAATGCGTGTGGTTTCATTTCCGTTACAGAGAATCGTGACCGCGCCGCTCTCTTTGTGTTTTTGTCAAAGCCAGGGGCTGTTTGGCACGATGCAGAAAACACCAAAAAGAAGGTTTCACAACAGCACAGCAGACGTACAGACAAACAGCAGCGGCGCCGAGTGACTGTAAAAGCCAAAGTCCGACGACAGAAAAACAAGATGGTACCAGAGTGTGTTCGGCTTTGGACTGTGGGGAAAAACAGCGCACACATTCAACATGGACCAAAAGAGGGCGTTTCGTTTTGGATCAAATTGAAAATACAGCTCGGACGTTCCGAATAATCACAAGAATCTAAAAAGAAGGAAAACGAACTGAAGACGTTAACCTCCCGGTATGCACGCGTTGCACTTCATGTTAGAAAAGGTCCGATTATTTTTCACAATTTGTTTTTAGGGCAGAATTCACAAGTTGTTGATGAGTTTTAAGATTCTGTCCCAGCCACTAAAATCAGCACATTATAGATGACGACGCCTGCACTTTTGTTCGAAGTGAGTAAAAAAAAAAAAAAAAAAAAAGTGCACTGACATATTTTAGCATTTAGCCCATAAGGACCCAGTGTGACTTTTGTGGCAGTTCCCAAATCAATTTTTCTTTTTATTTGACGTTTCCTATCTGATTCATCACCATTTATTATTATATTATCCTCTGAATTTAGTTTTTTTTCTCCAGTGGAAATCATCTATGTTCCTGTGTTTAATTATGTTCAATTTAAGCTCAGAGGAAAGTCAAAGGTTATTCTATCAAAACAAAAAATGATGAAGAAAAGGTGACTTTTTCAGTAAAATAAAGCATTAACTGAACATAAACCCGGTGTGTCCATGCACTTGATTCAACTCCATGGGTTTTACTGGTGAATCAATGTTGTAGAAGATGACTGTGTTCCCGTGGTAACAACAGAGCCTCTGAACGTCATATCTGATGACAACGAAAAGATGAATAAATGTATTTTACATCAATTATTTACATGCATTGATAGAATTAGTGGATCGGCAGTTTAGGTCAGTAGATACTATTGGTCCACAGTGGATGTTTGGGTCTTTATGGGTTAAACTGACACAAAAAAACAATAATGCATTTTAACTAATGTTGCTGTTAATCATTAAAATGTGTCAAGATGAAAAACTAAAACAAAAAACCCCCAAAAGAAACACAAAAATTAACACGTTTTATGCAGTATAATGGAGAAAACATTTTTTGCTTTAAAAAATGACAAAAATGAAAAAAATTTGGCATTTATAAGGTTAAAAAATATGACTATTATTCACCATTTGGTATTTTTATTTGTGGCTCAAGTTGGAATACAAAAAAATGTGAAAGGTAAAAACAAAGTGTGTGAAAAATAATTGGCCATTAGTACCCGCTGTGCAGATCATGTGCTTTCTGTGTTTAGGAGGACCTCTATGGACCAGATACCGAAGGGTTAAACATGAGCCCAATTAACAACATACTGATGTCGGACACAGCACGTGTGTGTAAAGCGATGGCATGTGAAAATGAACCAAACCAAATGTACAGTATGGAATGACCCGGTCCCTGTTTTGGTCCTTGGTTGAACGATAAGGTGGAAAACCCCCTTAAACCCACCGCCTGACTGTGTTCCATCTTCTGCAAACTCACAAAACTAAAATGAGTTTCAACAGTGAGAAGAGAAGAAACTACTGTGTATGATCTGGTGTTTCAACAGAATGAAGAAGAGCAGCTCCAAGTTCAAAGTTAAAAATATGGGATGTTTCCTGTTGTTTTTGACAGATGCTACATTATCAACACCTACTGCATGAGAGCAGACATTGGATTGGTTGGTTTGTGCTTAAAGCCGTAGATATGGGGTGTCAGATTTCACTGCAGTACCATTTCCAGTTCCATTTGAGGTCCGTGCAGCGTCGACAGTTACTGGACGCTGAACTGGACTGTGAATGGGGCCAAAACCCAGCAGCAGACGAGATGGTCTGAAACAAGACACACACCGCTAACAGGCTAATCACAATGCTAACACTGACGGAGGGGAACACATAGATGCTGTTGTGTGTCTGTGTCTGCGTGTGATGTTTGGATGGACTTTTAAATGCTGGGGCCCTAAACGAGGGCGGGAACAAAGGACTTGGGGAGAGGAAGAGGAAACGCAGGCCGGAGGGGAGAAGAGGGGGTTTAGGTGAAGACCAGATGCTGCTGGTCCAGCAGGGTTCTGGTGAAGTTGTTGATTGGCCCGATGGCACTGAGTGACATGGCATTGTCCCGCCCCCAGAGCAGGTTGGGACCGAACACCACGGCCAGGTTACTGTTGGTCATCTTGTTGATCTCACTGTTGGCTGATACCTAAAAAAAACAAACAAACACAGGACTCTGGACGTGAACGTAGGAAGGACCAGCACAACTGATTTATATATGTTGTCTCTAAATATAATAATAATTAAAAAAAAAGGTTTAAAAAATGTGAGAAATGTAAGTAAGAAAATGTCTTTTTGCCAATTTTTTGCATCTTTTTTCCCCCAGGAAGAAATGTAACTTTCAATTATCATTATTATAAGTAATAAATGTTTAAAACCGTGAATTTTAAAATCATATTTACAATGAAAAACAACTGTAAATGTTTGGAACCAAACTTTATCAGATTACAGAAATAAACTTTTGACATTCTGTGTCCATGTTCCAGCTCCTTATTTTTTGTTATTTCTCGTCACTTCTGAGGCTCAAACATTCATGGTCTGTTTCTTTTGCAGATGGTGCATCTTTCTGCCCTGGTTAGTTCATTGCTTCTATATTTACATTTATATAAATATACAAAGATTTATATAATTACAGCTAAAATACAACTAACAAGTGCATGTGCATCAATGCTGTAAATATATACAATTTAAATTTAAAGCTGAATTGATATAAACATGAATATAAATAGCAGATTTTTTTCTTTTTCTCTTGATATTTTTTCATTTTTACACTGTATATGAGGGGGTCAATAAAGTCCGATCTTATCTTTTCTTAATGAATTATACAAACTAGAAAAATACAGATGAAAACACTGAAAGAAGGTGGAAAAAACCAGCAAAACACATCAAAACACAGACTGAAAACTGTGGCCCTGGACACGGTCATCCATAAAGGGTTAACAGCTGAGGGTTCCCACTAACACACGTAGACTGATGGACCTGAGGAGCTTCTGGAATGGAATATCTGTGAACTCGAGATCTATATTACAGATCTGTGTTCCAGATGTGTGTGTTTTCATTACCTGTGCCAGGAACGTGATGAGGTATCTCAGTGATGCGTAGTTTTCCTCTGGCAGTGACTCTAACAGTGTCTTCATAACCATCACCTGACTGTCACTGGATACAGCTGAACAAACACACACACACACACACACACTCCAGTTAGAGCGTCAGTGGGTACTATTGTCCTGGGACACAGTAAAGAGACCCATTCAGTGATGACACAGGTGATGGTGTGGACGTACAGGTGAAGTTGACGATGTCGTTGTACAGCTGGTAGGTGAGCAGCGGCTCGGGCAGTTCCCTCAGGAACGTCTTCAGAATCACAGCAGCCAAGTGGACGTCCTCCATCTCCCTGAAATCCACGGCTGCACCTGCAGTGGAGCGTTCGTGCATTCACTTATGAGAGGCAGAAAACTCAGAAATAAAACCGAGAAAAACACATAGAAAAGTAGAAAAGCCCACGGAGAGCGCAGACCTCCGCCAAGGTAGTGTTTGTTTTTTTTTGTTTTTTTTCAAGTAGTATTTGTACTTTTATTTTTTTGAGGTAGTATTTGTACTTTTATTTTTTTGAGGTAGTGTTTGTACTTTTATTTTTTTGAGGAAGTGTTTGTACTTTTATTTTTTTGAGGAAGTGTTTGTACTTTTTTTTAAGGTAGTGTTTGTACTTTTTTTTGAATGATAAAGAAACCTTTAAAAAAATTCCTGGATCCAGATGGAGATACAGATCCCCACCACAGTCCCACTTCTATCAATTCCTGAAAATTTCATCCAAATCCGTTCAGAACTTTTCAAGTTATTTGGGACACAAACAGACAAACAAATAAACGCTGGTGAAAACATAATCTCCTTTTTGGAGGGAATACAAGCAGCTGCTCTTACCTGAGTTGTATCTGAGCTGCACGTCCTTCACCAGAGTTACATTTGCAGATCGTCTGAAGATCCCTTCGATCTCCAAACCTGACAAATACCAAGGGATCAGTTTGATTCAGCATCAAATCCTGACGCATAGAGCAGGTTTCTATGGAAAACTGTTCTATTGACTTAAACCGACAGACAGGACAAGGTCGAATAATAACGGAGCTTCCTGTGTCATGCTTCTGTTTGCGTTTCCACACCTGCCCACATTAACAGTTACCCTGTTCTGAAAGGAAGCTGATGGTGTCTCTCATCACCACTGGAACAGGATCACCATCTGGGTTCCTCTGTCTGAGACTGAAACACAGGAAACACAAGGCAAATGTTCATATGGCACCAGTCAAACACATAGTAAACTGTCACACTCAGCTTTATTCAGGGTTCCTACAGGTTCATTTTAAGACTTTTTAGACAACTTAGAACACAATTTTACGCTCATTTCACATAGATACTGGCAAAAATGTATATGTATTTAAATACATCAGCACAGACTAAATATTACATTACATTTTAAACCTGCATTTTATTCCGTATTTTTAATTGCTTTTAATGAAATTTTAAAAACAAAAACTTTAAATAAAACTTATTTACATACACACTGTACAGAGAACCATCAGGGGCTGCAGAGTTAATGATAATTGGTTCCTAATTTCAATATAAAGTGTCAGCTTGGAACTGAGTTGACTAACGTTACTTTCTTTCCAGTTTGGACATTTAACCGATACATTTAGACACGATCCAGTGAACAAGTTTATGCCAATGTAAATTATAATCTACAATATCAAATTTTATACCTTTTAACAACTTTTTAAAGGTATAAAATGTAGATTTGTAAACTCAGCACTTTTTAATACGCTGGGGTTTGTGCACACACTGACTATAAAACAGTTCCCAATACCAAACCCATCAAAATCTACATATAATCAGTGTTTCCCATACATTCATTAATTCATGGCAGCCCGCCACAAATAGATCATTTCTGCCACAAATATTTTTTTCCACTTTTGGTTCGACCTTGCTCATAAAAGCTTTGTGATGTAGCTAGTCATTACAATTCCAGTGCAGTAGGTGGCGGTATAAATCGTCACTCCGCCAATAAAACAAAAGAAGACGCATTTACCACACCTCGTCTGCGATGAGGAGAAGGAAAAGGAGGAGAAGAAGAAGACGACGACCGGCACGAAAGACCAAGGTAAGTAAAACAGTGGTCCAAACAGCTGTGACTCATCCTGTTATATTAGCCTGTGTCTCTGTTAATACAGCTGGAAGCTCAACATATGCAGAGACATTAACTTGCACTGTTAGTAGCGTTAACGTTAGCTAACAGGCTAGCCACGTTACACTTGTTTAGCTGCTGCCACAGCTGGAGCTGCAAGTAGAGTGGTTCTGCTCGTTAGAAATGATGCAACTGTATACAACCAAAGTGTTCAAGTGTTAAAACTCATGCGTTTTTCTTGGTCACACGACCTCACCACCACAAATAGATTCCTGTCCTGTGGGAAATACTGTACATACAGGATACATTCACAGATAAGTAAATATATTCATAAATTATGTGCAGCAAATGAATATTTTCTGTCGTTGCGCCTTAAATCTCTGGACTACAAACCTACAAAATAAGCTAAAAGTAACTGTGTGTAAGAACTGGAACCACTTTATAATAATCAAGGTGTGAAGAACTGCGAAGGTAATAGATTACAACCCTGTTACTCTTATTCCAATAATATTCAGAAACACTATTTATTGTTTAAGAAGTTAAGAGTAGTAACAGGAGAGTCGTTGCTCTGGCATGGGCAGCTGTCGACTTACAGAGCAAGTGAAACTCCGAAGACCTGGTTGGGAAGGGGGGGGCTGCGAGGCGGAGACATGGGGGGCTGGGTGGTTGGTTTCAAAGACGCTCTGAGCTTGTTGTCGTACCTTGAAACAGATTCAGAAATGTATTTATTTATGAAACAGGTACAGCACAAGAAAATGTATGACAAAAAAACACCGGTCAGAACACAGAGATAAACAAACACTAGAGCGGACGTCGTCAGTGGTTTCCTCAAGCGGAAACGTCCAATTTTGGCAGCCATCTTGGTACAGGAAGCTAAGCCCCGCCCCCTTATGATAATCTCCACATGGCAGTGGTATTTCATGGTTAAAGCTAAAAAATAGGATCACCCATAGTCTTACAACGATGTTTTTATAGAAAAAATAAAATATAGAAACAAGCAACAAAAAAATAAAAATAAATGTAAGCATAAATATTATTAATTGAAGGAAACATCATAACGTAATCACACAGGCTTAAAAAAAAAAAATACAGGCATTCCATGTATATAATATAGACCTAAATGAATAAAAAAAGAAAAAAAATTGAGCAGTAAGCATATTTATATTGCATGTAGATTCTAATATTGTTTTAATAATTACACAATTAATTGCTGAATAACTTAATGATCAAACATTTGGAAAAGGTGAAAACTGTTAAACTGCAATTCATTACGTAATCATACAGGTTTATAAATACGAAAAAAACAATGGTGTTTTTTTTTTGTAAGTACGAAATGATCAGAATATAAAATACTAGTATATACTCTAGCATTTATCCAGACACTTTCCATAATAGATATATGAT
>JAQQZY010000013.1:19588771-19599774 GCA_030068375.1 Ostorhinchus rueppellii | reverse complement strand
CATTACATTAGTACCATTACTTCATTACATTAGTACCATTACTTCATTACATTAGTACCATTACTTCATTACGTTAGTACCATTACTTCATTACACTAGTACTACTACTTCATTACAATAGTACCATTACTTCATTACGTTAGTACCATTACTTCATTACGTTAGTACCATTACTTCATTACGTTAGAACCATTACTTCATTACACTAGTACTACTACTTCATCACACTAGTACTACTACTTCATCACATTAGTACCATTACATCATTACATTAGTACTATTATTTCATTACATTAGTACCATTACTTCATTGTATTAGTGCCATTACTTCATTACATTAGTACCATTACTTCATTACATTAGTACCATTACTTCATTACGTTAGAACCATTACTTCATTACGTTAGAACCATTACTTCATTACACTAGTACTACTACTTCATCACATTAGTACCATTACTTCATTACACTAGTACTACTACTTCATAACATTAGTGCCATTACTTCATTACATTAGTGCCATTACTTCATTACATTAGTGCCATTACTTCATTGTATTAGTGCCATTACTTCATTACATTAGTACTATTACTTCATTACATTAGTACCATTACTTCATTACATTAGTACCATTACTTCATTGTATTAGTGCCATTACTTCGTTACATTAGTACCATTACTTCATTACATTAGTACCATTACTTCATTACATTTGTACCATTACTTCATTACACTAGTACTACTACTTCATCACATTAGTACCATTACTTCATTACACTAGTACCATTACCTTATCACATTAGTACCATTACCTCATCATTCCTTACATTAGTACCATTACTTCATCACATTAGTACCATTACTTCATTACACTAGTACTACTACTTCATCACATTAGTACCATTACTTCATTACACTAGTACTATTATTTCATTACATTAGTACCATTGCTTCATTACATTAGTGCCATTACTTCATTACATTAGTACCATTACCTCATCATTCCTTACATTAGTACCATTACTTCAGTACATTAGTACCATTACTTCCTGGTACCTAACAGAGCAGGTCCACTCACTGTTCATGCACAGGTGGACCTCACAGACCCTGTAGACCACATTGGACCTGAGATTGTTGAGTCACTGTTTTGTAATATGTGTGGAAATGACCAAAAATAGTTACTTGCCCGATAAAGGGTTTAAGATAGATTTAAGTTAATGCTGTCAGGGAGACGTTATTATGTCCCTCAGAAGAAAACAAAGACAGACTCATATATTCCTTCTGCCATCAGGGCTGCTACAGGAGTGTGGTTGGTGTGTGTGCATCTATCTATCCATCATGTTTCGTAGGTTTGAGGAGCAGCTCTTACTCTTTGACTCGGGCTGGGATGAGAAGCTGCTCACACTTGACCACATCCTCCAGTTCACTCAGATAGCTCACGTAGTTGATCTTCCGTCCGAACTTGAAGCTGCAGAGACACACAGCGTCAGTTTCACAGGAGCGTCGGACACATTCACAGCTACGCTACCTTCACCCTGCAGGTAAAACTGGCCCAAATATGACTGGCTGTTTTTACCCATGTGACTCATATGTCTGTTATTGATGACAGTCTGACCGGCACAAATCTGTTTGTTTTTTCCCAATTTAGCCACTTTCATATGTGGTCCTAAACCAGATGTATTTGTATATTAATGGAAGAAATGTTTAAACTCTTATTGTTAACAAATATTAATAAATCTGTAGTGATCTACTCATTCTACCTCAGTGTGAAACTTTTTTTTTTTTACCTTGTACATATCTATATCTATTACTTTTTATTTATCCTTTATATATTGTACATATTTCTCCTATCTATAGTATGGAGTTGGCATTTTTTATATTCTAGTATTTGTTTGAAGTTTTGTATATTGTTAAAACTTTTCACTATAATATTTTTTTGATAGTTGGTCTTTTTTTTTGCTCTTTAAGATCTGCTGAAAAACAGATTTTCATTTTTCTTGTAACAGTGACAAATGCTATTTTAATTCTATTCTATTCTATATTTCTAGTTTTATCTGATGGGGGCGGGGTCAAAATAAGAGGCGTTCCTTACTACATAGTTACACAAAGATAAGGCAGTCATTAGCCTTTTGCTGCAGGTAAAACTGGTCCAGATCTGCCTTTTTTTATCCACATGTGACTCGTATCTGATTTTTTTTAGGACCGTCTGAACTGCATCAATCAAATTTGCTTCCAAATCAGACCCAGGACACTTTCATATCTGCTCCTAAATCCGATTTCCATCAGATGTTTTGTAATGCGACGTCAGTCTGAACAGTCATGTCGCATTTCATCCCACTTTGATGTCACTGAAATGTACAAAAATATATTTACTTCCATAAATAGAATTCTGTCTATGTTTGTGGACAAAAGTTTCAAAGCTTTAAACAAAAAAACAAAAGAACTGTCCATCGCAAAGGACATTCCATAAAAAAAGTTTAAAAATGCATCAAAAAACTGTCAAATCTCGGCAATTATTTTTATTTTGTTTTTTTTTAAAGCAATAACATGTACTTTCCTGGTTCTCAGGAGGTTAAATGTCTTCTTAATAAAACCATATTTAAAAAAAAAAACAAAAAAAAAAACATCAAAATGCATTTCAACTTTAGCCTAATTTTGACGAATAAAATCAATCTTAAATCTTTTTTTTTTCATAATTGGAATTAAATTCAGGCATCAAGGTGTTAACATTATTGATTATTAGCATCTTCAGCATAATTGATCCATTTCATAAATTTGTCCCATTGGATGGATTGGACTTCTTGGTGAGCCGGTTCCGACCCACAGACCATATGAACACCAACCACCTGTGAGTCCAATCTGTGTAAAGCACTTCCAAAGAGTCAAACCAGGATGTTACCTGGTTTGACCTATTGTTACCCAACTTCTTTCTTCGTTTAATTGATTTGATTTGTTAATGAAATTGAAGAAGGGAGGCCTTTATAGAAGCATATGAAGCTTTCGGCCTCCCTTGCACTGTTATATTTCATTTGTATTTACTTGTTTATGTATTTGTTATCTTTTTTAAAAAGTGCAAATAAATAAATAAATAAAAATAAAAATTTGTTGTAGTTCTCCCCTGCTGCCACTAGATGGCACTGCACAGTTAAACTCCACCAACCAGATCAAAGCTGTTCAAGGCCGTCTCATAAAAGCTCTGGCCAAAACCAGCTGAGACCTACTTTCCAGTGAATTTCCTGTCACTGTGAAGCTGCTTTCAATGATAAGTGCTGACGGTACAAGCTCGTTCAAAATGCTGAACAGGAGCGTTTTCCCACAACCGAGACAAATGAAGAACTCATCCCACCACCGAAGGAAACCAGGTCACTCCTTTGGTTTGCATTTCCTTAGTGATGTCCTGTAATTTGTCACATTAGTAAAATGGAAAAAGACCTGAACCAGCATAACACGGTACTGGTGTAAGGACTCAACAAATAAAGATCGCATTCGTGAAATTAAAGTAAGAAAAGCACCTTGCACCACCCTATAATGTAACCATTTACTGAAACTGTAATAAAATTTGCACTTAACTCGATCAAAAATGTAATAAAATCCAATAATCTAATAAAATATCCGGACTGATTTGCAATATCTGCACTTTAACCCAGTCATTCTGTTGTTTCAAATCCAGTGTATTGAACAGTCTGAAATTCTCGGAACACAAAACGGACTAAAAATGAACATATATAATACATTATATGTCAGGTTTGACAAGATAAGTTTTGAGAAAAAAAAAAAAAAACACACCTGAAAATGTAAAAAAAAAAAACCCTCCAATAATGTAATAAGGTATTACATTATCCGTAAAAAATGTTATTACAACATCAGTCAGGACATTTTATTACATAATTGGTGAAGTTATTACATTTTTGGGTTTTATTCCATTTTCGATCGAGTTCAGTGCAAATTTTATTGCATTTTCTGGAAGTTATTCCATTATCGGTGCTACAGACCTGATAATTGGCTTGAAGAGGATCAGTAGAGTCTTGATGAACATGGTGGGATGGACGATGTACAGAGCTTTGATGTTCTTCTTATACCTAAAAAAAAAAACAAAAACAGATTTTTATGTTTTGTTTTATTGTTCTAGGTTGTTTGTAGGGATGCACCGACACCCGATACAGTATCGGGTCCGATACTCCGCATTAGTACTTGTACTCATATCGGTACTCGGTGTCAGCAAGCACTCAAATGGAAGTACTCATACTTGTACTCGGTCTGGAAAAAACTGGTGTCGGTGCATCCCTAATTGTTTGTGTTAAGTTTGTCATGGGTCACTCGCAATGTCGGACTGGTTTTATGAGTAGATCGAAACTGGTTGGAGACAGTGTTGAACTTCTGAAGCTTCACTTTATTGTCGTTCAGGCACGATACCAACATGATATAGTGCAGAACAAAGCTGCGTTTCATCGGATTATTTCACAAACACAAGAAAAAGAAAGCACCTTAGCAGCCACAAATATGTGTCAACAGCTGCAGAACAATAATAAGACAATAAAGCATATTCACAATGATACAGACACGATATGGACAAAAGTATGTGGACACGTTGCATTCAGGTGCTTCTTTTCTAACACAGGTCTGGGATACAAAACAATAACGATAAATGTTATAATCTAGTTTTATATTGCGTTAATTATCTTTGATTCCAAAATGCCTCAGAGATGATTCGGAATTAATTTCTCTCTCATCACTGACTGTCTTTTTTTCATTCATGACTGTGGTTTTAAATGTTCTACCTCTAAAATATTCCCATATAATGTATCCCCTTAAACTCTAGGGAAATATTGATGTTTATAAAGTATATGGACAAAAGTATTGGGACACATCATGTCTACAGCTGTCAGATGTCCTGTTCATGCTGATTTGAGATTAAAAAAACAAAAAAAACAATTAAAAATCAACATTTCCTTCATGTTTAATGAAAGATTTTTTTCTTCCTGAGTGAGATTTGACAAAAGTAGATAGTTAGTCTTGGTAGGAAATTACTATTTTCCATCAAAGCAGGAAACATATTTTTGGAAAATATAGAGGAAAGACATTTAAAATCAGTCACGAATGAAAAAAACAACAAAAAAACAAAATTATTGTAGAGAAATTAAATAAAAACCATCTCTGAGGCATTTTGGAAGCAAAGAATTTAAACAAAAATAACCAATGCAATGATATTTATCCCAAAATAAAACTATATTATAGCATTTGTTATTATTGTTTTGTCAAAAAAGAAACCAATGAATTCAACGTGTCCCAATTCGGGCTGTGTATTGGCAAGAATCTGTCAAAACCACACAAATCACCAAACTAAGCTCACGATACGATATACACGAGATATCATGACACTGTTAAAAAGGCCATTGTGTGTTTGTTTTCTTTTAAAAATGATTACTGTATTGGTCCGAGTATAAGACGACCCCGATTATAAGACGACCCCCCCGTTTTTCAACATTCACGTTCAGAAAAAAACATTTTCAAACCAGATTTTGTTTTAAAAAATAACATTTCATTTGAAAATAACAATATTAAAAATAAATTGAACACCTGTTGTATAAATAAATATAATACTAATTGACATAACGTACCCTATTTATCAGAACGAGACTTTTCAAAATAAAGTGTTCACGAGGGCGAACTATGTACAGTTTGATTTAAAACTAAAATCGATTTACTCTTTGCTCTCACTGGCATCAAATCTGGAGCCGCAGTGTGTAGTAATGACATTTAAAGGGACAGGCAAACAATTAGACCTGGTTGTCTTTTACTTGGACCAATACGGTATTTCCTTGAAGAACTGAATGACACCAGAAATATGCACAAACACTAAGCACATTTTTATTTGATCACAACAGGATCTAATGCTACATCACAAAATTTTAAAACTTAAATGACATTTTACAGACATTTACAGTTTAAGATCCTGCTCAAATGTTCATATTCTATGAGTTCATCACATTATTTTGGTGCGATCCCAACAGAGGAACAGTAAAAAGTGCTTGTAGGATGCTTCAAATAACCATTATTTTATAAAACAGGGTTAAATAATAATAAATAAAATAGAAGCAAATAAAGAAAAACAAAAAGCAAAAGTGAACTTCTGCTATATCTGCATTTGAATAAACACCTAAAAACGTCGATACAGTATTGGGAAATGAAATATCGTGATATATTGCAGAACCGATATGTAGTCCCAATACTTTTGTCCATTTAGTGTAATTAGTATAAGTGATGACCCTGATTTGAAATGGAAGGAGTAAAATATAGGGAGTAGATGAGTGTTTGTGTAGTTCCATTCCACTGATCTTCCTGTTTGTTTTGATCCACTTACTTTCTATCGAACTCCCTGTAGGCATCTCGGAGCCAGCTGAGGGAAGGTTTGTTTTCACTGGTCAGCCCATGATGGAAGTAGATCAGAGTGTAATCACTTTCAACGTATTGATCCAGTGTTCCTTTAAGATACCTGCACAAAACAGAAAAAATACATCGAGAGCACATTCTTTCCTTCGAGATATTCTTCTAAACCCCAGGTGTCAAACATAAGGTCCGGGGCCCAAATCCGGCCCGCCAAAGTGTCCGATCAGGCCCACTGAATGAATAAGGGAATAACAAAAATTACATTGAAGATATGAACAATCGAGGACATTCAAATCATATCGTTCAAGGGCCAAAAACAGACACATTTGGTTTAGTTTGTCTTTGTTTTAGTGTAAAAAAGTAAAATTATACGTAAAAATCGTCACATTTACAAACTATCTTTTTCCAACTCATGTAAATAACCTGAACAAACATAAACAACCTGAAATATTTCAATAGAAGTCAGTGTAATTTGAACAACTATTCTGTGTGTTATTAAATGTGTTGTGTTTTTGTAGATTCTTTGCGATCTGTACGTGATCAAGTTCATGTAGAAATGAGAAGCTGACACATAAAACTTAAAATTGCACTTTTTTTTTTTTTTTTTTTTTAGAAATTACATTTTTTTCATGCTTCATGTTTTCTTTAAAGGCTAGTTTGTAGATGTAAACATTTTCATACTGCAATTTCATATTTTTCACTCAAAACGTAGAGAAAATTGTGGAGTTGAGGTTATTTATAGGTTATTATTTTCCTGGTCCGGCCCAGTTCAGATCCTACTGGACTGTATGTGGAACCTGAACTAAAATGAGTTCCAAACAATGTGAAACATACTGGAAAAAAAGTGGAAACAGATCCTGAATCAGGGTTTGGAGTAACTGCTGGTTCCACTCCTTCTCTACTCCCAATAGTAATTCTAATTATCTGAATATAATTTGGATCTCTTTCATGTTTATTTGGTCTATTTTGCTGTATTATTGATTCGGTATGTTGTTAAAATGCAAAAATGTCCAATAAAAGAGTAAAAAAAAAAAGACACTAAAAATAAAGGACACCTTAAATGACACTGAGGTGGCCTTTGGCTTCCTTTGAATGTCAATAACACACAAAACACACACATTCCTCAGTGTGTACTGCCTCAGGGAGTGTGACGAGATGCAGATCTACTGGACGCTGACGACCACATTCCTCATGCAGTTCTGATACAGGCCTCGATCACATGCCTCGGCCTCTTACGTTTACTTTAAATTCCATTTTACACGCATTTCAACAAGAACGTCAAACCCATTTTAGTTCAGGTTCCACAGACAATCCAACATGATCTAAAGTGGAATAATAACATAAATATAAACAAAAATCACTCCAAATTCTTTCATTGTTTAAAAAAAAAAAAAAAAAAAAGAAGGTAAATTAGATCACTATCATTTCACAAAAAAATGTGAGTAATATAAACAACCTGAAAAGTCTTTTATTTTAACTTCATTTTGTTGATGTTTTGAATTTTTTGCTTCTTTTTGAGTCTGTTTTGCTCTTATTTCATACATACTGGTCACTCCAGTGGACAGTTATTCTACAGCTGTTCTCTTGGATATTCATGGATTTTATTGTTTTAGCTCCTCATCAACCGACACAGCGGACACTTATGCACCATCCCATAATACACTGACATTCATACCATTACTGTAACTTTGCTGTTCTGTATAAACCTGATCTGTAGTGACATATTTCAAAGTAAATCAGTTGCTTTTCATTGTTATTAGACTGTAATTAACAGTTTTTTTTTGTTTTTTTACACAAAAAGTTGTTTTTTTTGCATATTATCTCCATAAAGGGTGTAAACTAGTATTATAATGTGACATAACATCAGATTAGCTATATTTAGGTAATTATTTCATAGTTTTCACACATTTTATCACGAAATACATGTTTCTTTGCTTCAAAAATTAAATGCATGGTGTTCAGCCGAGTGGACATTTTTGCAATTCCTTGAAAAATAAGTTCATAAAACTTTTTTAGATGCATTGTTTTTTTTATGCCTAAAAAAGAAAACACTCTGGGATTGGTTGTCATAATTCATGCATGAAAGGGTTAATGTTTAATTTACTCATATTTGGGCTTTTCTTTTGTTATTTTTTGTTTATTTCTGTTCATGTTTTGTTGTTTTTGTGGTTTTATGTGTTCAGATTTGTTAATTGTGTAATTTGACTGAATGTTTTGTGTGTATTTGTAGATCCACTGTGATCTTTAAGTCGTCATGCTTATGTATAAATGATAATACTGTTAAAAAATAGCGCTTAATTTTTGTTAAGAATTTCCGGTTGTTCATGTTATTCAGATTTTTTAAAGATTTTATTTTTATAAAGTTTTACTCTTCATTTGCACAGAGAAAATTTTGGAGTTAAAATGATATATATGTTATTATATTATTATTTTACTGCTCTTTAAATGATTGATTTTTTGCTCTAAATTAAATACAGGAAATTACATGATTTAGACGGAAAAATGCAAAATATGGAGGATAATATTATAATAAATGCTGACAAATCGCTTAAAGGTTAAAAACCTGATATTCACAGGTTGTAATTGAACCTTTTTTTCGTATAAAGGGTCATATTTTTCAGATATTAGTACTGGAACAGGTCACAACCACACAGTATGAACCCAGATTTACTTTAGGACCATAATATTCTTACATCAGCAGCTTGTGATGGTCCAGTTCATGTTGGGGGGGCATCCTGCACGCGTTAAACACTATCACCTTTCGGCCAAAATTATCATCACCTACAAGACACAGAAAGCACATGAGGAACAACAGGACAGTGGTAGTCGTAGTACAGCAGCAGGGTGGCATCATGTGACCAACCGGCTACTTCGATGATCTGATGCCTGGCGATGTCATAGAAGGGGTGGTCCCAGGGCAGATGGGGGGAGGCGGCATCAAATGGCTGGGAAATGTCCGTCTCTGAAACAGAAAACACACACATGACACACTGCTGGTGTTGTATAAAGTACTGCAAAATCACAGCCGAGTAGAAGTACAGGTACCCGAACAAAAAACGACTTTGGTAGAAGTTCAAGTCGTCAACATAAATACTGCTCCTGTTAAAGTCTTTAAGGCTGAATCCCAATTCACCCCTTACCCCTACCCCTCTGTTTTGCACGTTCACGTGAAGGGGTAGTGTTCTCCCGATTCTCAGTTAGACGGAGGGGAGGGGCTAAGGCGAAGGGCTGTATACCCCTCAAAACGTAGATTTTCCAGGACCACACTACGATCGAAGAGGTAGGAGGAGTTTCACATAATTCTGTTCGGATCATTAGCAGATGGAAGTAAATGACGTAACAGGTCACCAAGGGTTGTCCCATTTCATAGGAGAACGTTTCAACCCCTTCCCCTTACAGCTCCGTTTCAAGGGGTACAGCTAAGGGGTGAATTGGGCCCAAGTATCTTATATTTTCTGTACTTAAGTATATCAGGTATTCTACAATTAAATGTGGGTTTTTCTGTGAAACCGGGTTTATTTTGGTACCTGATATTTTGCCAGCTTTTTCAGATCCTTAAACAAACACACCAATGAAACAAAGGAACAGATCCACTAGGACCCGGTTCTGGAGTCCAATCCTTCTCACCTGACTTGCTGAGTGTCGCGTCATCGGCGGGCCACTGCTGGTCCTCCAGCGTCGCCAGTTTCAGCTGACCTAACTGCGCCGCCGGGTCTTCACCCAGATCTACCAGCAGCTCCGAAGACATCACACCTCTGACAGCCACTCACACACACACAGCACAGTGATGTCTGAGATGAACACACAGCTGCAGCGTCCGCAGAGAAGCAGCCAGAGTCCTGGAAGAGACGGACATGAAGCCCAGATCAGCCTGGTTCAGTGTCAGAACTTTACAGGCAATGATGAAGACATGAACACACTGAGGAGGAGATCACCATCAGCCCTTGGAGTCACACTGAACAACTTTAAAGGAACCAACTGAACTGTGCAGATACTAAAAAGTAGAAATTATTTTCATTCTTAGTTCATCTGTTGAATCATGTTTAACCAGATTTTTATTTTTTTTTTTAAATTGTGAGATGGCATCGACAACACAAACATACTCTGAAAACTGAAGAAGGAACCAGAAAATATTCACAATATTCATAAACACAAAACAGCTCACTTTTCTTACGCTATGTTCACACATGATGTTCAGTTCAGATTTTTCTGGTTAAAAATGACTTTTGCGTGGTTGTTCACGTTATTGTAAATGTGATGTTTCAGACTCGTGTGTATCAGTCTACGGTCCTGAAATGACCTCACACTATTTATAGAAGTACATATGGATCTATTGTCCTCCAGGATGCAGAATTGTGGTGTTTGTGACCGTTCAGACTGAAGTCGACATGGCAGAACATCCAACATGTATATGATTTCAGAGCAAATATAAAAGTGTCCTGGGCTTAATTTGGAAAAATCAGATTTGTGCCATTCAGACAGTCTTAAAAAAAAAAAAAAAAAATCATATATGGGTGAAAAAAAAAAAAAAAAAAAAAAGTTCGATTCCAGCACCAGTCACTGGTGGGACCTTTCTGTGTGGAGTTTGCATGTTCTCCCCGTGTCTGCGTGGGTTT
>JAQQZY010000013.1:19572919-19584879 GCA_030068375.1 Ostorhinchus rueppellii | reverse complement strand
CATAACCCTTACACATTCAACCCATCACAATATATTATTTTATATATCAATTTTGGTTTGTTTATCAGCTTTCTGTGTGGAGTTTGCATGTTCTCCCTGTGTCTGCGTGGGTTCTCTCCGGGTACTCCGGTTTCCTCCCACCATCCAAACACACGCACTGATAGGTTAATTGGTTAATCTAAATTGCCCATAGGTGTGAATGTGAGTGATTGTTTGTCTCTATATGTCAGCCCTGTGATGAACTGCCGACTTGTCCAGGGTGTACCCCGCCTTCACCCTTAGGTAGCTGGGATAGGCTCCATGTGACCCCCATGACCCTAGTGAGGATAAAGCGGGTATAGAAGATGGATGGGTCGATGGGCAAAAAAAAAAAAAGTAGATTTGACCAGCTTTGTCTGCAACAAAGAGACTAATCATTGCCTAATTTTTAAATATTTGCATTTATCTATGTTGTGCAACTGCATAATAAGGAACTCCTGTCCTTTTGACCCCTCCCCCATCAGCTAAAACTAGAGAAGCTGCCAGTAACTAAACACACGCGTTCTTTATGTGGTTTTATAATTGTCACTAGGTCATAGTACACTACAAAAAGTCACATTTCAGCCACTTTACCCTGCAGTGTAAACATAGTGTGATTCAGTGTGTGTTAGTGGATCCATTGGTGAATCCCCTCACCCTCTGCTACAGTGGCCACAAAAAACACAACTTTTACGGTTAAAGGGATGTGCTGAATCCCCAGGTGAAACTGTGACCTGATCTAAAAGCTTTACCCATTTTGAGTCAGATAACCCAACAGTAAACAAAACAGAAAAAGGCCCCAACAGCAGGACCAAAGCTGAAGGTCAGCGCATGTTAATGAGCTTTGTTAGCTCTGAGACCAGTCACCCAGTCCGAACAACCACCGACCAACCCACAGTCTGATGCTGAATCACTGCTGACCTTATGAAACTGCACCAGTTACACGTTCACCTCTGCAGCATCAAATGGCACCAACCATGCAACGCAGCGGAGGTCGCTTGTTGCCTAGCAACCCTGCAGCAAAGACCAGCAGTGGCACGTGTCCACACTTCCTTTACTCCAGTACCAATATTTGACCTAAAAATAAGGACTGATTTAACTCATTTGCTTCAGTTAAAGTGGAAATGTACACAATCAACACAAAGTAAAATCAAAAGTAGGATTGGATTTTAGTCACATATTACAAAATGTTTCTGTTGTATATCCTCAGTCAGACCATCATGTCTATAGCATTAAAATCAATCAATTAACATTTCTTTTTTTTGGCCATATCACAAAGCTCTTACACCTGCTGTAAAGAATTTCTGAAAGGTAACATAAGATAAGTGTTTATATAAGTAAGAATATTCAACAACTATAGATCCTGTTGTAAAGGCTTGCTAATTTTGGAATGTTTGTTAATTCTGAATAAACCTACTAATCGTCACCATTTGCATGAATATTTTATTAAATACTTTCCAAATTTCACTCATTTTGTAGTTAAAGAAAAAAAGTCTATTACTGACATTAGTTTATGTAGAAAAAAAGATAAATCCTCTAACAATGAAAAAAAAGAAATAACATCACCCTCTGCTCTTTTAGGAAGTGTTCTTGGTCACACATTTCACAGTAAGTATGATAAGTGATTCATAACACATCACAGTCCTTGCTCTTGTCAAACCAAACAAAATAATTTCCTCATTTCATGAATGTAAGTAAACTCAATTCAGCAAAATCTACATAGAGACCATGAAGGAAACAATAAGCAAGTGTAATGTTCCATAACATTACAATCACATTGAATATTTAGACTTTGTTGTTTTGTTTGTTTTATCCAAGATAAAAAGAAACTGTTGTAATTTGCATTAGTTGTATTTACAATATGTATGTAAACTTGTTAAACCCTGGTCTATTTGTTTCCAAAGGGAATCATTTCAACGTAACACAAGACAATGGATTAACAAATAATAGAAGTTTCATTCACTTAAATCACGTTATGATCAGAAAACAGCAAAGGCAAAACATTCATCATCATTTCTTCATAATGTGACAATTTGTTTTGTTCTTTATGTCGTTCAGTGAGTTTTATCAGTAGAAATAATTCTCGTACTGTTGGATCTTAGCGTTAGCTTAGCGCTGCAGTTTGTCACATTGTTCTGTTTTTTTATTATATTATCCATGACATACACTGGACTCAGACTGTTGGACTGGTTTACAGATTTGAACTTTTAAAGGCTGGTTGGACCAAAATCATTGAGAAAATGAACAAGACTGAGAAAGAAATGAACAAAAAAGATGGAAGATAAGATGGAAAATGAATTAAAAAAATACTGAAAAAAATAAACAAAGTGGAAGAAAATGAAAAAAATAACCACAAATATGAACCAAATCATTCATTCATTCATTCATTCATTTTCTATACCCACTTTATCCTCACTAGGGTCACGGGGTGAACCAAATCACCAAGACAAAAATAAAAATGGACAAGCAATAAAAAATGTCAATAAAAGTAAGCAAAAACAACAAAAAATACAATAAAATAAAGCAGCAAAAAAACAGATGAGAAAAACCATCAAGAAAATGAAGAAAATGACTAAAATGAGCAAAACTGGATACAAAGAATTTGAACACAGTTATTGAAAAAAATTGACAAAAAAAGACAAAAATGTAGAAAATATCTCTTCATGATGTGGACTTTATTTTTGTTCTTCTTTATGTCATTCAGAGAGTTTTATCAGTGCCAATCATCCATGTACTGTTGGATCTTAGCGCCGTTAGCTTGTCTCGTTCTGTTGTTTTATTAACTTATCCATGACATATGTTGATCTCAGACTGTTAGACTAGTTTACTGATTTGAACATTTAAGGGCTCGTTTGAACAAAATAGTTGAGAAAATTAACAAAATTGACGAAGAAATGGACAAAAAAATGTAAACAAGATGGAAAATGAAAAAAAACTGAACAAAAATAAACGAAGAGGAAGAAAATGGAAAAAATAACCACAAATATGACCCAAATCATCAAAGACAAAAATGAAAATGGACAAGGAATAAAAAAATATCAAAGCAAAAACATGATGTATAAAAAATGAACATAAAACAAAGCAGAAAAATTTAGAAACGAATGAGAAAAACCATAAAGAACATTAAGAAAATAATCATTAATATGAGCAAAACAATTTGAACAAAGTCATTGAAAAAATTAACATAAAAAGGACAAAAAAAGTATAAAATATCTCTTCCTAATGTGAAATGTATTTTTGTTCTTCTTTGTGCCATTCAGTGAGTTTTATCAGTAGAAATTATCTCTGTACTGTTGGATCTTACTGTTAGCTTAGTGACGTTAGCTTAGCTCCGTTAGCTTAGCGCCATTAGCTTGTCTCATTGTTCTGTTGTTTTATTAAACTTTTCATGACAGGTTTACAGATTTAATCATCTAAGGGCTCGTTTTAATTAAAAAAAAAAAAAAAAAAAAGCTGACATTCTTCTGGTCACGTGGATGTATAAAATGCTCATAATGCTGCAAGCGTCGCGTAGCATTACCATGGCAACACAACAGAACTGTACAGTACCAGGGAAAACTGGGCTCAGGAGGCTGTGACACAAATGTACATGATTTCATTCACAAAATAACCCGCTCTACTAAAACCCAGACTTCCAACGGGGACGCTCTGATTGGACATATGTGTTGTGCTTAATGCTGACAAACCGCTTTCATCATCCATCATGCTCTTGTCAGTTCCTGTAACACAAATATACTTCCCTTAGCGTGCAAACATGGTAGTGGTGCATCACAGGGGATGCACTGCTGCCGTGTAATATTCTGCGCAGGTCGCTAGAGTTCGCATTGCAACATGGCCTGCAGCTGCTCCGGCCACACACTCCATGACTCAGTGCATCAGTGGAATAATGTAATTGCGTCAAATTAATGACTCCACGTCTCCCTCTCTTTTCACACTTGAACTCTCTCTCCCTCTTTTCTACACTCTCACTTCCTGTTTTACCTCCCAACCCCCACTAAGATTCCCTGCTTTCTTTTGGTGACACACACACTGCCTCGGTTCTCCCTCTAGTATGATGTTATGCCGGGTGACAGCATGTTGCTTTAAATAAATATTGCTACTAACCAACAGACCCAGGCCGCCGATTGCCTATCGCTGCTGACCGACCAAACACAAACAGCATGTCTTTCTATCTTTGTGAATACACACTCTGTGACTGAATACAGAAACAAAACCTTTAAGGATCAGTTTGGTGATTTTATACCCTTTACTTATTAATGATAAATGAAACATAAAGAAAAAAAAAGGTATTATTTGTGTTGTGTTCAACAGTGCAAATATAAGGTCAGAAGAACAACCACTGCTTTGAATAAAAAAATAGAACCATCGTCCCTGTATCTCACCTGCATGTTCTATCAAGAATCAACAACAAGTTGGAACTGCGAGGTAGACACAGAAATGTGATAATCCATAAACCCTGCTTTAGATGTTTAAGTCTATTATTGGATTTCTTTCAGATGTAGTGACGGCACAATCAAACTTCCTATTATTGTCAAATCCATTTTCTACAATATCTTTTTTTTTTTTTTTTTAAACTTACATTTGTACAGATGTAACAGAACAAAATAAGTCAGATTAACAGTCGTACAGGTATGACGACATCAGAGTATTAGGGACAAATCTGGGTGTGTTAATCTGATTTCTCATAATCAGCTGTTATCTGATAAAATACATCAGATTATACTGTTTATAATAATAATCTGATAACTCCACAAATCAGATAATAATCAGAGTTTAAGAGCCAAAAGATAATGGCCAATAAGAATGAATGTTTATAAGTTTATTTGTGTGAAATTGCAAATTTCTTATTTTCTTCATTGCTATTTAATACACCTTTGCTGTGTATATGTGTCATATGACCCCTCAGCAGTTAGGAAGAAGACAGTTTACAGAGATCATGAGGATGGAGCTTTTTCTACTGTCGGACATGATGTAAATTCATATTTTTGGTTTTTGGTTTTAATACATTTTTGAAATGGATTACAGTCTTGTCATTTGCATCAGACTACTATTCATACATATTTTTTGGAAACAAACAGAAGATCATAACATAGAATATTAGTGTGATTATGAGAAATCAGATCAACACGTCACAAAAAAAAAATTTCCACCAGAAACTGAAGATTTGATGATTTAGGCAGAAAAATCATTTTTGTCAAAAAAAAAAGAAAAAAGAAAAAGAAAATGAATGATTATAGCAAATATTTTAAGGAGGTGATGATGTCGTAGATGGTGGGAAATCCAAACTCAGACCCTCATATACAGTAGTTCTACTTATGCATATCAATCAATTAATCAAATTTTTTTAATATAGTGCCACAGCATAACAAAAGTTATCGCATGACACTTTACATTTAAAGTGGTCTAAATCTAATGACTATGATGTTAAATGTTCTACCCATTAAAATTCAAAGAAATGTTGAGGTTTATGTATAAAAATATTAGGACACATCATGTCTCCTGCTGTCAGATGCCCTGTTCATGCAGAATTGAGATAAAAACATCAATATTTCCTGAAAATTTAGGCTTAATGGGAGACTTTTTCCTCATTGAAGAAAATAAATGGTTAATTGTGGTGAAAAATTATTGAATGAAAAATATTTTACAAATTTGGAGGTAGAACATTTAAAATCATAGTCATGGATTTGAAAAAAAAACAAAACAAAATCAATGTTCGGAGAAATTAAGTAAAGACCTGAATTCAACGCGTCCCATCACTTTTGTCCATACACGTTATCTATCTACCTAACCTCATCTGTGATTGGTAATTACAGCTGTCAATCATGTATGGCTCAAAACACGGTATTTGAAATCTCTCTGAAAGAACATTTTAGAGACAATTTGACAAGTTAGTGTTGCCAAATGACCCACATTTTAATTTTTTTAAATTCATTTTTGCTTTCGTTGGACCATAAGGGATTATCCAAAACAAGCAGCTACTTTACACTGAAATAAATGTTGGAATGCCGATCAATTAAACTTCGCTGTCTGAAGGGACATTACTGTGTTTTGACCCGTATCTGCCCCAAAACATGCACACATCTGTACACCACAGCCTGCAGAGACAGTAAAGGTGTAGAATAGATAGGGAAGTTCAGCGTCCTGCGTCACAAGGACAACATGGGAGTGTTTGCACAGTGGGAGGAAACAACGCTTTACACCCCGTCTATGTGAAGAATGGTGAGTTGGAATCAAAACACAACATTTCCCTCATGAAAAACGGGATAGATCACTCAACTACATCACTAAAGATTTTCAGAGCAACAGACCATGTAAGGAAGGGAATGAGATTCCTGATATGACGCATCCAGTCGGACAAACAGGAATCTGTTTATCCAGTTGGCCAGTGTACCGCTGCTGCCTCAGAAAATAAACCAAGCTGATTCTATCCGTCACACAATTACAAGCTATGATCTCCAGTAGAGTTCTGGGATAACATGCACATCCCTGTGGACCAAAGCTGGAAAACTCAGTTTAGTTCAGGGGCCACAAATAGACCAATGTGGTCTCAAGAGGGTCAGACCACTAAAATAAAAACCTATAAAACCTAGAAATGATGTCAAAACAGGAAAAAGTTGGAGAAACATGAACAGACATTAAAACAAAAATCAACAAACATGAACAAAATAAACAACCGCAAGAATAAAATACATACAAAAACAGACTTTTTGGACATGTCCTAATCTTCATAACTATTGGACATCTATATTTGCTACTTTTTAAAAAATATATGACATCAACTTTACACCTTCAGCTCTGACAGCACTTTCTGGAGTGATTCCCCCAAATATTCATACTTTTAAATATTATTCAAATGCTATTGCGTTTGCTTCTCTGCTCGCACGATGTCTTATTCTTTTGAGGTGGAGACAGGAAGCCCCTCCCACACATGATCAGTGGATTGTAGACATTATGAGGTTTTTACATACGGAAAAGATGAGATGTATGTTAGCAGAATCAGCTGCAAAATTCTACAAAGCATGGCAGCCTTTTGTAAAACTCACAGAAAGTTATAGAATGAGCAATATATGAAGACGTTAACACCAAATCATTACTCATCACTTGGATAACTATAGATATGGTGCATATTTTATTTCTGTCTGTCTTTTTTTTTTTTTTTTTTAATGTATAATTGTTATCTATTTAATTTTATTTTATGTAACTATTTTGGGCTTTTGCTATGGTTTCACATCTAGACTGTATGAATGATATACTTCCTGTTCATAATCCTGATGTGTTTTGGTTGATATATTTACATGTTTATGCGTATGTCTAAGTTGAAGGTGGGGTATTGTGTAAAAAAAAAACAAACAGAAATATACAGATTGTATGATGCATCCATGTTATGATGTTGAAATGCTCACAAATAAAATTAATTATATATATATATATATATATAAAAAAAATTAAAAACTCAAGCAAAACAGTACAAAATAATCAACAAATATGAAATTAAATAATTGAAGAACAAAACTTTTTTTTTTAATTTGAGAAAAATTAACAGAAATTAACATAAAAAACTACAAATAATGTATTACAAGAAAAAAACGGAGAAACATGAACAGAAATAAACAAATGACAAAAAAATCAATATGAACAAATAGTAGCAAGAATAAAATATGTACAAAAAATGAAAACTTGGTTAAAAAAAATACAAAATAATCACCAAATATGAAATTAAATAACTGAAGAACATGTACAAAATTTTAAATGAACAGAAAAAAGCTAAAAAGAATCAACAAATATGAACAAATTAAACCGTAACAAAAACAAAAACTACAAAAAATTCGAGAAATTCAGCAAAATACCCCCCCCCGAGATAAACCAAGAAATAAGGGAGGAAAAAAATTGCACAACATTTACAAAACATGTGCAAAAACTTGGGAAAAATGAACAGAAAAAAAACCAAAAATAAAAAACAAATTAACATATGCAAATATGAACACAAATTTGCGAAACATCAACAAAATTATTATTTTAAAATGATATTTCATGTCGTCCATATTTGTTCAGGTTATTCGCATTTTTGTTGGAAAAAGAATAGATTGTAAATATATTATGAATTATAAAAATTTCACTAAAACAAGGAGGAAAATGTGTTTTTGTCTTTATTTACAGGTTATTATGATAGCATTTTACTGGTCGGACCCACTTTAGATCAGATTGGGCTAAAATGATTTCAACATCCTTAATTGTTATGATCTTCAGTGTCATTTTTGCATTTCACAAATTCATGTCACATAAGGGACTGGACCCTCTGGTGGGCCGGTTTTGGCCTGCGGGCCGTATGTTTGACACCCGCACTGCAGACAACAAAACATGCAATTAAAGTCATCAATTAGCAAAACAGACGTACGATAATGAGAACAGGATGAGTCCGCCGCTCCACACCTGTCTGCAAATGTCACTGTTTGAGGATTACGTTGCAATATGACGCATCTGCAGCACAAGCACTTCTATTGTGATGAACAGGAGGAAGGAATGGTTTGTAGACAGCGGTGCGTAGTAACAGCACCCTGCCCCCTTCATTCCCCTCCTCTATCACTGCAGAGAAAAGCAGCTTAGTCAAAGTGTCCTCCAGGGGGGTGGGAAATTTGTTCCATCAGGGAGAAAAAAAAAAAGGCAGCAGGAATACTACACTGCAGAAGAAAGCTCAGTCATTCTGTTTCTGGAACCACGGAGATAAAAATGAAGCGGGGGAAAAGCTCTGCAGCCGGAAGCCCACACATTCAGCGCTTATCAATTCAACATCTGAACTTCCTGACAAAAACAGCTGAGAGGCAGCAAAGCATCCAAACAGAGCTCCATCCCAACACTGAACCGGTTTACATCCACGCTCAAACTCAGACCCTGACCTGACATGTGGAGTCATCAGATTCCACTGCTCTGCAATTTCTAATTAAATCTCTGCTTCATACGTTAAATGTGCTAAATCTTACATAGTTTAATGAGATGAATCAGAAAACAAATGACTAAAGTGCTGCTTAGCTCATGTTTTTAATATATATGATGGTGTGTTATGACACATATATGTTGGTTTATGAACATTTATACAATAGTTTTATAAATGTCCCACTAGAAAGAACCAGAAAAGTGAATGGATTGTAATGTGGAGAAAATAGCCACGTTTACATGGACACAAATAATCAGAATAAAAGACCCATCAGATTGAAAATACTTCATGTAAACACGTCAACTGGAAGATTCTGATCCGATCTGGTACGTTCGGAAAGAAAAATTATTCCGAAAGAGAGGGGTGGTTTATGCCGATCATTATTCCGATCGGCGCCCATGTACACACCCGTTCGGATCCTGTCTTGGATTATCTCCACTGCGCATGTGTACCATGTCTGTATGACACGTTTCCGCCTTTGCAAAACAAAGTTGCAAATTATGCATTCGAACAAACGATGCATGTCCAGAATTTAAAATCAAATGAACATGCGCCAGAAGGTAGGAAAATACAACGTGAAGGGCGCAAAAAATTAAAGCTCTCGCATCGCACAGACACGTTTGTTTACATCAGAGGCAGAAATACGGCTACTTCTACTATTCCCGGAAAATTGGACCAATCCGCGCATGCCCAAATGTTGTTTTCCGATTAAACGCTGTGTGCATGTATACGCACGACATGATTGGATCGTGTTATTTAGTGTCCATGTAAACAGTTGGTTAAGATATTCCAATCATCCAAAATTTTGATCGGAATATCTTAACCAACATTGTTTACCGATCAATCTTTTAAGTAACTATTGATATCTGGTTGGTGGGTCTTGTTTTGTTTTAATTGTTTTGTCTACATGTTCGAAATAAACTAAAATAAAAATTAATTAATTTAAAAAAAAAAAAAAAAAACTTTTCTTTTCAATCAATCCCATTATCTCATTAATTGTCAGAATTTCACATTTGGGCCGCAGACGGTATCTGAGAAACTACAACCAACTAGGACTTTGGACTGAATTGGTCTTTATTTATGACTCAAATTTGGTAAAGTTTAACGACTTTTATTCTGGAAGCAGTTTACTTGTAGACCAGTGGTATTAATGATCATATAAACATATAAGCTTCCTTTGGCAAAGCAAATTTGTTTAGCACCAAAAGGCAGCCAGACAACTATCCTGCTGTCAGGATGCTGGAAAAGACAAGTTAAAAAAAAAAAAAAATCATATAAACAGTATAATCTTATCTGTTTCATCAAATCACATCAGAAATTTGATTTTGAGGAATCAGATTAACACCTGGATTCAGCTCCAATCTGAATTATATGAATTCACTGTAACAATGCTGTTGATAATAATAATAATAATAATAATAATAATAATAATAATAATAATAATAATAATAATAATAGGCATAAAAATCGGATATTTATTCCCTTAAAAATCTGCATTTTATAGATTGAAAAGGCTCAACACTAGGGGTGTTAGAAAATATCAGTTCTGCAATATATCGCAATATTTAATTTCACAACACTGTTTCAATATTAAAAAGTAGTGTATCGATATTTTTAGGTATTTATTCAAATGCAGATATGGCAGAAGTTCATTTTTGTTTGTTGTTTTTCCTTTACTGCTTGTATTTTATCTATTATTTTTTTAAAACTATTTTATTAAATAATGGTTGTTTGAAGCATCTGAAAAGCACTTTTTACTCGGATCACACCAAAATAATGTTATGAACTAATAGAATATGAACATTTGAGCAGGATCTTAAACTGTAAATGTCTGTAACATGTCATTTAAGTTTTAACATTTTGTGATACAGCATTAGATCCTGTTGTGGTCAAATAAAAATGTTTAGTATTTGCGCATATTTCTGATGTCATTCAATTCTTCAAGGAAATAATCGTTTTTGAAACAGAGAAACAAAAAAAATTGCCTTTTTAACAGTGTCATGATATATTGTATTAGTATTGTGATTTGTAGGTATTGCCAGATTCTTGCCAGTACACATCCCAACTCAACACATCACTTTTTGTTTTAAAATTCTCCTGAGTTTTCAAGGAAACAAAACAAGGGAGGGGCGTGAGAAGTATTCAGCCAAACTGTCCTTCAGAGCAAACTGGGGAATTGAAACCATTATACCGCTCCAGTTAGAACCCCAGGACTCATAAATGTACGTCTGTAACCACTGCCTGGCCCGCTTCAATATTCAGCGTTAAAATCTACAGAATGACTGTTCCGGTCCATGAGCCGCTTTCCATTCACACTAATACTAATAATAGTAATCAGATTATTAATGATCATATAAACAGTATAATCTGATTATGAAGAACCAGATTAACATACCTGGATTTGTCTGTAATACTCTGATGTGTTCATGCATGTTTACTGTTAATCTGATTTATTTAGTTCTGTTACGTCTGCACAGCTTAAAAAACAAAACAAAACTATCATACAAATCGTAAGTAGCATAGTCAAATATTTGTACTATATACCATTCCTGTTTTTACCCTTTTTATATATATACACAGGGTGTTCAAATTTTTTTTATTTTATTTTATTTTTTTTTTTTACATCAGTTCATCACCTAATAATTCATTGGCTCTTTTTGCTCATCATTTTCCCAAATTATGTAAATTTTTTTGGGACACCCTGTATATTGTAAGTATAATAATGTTGGGCAGGGATTAGAATTATTAATCGTAATTAAGTGTCAAAAGCTGATTAAAGCAAAAATCAGATTACATTTCTAATTTTAATGTTAATTTAAATATTTACATACGCTTTATTTTTTGCTTACATTTGTATGTATATATGTACATATATATTTTTAACATCTGTGATTGTATATTGTCATTTTATGCAGCGTTAAATGCTTTTTACTTTTCTTTCTTTCTTTACTCCCTGACAAGGGGCTGGAGACGGAAACTAACAATAGCTTTAATCTCTTTGTTAATCATC